>CM022298.1:109334666-109897301 GCA_011799875.1 Thinopyrum elongatum | reverse complement strand
ACCCCCCCCGCTACACGGAGCCTCGATCGTCGGCCGGCAGGATGGAGAGCCATATCTGGATCGGTTTGGGAGGAAATTGACCGAACTGGGGGGGGGGGGGGGGGGGGGGGGGGGGTGGGGGGGGGGGGGGGGGGGGGTATATGCGGAAACTAGGGGTTGTTGGAATGTACAGGATATTGTCGAAGCTTCTCTCGGCCATGCGATCAAAAAGAAATCAACGATGGAGCATCAGTCTGACGATCGAAAGAGATCTGACGTCTGGCTATAAGTGTCTCCCTATTACTTTTGTCTCCACCTGCATATCTCGATCAGTCAAATCTGTTCTTGACACTTCTCGCTGAAATCCGAACTCCCAGACAAATTTTGCAGGGCTGTCTGGCCGGCATGCTACCTGTTAACAAGTAACAACCACATGTGTTCGGTGGGAGAACTGGAATTTTCTTTTGGAGTCAATTACATCGGTGGTGCTAGAATTTAGCGCGAACGGTCACGTTAGTGCTAGAACTTGTGGCATACATCAAAGTGATGTAAAAACTATGCTTTTGACGTGCAAATACGGTGCAAATCTCTTTTGTATATGGCCGAGACGCTGACGAGGCATGACAACATGGCATAGGGCCCGATGTCAGTGACTTGGTGAAGACAGGCGTGTGGCATGCTCTTTTTGCAAAAACCCCTTGGACTTTTTACTTTTCTCACGAAAAGGCCCCTTCTAGGCGTACAGTCGAGGGTCCCATTTGTTAGCAAATCATCACAAAAGTTTTTACCATGAAAAATAGGGCGCCGAGGATTCGAAGTGGTGACTCCGGCCTACGCCCCGTGCACGGCTAGCCACCCGCACTAAAATATTCATGTTGTACATAGAAATGATCATGCTTTAATTTTTTATGTTGTTTTAAAAGTGTTCATGCGTTTTCATAAAGTTTGTATGTTTTTTAAAATAATCCCTCCGTCCCATAATATAAGAGCGTTTTGACATTAGTGTAGTGTCAAAAACGCTCTTATATTATGGGACGGAGGAAGTATATATTATTTTTAAATAAATATAAATATGTATGAAAAAATAGCTTGTCCTTGCACTGCAGATTCTCAAATGAATACACATTTACAATTATATGTATAATTATAATTTACATATGTATTAAAAATTTGGAAAAAACTAAAGGAAAATAACTAACATGTTTTAAATGGGTCATACTAATTGCATTCTGTTTTAGCGCTGCGGGTGTTCTGTGGTCTACATAAAGGTTAAGGATCCTTTTTAGCCAAGGAATGGAATTGGTTGTATTGGTAGGCAGAACCTCTCAGGTCGCTGGTTCGAAACCCGACGGCGTTCTCTTCTTTCCAAATTAAAATTCTAGTTTTATGTTATTTAGCTAAAAGGTATAAATATTTAGTATCGTAACATGACATCAAATGTTATCTGGGTGGATTAGGCTAATCGTAATGGGAGTATCATAACTAGTATCATGCATGCCAACTAAGCAATTTTGATACGTGGTGTAGAATTAAATGAAAAAATAAATGGTTGAGTATCATATTATAATACTGTATCATAATAAATTCTATACTCCTATGTGTCATGCATAACAATAAATAAAACCACCTATGATACTGACCTATGATATTATGCACTACGGAAGTAGTATCATACTCCCTCTGTTTTTATTTACTCTGCAGATTAGCTTTGACCAAAGTCAAACTTTGGAAACTTTTACAAAGTTTATAGATAAAAATATTAAAGGAGTACATTAGTAGCGTATGAATGATACTAGTATATGATACTCCCCACTACAACGAGCCTTAGCTAGCCTAGCACGCGGGTTAGACGGAGGTCACTCGTTCGAATCCTTCGGCGACCTATTTTTTCATTCTAATAAAATTTATGATGTTTGCTGACAGGTAGGATCCACCCTATGCCACACATGCAGTTCGTTTAGACCTGACAGGGGCCTTTTCGTGAGAAAAACTAAAAATCTAAAGGGCTTTTGACAAAAAGCCACACCACACGCCCACACTCCACATTGAAGTCACTGACAGTGGGCCTCACGCCATGCGGCATGCCTCGTCAACTTCGTTAGCATATACAAATGAGATTTGCACTGTATTTGCACGCCCAAGCCAAGTTTTTGCACTGCTTCAATGTATGCCGCTAGTTCTTGCACTAAAATGACCATTTGCGCCAAGTTGCACCATGCTAGTGTAATTGTTCTTTTGCTCCAACTTAGTAATGCTTATGATTCAACGTAGCAGCTAATTGGCCATCTCTATCTTATAAACATCTTAAATGCTGGGACTGTTCACTAACCCCCGTTTGAATACCATTAGCATTTGGACGTCGACGTGTGACAACACACGGGACAAAATTCAGGTTTAGCAAAGTGTCTAGCTGTCTAAATATTTCAGGATGTATGGATGGGAATATGTTGCTAAAAGTGGTGTATTAGTGATGAATAGCAGTCAGACTCAAGTGACCACTTTGTTAAAATAGATAAATAACTGGTTATTGGACGATTAACTGACGGATGGATACATGCAGTCAACAGAAGGAGGATAAACACTTACATGGTATCTCTAGAAAACATGCATGGAACGTCTATGCAGATTAGCACACCATACAATATAGTTTATTTTTTTTGTCTCCATTTGCACATCCCAATCACTCCAAACCAAATATTGACCTTTCTTGCAGAATTTCAACTCTCGGACAAATTTTGCATGGCTGGCATGCTACGTGTTAACAACCACATGTATTGGGTGGAAGAACTATTTCGCTCCGACACCGTAATGCTAGCTTATGATTCAGGCAAATGCTGCCCATTTCCCATCTCCAACTGCATACCGTGCTGCCACTTAATTTAGTAGGCCTCTCAGTCCTAGATTGACCTCTCAAAAAGTTAATGGAATACTATAGACTACTTGTATACCTAGCTGCTGACCATTCTAACTAATCTGACGTTTCAACTCTTCCTTTTTTGACAGTGTCATTTCAGTTCAAATCAACTAAGTAGAATGTGCTGAATCTATCTTGACGGAAGTAATAATTTCTTATGTGTCTGACGATTGATGCATCAGGGCTGCGACGCGTCCGTGCTGCTGAGCGACACGGCCACCTTCACGGGCGAGCACGCGACAGTAATTAACAAACCTAATTCTTTATTACTCGACGACGTGGGTCTTCGTGGACCGTTCCACTGGGGAGGAGGAACTCGACGACGGCGAGCCTTTCGCTGGCCAACAGCAACCTGCCTCCGGCGTCCTTCGACGTCGCCAACCTCACCGCCAGCTTCGCCGCCAAGGGGCTCAGCGTGACCGACATGGTCGCCCGCTCTGGTGCCCACACGATCGGACAATCGCAGTGCCGGTTTTTCAGGAACAAGCTCTACAACGAGACCTACATCGAAACGGCGTCGCGACATCTCTCAAGGCCAACTGCCCCCGGCCGACCGGCTCCGGGGACAGCAGCCTGGCGTCGCTCTGGACACGAAGACGCCCAACTGGTGGTTCGACAACGCATACTACAACAACCTGATGTCTCAGAAGGGGCTCCTGCACTCCGACCAGGTGCTGATCATTTAAAAGAACGGTCTGCCATTTCTCGGATCATCATCAAGTGTGGGAAGATGGAGTGTCATGTGATGTAACTCAAGGGGCCGTGGTGCAAAATGGATGTGTGCATACGTATTTTCCTTTGCTTAATCATGACCAAGTGCATAGAATGACTTTTGTTTCAGACGAATTCTACAAACTTTTAGTTAGAAAAGTCGTGGGTCATCTTCCAGTCCACACAACCATGCGGCGAATCATATGGAAATCATTTCAAGGCCTAAAGAGCCACTCCAACCCATCCTAAGAAAGACACGAAAATCTAACATTAATCTACTTATGATCTATCCCATCCTCAATACTCCTTTAGTTTTCGAAACACTTTAAGGATGACTAGCAATTGCCTGCTAGGGCGACTCGGGGGTTCCAAACCCTAGCTCCGCCGCCTCCCCCTTTCCCCTCCCTTCCTCCCTCGCCGCCGCCTGAGGCCACCGCTGGGCAAGCCCGGGGCACCGCCGAGGAAGGTGGCGGTAGGGCCCTGGCTGCCCTGCCTCTGCTGCGAGGGGTCGTGTTCTCCAGGGCGGCGGCCCTAGTCGGAGTGGCGTCATCGGTCCTGCAGCAGGCGGTGGCGCGGGCGTGGGCGGCGATTCTGGCCGTGCGGACGGCGGGTGAACCGGAGGACGAGAGACTTGGTGCGGTGACAGCTATGGCTGTTGGTGGCGCCAGATATGACCGCCCCTGCCTTCCCGTTGCTAGGAGAGCTCCGCCCTGGCCGGATCCGGACTGCTCCGGATCTCGCGTCATTGGGGTAACTGAGGCGAGGATTCGAAGACCGGGAGAAATCGTCACCCCTCCCCTCCTTGGAGGCGCCGTCTGATGTCGCTTGAACTACGTCGGTAATTCCTCAAAGAGGAAGGGATGATGCAGTATAACTACGGTAGGTATTTCCCTCAGTTATGAAACCAAGGTATCAATCCAGTAGGAGAACCAAGCAACACTATGTAAACGGTACCTACACACAAAGAACAAATACTTACAACCAGACGCTTATGAGGGGTTGTCAATCCCTCTACGGGTAACGGCGCCAGAAATTGTTAAGTTGACGGGATAAAAATTATGTAGATTGGATAAATAGATCTCGCATAAAACGCGAAATAAAATAAATAACAAAAAAGTGCAGCAAGGTATTTTTGGGTTTTTAGAATAATAGATCTGAAAACAAAAATGAATAAAAATAGATCTCAAAGCAAATATGATAAAGAATAGATCCGGGGGCCGTAGATTTCACTAGTGGCTTCTCTCAAGAAAATAGCACACGGTAGGTAAACAAATTACTGTTGGGCAATTGATAGAAGATCGAATAATTATGACGATATCCAAAGCAATGATCAATATAGGCATCACGTCCAAAATTAGTAGACCGACTCCTGCCTGCATCTACTACTATTGCTCCACACATCGACCGCTATCCAGCATGCATCTAGTGTATTAAGTTTATGGAGAAACGGAGTAATGCAATAAGAACGATGACATGATGTAGACGAGATCTATTCATGTAGGAATAGCCCCCATCTTGTTATCCTTAATAGCAACGATACATGTGTGTCTTGCTGCCCCTTCTATCACTGGGAAAGAATACCGCACGATCGAATCCATCACAAAGCACCTCTTCGCATGACAAGAAAATCGATTTAGTTGACCTAACTAAACCAAAGATTCGAAGAAGAAATATGAGGCTATAATAAATCATGCATATAAGAGATCAAAATAAGACTCAAATAATATTCATGGATATAGATCTGAACATAAACTCAAATTTCATCGGATCCCAACAAATACACCGCAAAAAAGAGTTACATCAAATAGATCTCCAAGAGATCATTGTATTGAGAATCAAAAGAGAGAGAGAAAGCCATCTAGCTACTGCCTACGGACCCGTAGGTCTATGATGAACTACTCACGCATCATCGGAGAGGCACCAATGAGGATGATGAACCCCTCCGTGATGGTGTCTAGATTGGATCTCGTGGTTCTGGAACTTGCGGCGGCTGGAATTGTGTTTGTCGACTCCCCTAGGATTTCTGTAATATTTGGGGATTTATAGGGCGAAGAGGCGGTGCGGGAGGTCACCGTGGGGGGCACAACCCCCCTGGGCGCGCCCTGGTTGGTTGTGCCCACCTCGGGCCTCCCCTCTGGTACTTCTTTGGTCCATCTTGTGTCTTCTGGTGCAAAAAAAATCTCCAAAAAGTTTCGCTACGTTTGGACTCCGTTTGGTACTGATATTGTGCGAAGTAAAAAACAAGCAAAAACAGCAACTGGCACTGGGCACTATGTCAATAGGTTAGTCCCAAAAAATGATATAAAGTTGATATAAAATGATTGTAAAACATCCAAGAATGATAATATAACAGCATGGAATAAGCAATAATTATAGATACGTTGGAGACGTATCACCGTTCAGGTCAGATCCTCCGCCCCCCTTCCCTCTAGTCGCTCGGGTGAAACCACAACTCAGTTGGGCGGCAGCGGCATCTTTGGTATCGCGTCCTTCCTGAAGGCGCCGTTTTTGGGTCTAGGTGGGCGTTGGGATTCTCGGAGATGTGTTGGGTGTGTAGGGGCGGCGGTAGCTGGTCTTCTAAGTCCGCGGCGATATCCTCAGTGTCACCTTGCATTCAGGACCTCTCCAGGCAGAGGAGGTGTGCCTTGCCTAATCCATGGCGAGAGGGGATCAGGTTCCCCTTTGGTGGCTCATCTAAGCATGCCGTGAGAGCTTAAGCTCCATTTTCGGTCAAGGCCTTAGGTTCTCAATGCCTTCCGGGGACACTATGCTACTACTCTTCTTCGTCCGTTCCGGCATCTCTTTCTCATTCGTGTCCAGTCCGTGGGATTTGGTGGTGCTCTGCTCTAGGTGAGCATTTCGTGGCCAGTCAAGTGAGCTCGGTTCCTTTCCAGATGCAGCCTGCCGGTGTCCTTTCTCCCAGGATCTAGGGTGGACTGCTCCACTATTAACGGTTCGGCGCCTTCGAGCCAGGCGAGGAGGCAGGGGCCTTCTTTGACGTTGGAGCTGGGAGGACATGGCATGTCGGAGCTGCTGGTGATTTGGCGATGGCGTTCCCTTCCTCACTGTCAAAAGTGCTACTTCTGTGCTGACATTCTCCTACTTCCCTAGCGACCTGTCCGCGATTGAGGACCTTCACGTCTCCGAGCTGCGTGTCTCCATGTTTGATCCCATTTAGCTTGGTGTGTGTGAGGCTTGTGAGCTGCTTTCCAGTGCCTATGTATCTTGTCGTTTTTATGTTTTCTTGTATTCGTTTCCAGTTTGTAATCTTCGCCGGTTGATGGCTTTGTTAATTCAAAGACGGGCTCTTCTTAAGCCTTCATTCTAATAAAGAAACACTTTAAGGATAAACCAGAAAACACCCCCTTCATCCTAATAAGTGGGGAGGTCTGGCTCCCTCCCAGTTCCAAATTCTGAATACATTTTTTTAGTAGGAGGAATTTTCCTTCCCCCTACCGTCAGCTCCCGCCACCGGGAACATCTTTGGTCACCCCCTCGGCTCTGGCAAGCCGAGACGGCTCCACCGCCCGCATCCCCACACATTCCTGGTCTTGCCACCACCTATCTTCGCGTATGGAGCCTCCTCCCACCGCCACCAACTTATTATCGGAATCGACCAGTTTGACGAGTGTCGAAAACTTTGCAAAATGTTTTTTGCCGGGAACTCGGTAAATTTACCAACCTAAACTGAGTGTCAGGTTAAACACTCGGCAAGGGCGGGATGTTAGGCAAATGGGTGGAGACATTAGGCAAATGGGTTGACAAGTTTTCTTCACGTAAAGTTTATTCCCAAGTGCTGACAACTTTCCGCCTCCTCCCCTCTGGTGCAAACATGCAAAATACGGTGAAAAAGGAGGTAGAATGGAGCAATGTTGAATAACGATAATAAATGAGCATTTTATCTTATGAAATAGTGATGCAACATAAATGTATCAAAGTGGATGGTGGCTAGTGAGCTATGAACAATGGTAACAGTGGAGGGGTCGTCTGAGCGGCCCCAGTCGTGCTCTAACGTGGATATAGAAACTTCAAGCTGGGGTGAAGACCTTGTCTGGCTTTTCCTAGGGCTTGCGGAGGTGATCCTCATGAGCATCGTACCATTCTTGAAGGACTCACTATGGATTCTCTTTGCCCTCCTTGCAGCTCTGGGAGAAACCATACACCCTATTGAATTGAATGGTGGCGGGCCTTTCGTTGTCTTGTCCACCCCGAAGTCACAATCCAGGAATGAACCCTTGTGTAGGTAGGCGACATGTATCCCTCTCGAGTAATGGAGACAAATGGCGTGACAACGTGTTCTTACCTACATAGTTCAATTTTGCTCCTCCTCAACGACTCAGCTTCTTCCGATCACTCTGCTTCATCTCCGTGTTTCCTTCGGCACTACTTGCTTTCTAGATACGTACCTGATACGTCCATTTTGCATCATGTTTTCCTACTGTTATTTATAATGTTTTTATGCATAATAATGGTTTTGGGAGTAATTATAATGCCTTTTCTCTCATAATATTCAAGGTTTACACAAAGAGGGAGAATACCGGCAGCTGGAATTCTGGACCTGAAAAAGCTACGTCAGAGTTACCTATTCTGCACATCTCCAAATGAGCTGAAAATTTATGGAGAATTATTTTGCAATATATGGAAAATACTGGAGCAAATAACTACCGGAGGAGGCCCACCAGGTGGGCACAACCCACCTGGGCGCGCCAGGCCCCCAGACGCGCCCTGGTGGGTTGTGCCCTCCTCGGCCCACCTCCGGTTCCCATCTTCTGGTATATAGGTCATTTTAACCTAGAAAAAAAATCAGAAGGGGACTTTCGGGATGAAGCACCGCCGTCTCGAGGCGAAACTTGGGCAGGAGCACTTTTGCCCTCCGGCGGAGCGATTCCGCAGGGGGAACTCCCTCCCGGAGGGGGAAATCATCGCCATCGTCATCACCAACAACTCTCCCATCTTTGGGAGGGCCATCTCCATCAACATCTTCAACATCACCATCTCCTCTCAAACCCTAGTTCATCTCTTGTGTTCAATCTTTGTACCGGAACCTTAGATTGGTACTTGTGGGTGACTAGTATAGTGTTGATTAAATCTTGTAGTTGATTACTACATGGTTTATTTGGTGGAAGATTATATGTTCAGATCCATTATGCTATTTAATACCCCTCTGATCTTGAGCATGATTATCAATGTATGTCCTTTGTGAAAGTACTATCAAGCGTCTTGATCTATCTCTATAGATCTTGATGCCCAATATATAAGTAGCTTCACCGAGGTCTTTCATTGAAAAATTCTTATTCAAGTATCCTTTTATGCTATCCAGAAATTCTATATCATTTCCAATCAACAATATGTCATCCACATATAATATTAGAAATGCTACAGAGGTCCCACTCACTTTCTTGTAAATACAGGCTTCACCGTAAGTCTGTATAAAACCATATGCTTTGATCACCTCATCAAAGCATATATTCCAACTCCAAGATGCTTGCACCAGTACATAGATGGATCGCTGGAGCTTGCACACTTTGTTAGCACCTTTAGGATTGACAAAACCTTCTGGTTGCATCACATATAACTCTTCTTTAAGAAATCCATTAAGGAATGCAGTTTTGACGTCCATTTGCCAGATTTCATAATCATAAAATGCGGCAATTGCTAACATGATTCGGACAGACTTAAGCATCGCTACGGGTCAGAAAGTCTCATCATAGTCAACCCCTTGAACTCGTCGAAAACCTTTCGCAACAAGTCGAGCTTTGTAGATAGTAACATTACCATCAGCGTCAGTCTTCTTCTTGAAGATCCATTTATTTTCTATGGCTTTCCGATCATCGGGCAAGTCCACCAAAGCCCACACTTTGTTCTCATACATGGATCCTATCTCAGATTTCATGGCCTCAAGCCATCTGTCGGAATCTGGGCTCATCATAGCTTCTTCATAGTTCGTAGGTTCGCCTTGGTCTAATAACTTGACTTCCAGGACAGGATTACCATACCACTCTGGTGCGGATTGTGCTCTGGTTGAACTACGAGGTTCAGTAGCAACTTGATCTGAAGTTTCTTGATCATTATCATTTGCTTCCTCTCTAGTTGGTGTAGGCATCACGGGAATGGTTTTTTCTGATGTGCTACTTTCCAATTCGAGAGAAGGTACAATTACCTCATCAAGTTCTACTTTCCTCCCACTCACTTCTTTCGAGAGAAACTCCTTCTCTAGAAAGGATCCATTCTTGGAAACAAAGATCTTGCCTTCGGATCTGTGGTAGAAGGTGTACCCAATTGTTTCCTTAGGGTATCCTATGAAGACGCACTTCTCCGATTTGGGTTCGAGCTTATCAGGCTGAAGCCTTTTGACATAAGTGTCGCATCCCCAAACTTTAAGAAACAACACTTTAGGTTTCTTGCCAAACCATAGTTCATACAGTGTCGTCTCAACGGATTTAGACGATGCCCTATTTAACATGAATGTGGCTGTCTCTAATGCATAACCCCAAAATGATAGTGGTAAATCGGTAAGAGACATCATAGAACGCACTGATGTCGCTTGAACTACGTCGGTATTTCCCCAAAGAGGAAGAGATGATGCAGCACAACTACGGTAGGTATTTCCCTCAGTTATGAAACTAAGGTATCAATCCAGTAGGAGAACCAAGCAACACTATGTAAACGGTACCTGCAAACAAAGAACAAATACCTCAACGGGTAACGGTGCCAGAAATTGTCAAGTTGATGGGATAAAAATTATAATAGATTGGATAAATAGAACTCAAATAAACGCGAAATAAAAGAAGTAATGAAAAAGTACAGCAAGGTATTTTTGGGTTTTGGGAATAATAGATCTCAAAATAAAAGTGGCAAATAATAGATCGGAAAGCAAATATAAAGAAGAAAAGACCCGGGGACCGTAGATTTCACTAGTGGCTTCTCTCGAGAAAAATAGCATACGGTGGGTAAACAAATTACTGTTGGGCAATTGATAGAACTTCAAATAGTCATGGCGATATCCAGGCAATGATCATTATATAGGCATCACGTCCAAGATTAGTAGACCGACTCCTGCCTGCATCTACTACTATTACTCCACACATCGACCGCTATCCAGCATGCATCTAGTGTATTAAGTTCATGGAGAAATGGAGTAATGCAATAAGAATGATGACATGATGTAGACAAGATCTATTCATGTAGGAATAGACCCCATCTTGTTATCCTTAATAGCAATGATACATACGTGTTATGTCCCCTTCTGTCACTGTGATTGAGCACCGTAAGATCGAACCCATCACAAAGCACCTCTTCCCATGGCAAGAAAAATCGATCTAGTCGGCCAAACTAAACCAAAGATTCGAAGAAGAAATACAAGGCTATAAGTAATCGTGCATATAAGAGATCAAAGAAACTCAAATAACTTTCATGGATAAAAATAGATCTGATCATAAACTCAAAGTTCATCGGATCCCAACAAACAAACCGCAAAAAGAGTTACATCAAATAGATCTCCAAGAGACCATTGTATTGAGAATCAAAAGAGAGAGAGGAAGCCATCTAGCTACTAACTACGGACCCGAAGGTCTACAATGAACTACTCACACATCATCGGAGAGGCACCAATGAGGATGATGAACCCCTCCGTGATGGTGTCTAGATTGGATCTAGTGTTTCTGGAACTTGCGACGGCTGTAATAGTGTTTCGTCGACTCCCCTAGGGTTTTTGGAATATTGGGGTATTTATAGAGCAAAGAGGCGGTGCGGGAGGCCACTGAGGTGGGCACAACCCACCAGGGCACGCCTAGGCCCCCAGGCGCGCCCAGGTGGGTTGTGCCCCCTTCGGGGCACCCTTCTGGTATTTCTTTGGCCCAAGTTGTTCCTTCTAGTCTAGAAAAAATCTCAAAAAAGTTTTGCTGCGTCTGGACTCCATTTGGTATTGATTTTCTGTGAAGTAAAAAACAAGCAAAAAACAGCAACTGGCACTGGGCACTATGTCAATAGGTTAATCCCATAAATTGATATAAAGTTGCTATAAAATGATTGTAAAACATCCAAGAATGATAATATAACAGCATGGAACAAGCAAAAATTATAGATACATTGGAGACGTATCAGCATCCCCAAGCTTAATTCCTACTTGTCCTTGAGTAGGTAAATGATAAAAAGACAGAATTTTTGATGTGGAATGCTGCCTAACATCTTCATTACATTTTCTTTTCTTTGTAGCATGGACATTTGGACTTTTATATGATTCAAAGCAATAGTCTAGTTTTGACATGAAGATTCCAATACTCAAGCATATCAAAAAGCAACCATGTCTTTCAAAATATCAACACTAAAGCGAGTTATCCCTAGCCCATTATGCTCAATAATTGATCCATTCATGAAACACACTCGCATATTAGCTATACCCAATGCTCAAGTACAATCATAGTGACCCTTAGTTGGTGCTTTATAAGAGAAGATGGAGACTCAAATAAAATAAAAATTGCATAAAGTAAATAGAAAGGCCCTTCGCAGAGGGAAGTAGGGATTTGTAGAGGTGGCAGAGCTCAAAGCGAAAAAGATAGAGATAAAACATTTTGGGTGGCATGCTTTTCCTGTCAACGAAAACGATCGAGTAGTTCCCAATACTTTCCATGCTAGATATATCATAGGCGGTTCCCAAACAGAAAATAAAGTTTATTCCTTTTTCCACCATACATTCACATTCCACGGCTAGCCGTATCCACGTGTACCGTCCATACCAACACTTTCCTAGGAATTTATTATTTGACAACATAAAGTAAATTCATTTTTCATTTCGGGACTGGGCATCTCTAATACCTTTGCAGTACTCTCGTGCAATGACAAGTGAATAAACACTCATCTTGAGAATAACACATCTAGCATGGAAAAATATCAGCCACTCCCTACCGTTTCATGAGCGGTATGACCACACAAAAAGGAAATTTATTTTGAAAATTAGAGATGGCACATACAAATTTGCTTATAATGGCACGAAAATACCGCATATAGGTAGGTATAGTGGACTCATATGGCAAAACTGGGTTTAAGGGTTTTGTCTGCACAAGTAGTATTCCTACTTAGTACAAGTGAAGGCTAGCAAAAAGATTGAGAAGCATCCAACCAAGAAACAAAATATCTCATAAGCGAGCATTAAGCATAAATAACACCGAATAATGCACCACAAGTAGGATGTAATTTCATTGCATAACTATTGACTTTCGTGCTTGCATATGGAATCACAAACCTTAACACCAATATTCTCACTAAAGCACAATTACTCATCAACATGACTCATATATTATATCATCATATCACAAAACTATTACAAAGAATCAAGTTTATTTTGTCCAATGATCTTCATGAAAGTTTTTATTATCTCTCTCTTGAATATCTATCACTTTGGGACTAATTTCATACGTTGCTTTTGATAGCTCAAACAAATCTAAGTGAAGAACATGAGCATAAAATTTTCTTCTCTCAAAATAATATAAGTGAAGCATGAGAGAATTTATTCAAAATTAATAGCTCTCAAATAAATCTAAGTGAAGCATGAGAGCATTTCTTCAAAAAAATTCAAGCACACCGTGCTCAAAAAGATATAAGTGAAGCACTAGAGCAATTCCAACAAATCATAGCATAATTTTGGCTCTCCCTAATAGGTGTGTTCAGCAAGGATAGATGACACAAACTAAAAAGCAAAAAAAGCAAAGACCCATATAACACAAGACGCTCCAAGCAAAACTCATGATATGTGACAGATAAAAATATAGCTCCAAGTAAAATACCGATGGTCGTTAGAAGAAAGAGGGGATGCCACTCGGGGGCATCCCCAAGCTTAGTTGCTTGTTTCTCTTTCGATAATGGCTTGGGGTGCCATGGGGCATCCCCAAGCTTAGGCTCTTCTTACTCCTTATTCTTTCATCCATCGTGATCTCACCCAAAACTTGGAAACTTCAATCACACAAAACTCAATAAAACCTTCGTGAGATCCGTTAGTATAAGAAAACTAATCTTTACTTTAAGTACTGTAGAAAACCCATTCAAATTTTTTTATTGCATTATATCTACTATATTCTAACTTTACCATGGCTTATACTCCCTGATACAAACCATAGATTCATCAAAATAAGCACACAATGCAAAGAAAATAGAATCTGTCAAAAACAGAAAAGTCTGTAAATATGCGAATTGTTCTCATACTTTTGTAACTCGAAACCCTCTTATAAATTCAGAAAACAGAGGCAATTTTTATATCCATCTTGTGTAAAAAATTCAGAATTTTTCATCGCTTCTGTGATTTTAGACAATTATATTACTGGATGCAAAAGTTTCTGTTTTCCAACAAGATCAAATCAACTATCACCAAAGCTATCCCAAAGGATTTACTTGGCACAAATATTAATTAAAACATAAAAAACACAATCATAGCATAGGAATAATTGTGCAAACACTCAACAATAGAAAGAAAAATGCAAAAATAAATTTTATTCATTGGGTTGCCTCCCAACAAGCGCTATCGTTTTACGCCCCTAACTAGGCATAAAGCATAGATTCAAGTATTGTCATCTTTATTTCTAGATCCATAGGATGCCCTCATGATTGATTCATATGGTGGCTTGATTCTTGTTCTAAGGAAGTGTTCCATACCCTTCCTTAGTGGAAATTAAAATTTAATATTGCCTTCTTTCATATCAATCACGGCACCAATAGTACGTAAAAACGGTCTACCAAGTATAATTGGGCAAGACGGATTGCAATCAATATCAAGAACAATAAAATCTATGAGCACATAATTCCTATTTGCAAGAATAAGAACATCATTAATTCTTCCCAAAGGCTTTTTAATAGTGGAATCCGCCAAGTGCAAGTTCAAAGAACACTCTTCAATATTGGTAAGACCAAGAACATCACATAAAGATTTCGGAATTGTGGAAACGCTAGCACCCAAATCACATAAACCAAAACACTCATAATTTTTTATCTTGACTTTTATGGTGGGTTCCCATTCATCATGTAATTCTCTAGGACTTGAGATCTCTAATTCCAATTTTTTCTTCAAAAGCTTTCATCATCGTATCAACAATATGTTTAGTAAAAGCTTTATTTTGTTCATAGGCATGGGGTGAATTTATCATGGATTGCAACAAAGAAATACAATCAATCAAAGAGCAACTATCATAATTAAAGTTTTTGTAATCCAAAAGAGTGGGCATATCACTAGTTAAAGTTTTGACCTCTCCAAACCCACTTTTATCAATTTTTTCAACAAGATTTTCACCCTCCAAATTATCGGGACGCCTTCTAGATAAAGTTGACTCTTCTTCAGTCCATTTATCATCAATTTAATTTTACTAAACAAGGAATCAATAGAAGAAACACCAATCACTTTAAGATCTTCATCATTTTTATGAAAGCAATCACTAGAAAACGCTCTTTCTAAAAATTCTCTTTTTGCTCTAAGCATAGCAGTTCTTTTCTTGCTTTCATCCATAGAAACATATAAAGCTTTAATTGATTCTTCAACCTTAGGCACAAAAGCTTTCAACTTGAGATTTTCTGCATCATGAGAAATTCTATCAATGCTTCTAGACATATCATCAATCTTCTTCAACTTTTCTTCTATCGTATTATTGAAAACTTTTTGAGCATTGATAAATTATTTAATATTATTCTCAAGATCAGAGGTGTTCCTATTATTATTATAAGAAGGATTACCATAGGAACCACCATAGTTATTAGAGGAATTTCCAGGAAAAGGCCTAGGATTAAAATTACCTCTATAAGCACTGTTATTAAAATTATTTCGCGAGACAAAATTCACATCTACGGCATCACTATTTTGCTCAATCAAAGTAGACAAATGCACATCTTTAAAATCAATAGGAGCACTTTTATTAGCAACCAATTTCATAAGAGCATAAACTTTTTCACTCAAAGAATTTATTACTTCAACCAAATTAACTTTTTTACTACTAGGAGCTCTATCGGTATGCCTTTGTGAATAATTTGCCATAATATTATCAAGCAATTTAATAGCTTCACCCAAAGTAATTTCCATAAAAGTTCCACCCGCGGCGGAATCTAAAATATTTCTAGAGACAAAATTCAATCCCGCATAAATTTTTTGTATGATCATCCAAAGATTTAAACCATGAGTAGGACAATTTCTTAGCATCAATTTCATTCTTTCCCAAGATTGTGCAATATGTTCATGCTCAAGTTGCTTAAAATTCATGATCTGAGTTCTAAGGGAAATAATTTTCGCGGGCGGAAAATACTTAGTAATAAAAGCATCCTTGCACTTATCCCAAGAATCAATACTATTGCGAGGCAAAGAAGAAAACCAAAATTTTGCACGATCTCGCAAAGAAAATGGAAATAATTTCAACTTCACAATATCATTGTCTACATCTTTTTTCTTTTTCATATCGCATAATTCTACAAATGTGTTAAGATGGGACGCGTCATCCTCATTAGGAGTACTGGAAAACAGATCTTTCATAACAATATTCAACAAAGCAGCATTGATATCACAAGATTCCGCACTAGTGGTGGGAGGAGCATTCAGAGTGCTAATAAAATCATTATTATTGGTATTGAAAAAATCACACAACTTGGTGTTCTCTTGAGTCATCATGACTGCACAAACAAGATTGCACACAAAAACAGATCTGACAAGAAAACGGCGAACGAAAAAGAGGGCGAATAAAACAGCAAATTTTAGTGAAGTGGGGGAGATGAAAACGAGAGGCAAATGGCAAATAATGTAAATTGCAAGGAGATGAGATTTGTGATTAGGAACCGGATAGATGTTGAAGATGTCTCCCCGGCAACGGCGCCAGAAATTCCTTTTGATGTCGCTTGAACTACGTCGGTATTTCCCCATAGAGGAAGGGATGATTCAACACAGCTATGGTAGGTATTTCCCTCAGTTATGAAACCAAGGTATCAATCTAGTAGGAGAACCAAGCAACACTATGTAAACGGTACCTGCACATAAAGAACAAATACTTGCAACCCGACGATTAGGAGGGGTTGTCAATCCCTCAATGGGTAACGGTGCGAGAAATTGTCAAGTTGACGGGATAAAAATTATAATAGATTGGATAAATAGATCTCAAATAAACGCAAAATAAAAGAAGTAACGAAAAAGTGCGGCAAGATATTTTTGGGTTTTTGGAATAATAGATCTAAAAATAATAGTGGCAAATAATAGATCGAAAAGCAAATATAAAGAAGAATAGACCCGGGGGCCATAGATTTCACTAGTGGCTTCTCTCGAGAAAAATAGCATACGGTGGGTAAACAAAGTACTGTTGGGCAATTGATAGAACTTCAATTAATCATGACGATATCCAGGCAATGATCATTATATAGGCATCACGCCCAAGATTAGTAGACATACTCCTGCCTGCATCTACTACTATTACTCCACACATCGACCGCTATCCAGCATGCATCTAGTGTATTAAGTTCATGGAGAAACGGAGTAATGCAATAAGAATGATGACATGATGTAGACAATATCTATTCATGTAGGAATAGACCCCATCTTGTTATCCTTAATAGCAATGATACATATGTGTCATGTCCCCTTCTGTCACTAGGATTGAGCACCGTAAAATCGAACCCATCACACAACACCTCTTCCCATGGCAAGAAAAATTGATCTAGTCAGCCTAACTAAGCCAAAGATTCGAAGAAGAAATACAAGGCTATAAGTAATCATGCATATAAGAGATCAAAGAAACTCAAATAACTTTCATGGATAAAAATAGATCTGATCATAAACTCAAAGTTCATCGGATCCCAACAAACACACCGCAAAAAGAGTTACATCAAATAGATCTCCAAGAGACCATTGTATTGAGAATCAAAAGAGAGAGAGACGAAGCCATCTAGCTACTAACTACGGACCCGAAGGTCTACAATGAACTACTCACGCATCATCAGAGAGGCACCAATGAGGATGATGAACCCCTCCATGATGGTGTCTAGATTGGATCTGGTGTTTCTGGAATTTGCGGCGGCTGGAATTGTGTTTCGTCGACTCCCCTAGGTTTTTTGGAATATTGGGGTATTTATAGAGCAAAGAGGCGGTGCGGGAGGCCACCGAGGTGGGCACAACCCACCAGGGCGTGCCTGGGCCCCCAGGCGCACCCAGGTGAGTTGTGCCCCCCTCGGGGCACCCCTCTGGTACTTCTTTGGCCCAAGTTGTTCCTTTTGGTCCAGAAAAAATCTCCAAAAAGTTTCGCTGCATTTGGACTTCATTTGGTATTGATTTTCTGTGAAGTAAAAAACAAGCAATAAACAGCAACTGGCACTGGGCACTCTGTCAATAGTTTAGTCAAAAAAATTGATATAAAGTTGCTATAAAATGATTGTAAAACATCCAAGAATGACAATATAACAACATGGAACAAGCAAAAATTATAGATACATTGGAGACGTATCACGCACCATATCCAATAAAGTACGATTACGACGTTCGAACACACCATTATGTCATGGGGTTCCAGGTGGCGTGAGTTGTGAAACAATTCCACATTCTTTTAAATGAAGGCCAAAGCTGTAACTCAAATATTCGCCTCCGTGATCAGATCGTACAAACTTTATTTTCTTGTTACGATGATTCTCCACTTCACTATGAAATTCTTTGAACTTTTCAAATGTCTGAGACTTGTGTTTCCATACCCATACCTACTCAAATCTTCTATGAAGGTCAGAAAATAACGATACCCGCCGCATGCTTCAACACTCATCGGACCGCATACATCAGTATGTATTATTTCCAATAAGTCATTAGCTCGCTCCATTGTTCCGAAGAATGGAGTTTTAGTCATCTTGCCCATGAGGCATGGTTCGAAAGTATCAAATGATTCATAATCAAGTGATTTCAAAAGTCCATCTGCATGGAGTTTCTTCATGCGCTTTACACCAATATGACCTAAACAGCAGTGCCACAAGTATGCTGCACTATCATTATCAACTTTGCATCTTTTGGCATCAATATTATGAATATGTGTATCACTACGATCGAGATTCAACAAGAATAGACCATTCATCAAGGGTGCATGACCATAAAAGATATTACTCATATAAATAGAACAACCATTATTCTCTAATTTAAATGAATAACTATCTCGCAATAAACAAGATCCAGATATAATGTTCATGCTCAACGCGGGCACCAAATAACAATTATTGAGGTCTAAAACTAATCCCGAAGGTAGATCTAGAGGTAGCGTGCCGACGGCGATCACATCGACCTTGGAACCATTCCCGACGCGCATCGTCACCTCGTCCTTTGCCAATCTTCATTTATTCCGCAGCTCCTATTTCGAGTTACAAATATGAGCAACCGAACCAGTATCAAATGCCCAGGCGCTGCTACGAGCATTAGTAAGGTACACATCAATAACATGTATATCAAATATACCTTTGTTCACTTTGCCATCCTTCTTATCCGCCAAGTATTTGGGGCAGTTCCGCTTCCAGTGACCATTCCCTTTGAAGTAGAAGCACTCAGTTTCAGGCTTGGGTCCAGCTTTGGGCTTCTTCCCGGGAGTGGCAACTTGCTTGCCATTCTTCTTGAAGTTCCCTTTCTTACCCTTGCCCTTTTTCTTGAAACTAGTGGTATTGTTAACCATCAACACTTGATGCTCCTTCTTGATTTCTACCTCCGTGGCCTTAACCATTGCAAAGAGCTCAGGAATCGTTTTATTCATCCCTTGCATATTATAGTTCATCACGAAGCCTTTGTAGCTTGGTGGCAGTGATTGAAGAACTCTGTCAATAACACTATCAAATGGAAGATCAACTCCCAGCCAAGTCAAGTGGTTATGATCGATACCCAGACATTTTGAGTATGTGTTCACTGACAGAACTGTTCTCCTCCATCTTGCAGCTATAGAACTTGTTGGAGACTTCATATCTCTCAACCCGGGCATTTGCTTGAAATATTAACTGCAACTCTTGGAACATCTCATATGCTCCATGATGTTCAAAACGTCTTTGAAGTCTCGGTTCTAAGCCGTAAAGCATGGCACACTGAACTATTGAGTAGTCATCAGATCGAGCTTGCCAGACATTCATAACATCTGCATCAGCTCCTGTAGCAGGTCTGTCACCTAGTGGTGCATCAAGGACACAATTCTTTTGTGCAGCAATGAGGATAGTCCTCAAGTTACGGATCTAGTCCATGTAGTTGCTACCATCATCTTTCAACTTAGCTTTCTCTAGGAACGCATTAAAATTCAGGGTAACGGTAGCTCGGGCCACTGATCTACAACATAGATATGCAAAACTATAAGACTAAGTTCATGATAAATTAAGTTCAATTAATCAAATTACTAATGAACTCCCACTTAAATAAACATCCCTCAAGTTATCTAAGTGATACGTGATCCAAATCAACTAACCCATGTCCAATCATCATGTGAGATGAGGTAGTCATCAATGGTGAACATCTCTATGTTGATCATATCTACTATATGACTCACGTTTGACCTTTCGGTCTCCAGTGTTCCGAGACCATGTCTGTACATGCTAGGCTCGTCAAGTTTAACCCAAGTATTCTGCATGTGCTAAACTATCTTACACCCATTGTATGTGAACGTAGAGTATATCACACCCGATCATCACGAGGTGCTTCGAAACGATGAACTTTGGCAACGGTGCATACTCGGGGAGAACACTTTTATCTTGAAATTTAGTGAAGGGATCATCTTATAATGCTACCGCCGTTCTAAGCAAAATAAGATGCATAAAGGATAAACATCACATGCAATCAAAATATGTGACATGATATGGCCATCATCATCTTGTGCTTTTGATCTCCATCTCCAAAGCATCGTCATGATCTCCATCATCACCGGCTCGACACCTTGATCTCCATCATTGCGTCGGGGTCGTCTCGCCAACTATTGCTAACGCATAGCGATAAAGTAAAGCAATTACATGGCGCTTGCATTTCATACAATAAAGAGACAACCCAAAGGCTCCTGCCGGTTGTCGATATTACAAAACATGATCATCTCATACATCAACATATATCACATCATGTCTTGACCATATCACATCACAACATGCCCTGCAAAAACAAGTTAGACGCCCTCTACTTTGTTGTTGCAAGTTTTACGTGGCTGCTACGGGCTTCTGGCAAGAACCATTCTTACCTACGCAAAAACCACAACGGTGATTCATCAAGTTTCCTGTTTTAACCTTCTTCAAGGACTGGCCGTAGTCAAATTTGATTCAACTAAAGTAGGAGAAATAGACACCCGCCAACCACCTTTATGCAAAACTAGTTGCATGTCAGTCGGTGGAACCGGTCTCATGTGCGTGGACATGTAAGGTTGGTCCGGGCCGCTTCATCCCATAATACCGCCGAATCAAAATAGGACGTTGGTGGTAAGTGATAACCCACAAGTATAGGGGATCACAACAGTTTTCGAGGGTAGAGTATTCAACCCAAATTTATTGATTCGACATAAGGGGGGCAAAAGAATATTTGCAAGTATTAGCAGCTGAGTTGTCAATTCAACCACACCTGGAGATTCATTATCTGCAGCAATATGATCAGTACCAAAGTAATATAATAGTTTTGATAGTAGTAATAACAGTGACAGTAACAGTAACAGTGATAGCAATGATTTTGTAGCAAGTCTGACAGTAACAGAAACAGTAGTAACTTGGCAGAAACAATATATGGAAAATTCATAGGCATTGGATCGGTGAATTCGTTGGATGATATTCATCATATAACAGTCATAACCTAGGGCGATACGACACTAGCTCCAGTTCATAAATATAATGCTGGCATGTACTCCGTAAATAGTCATACGTGCTTATGGAAAGAACTTGCATGATATCTTTTGTCCTACCCTCCCGTGGCAGCGGGGTCCGTAAGGAAACTAACGGATATTAAGGCCTCCTTTTAATAGAGAACCGGAACAAAGCATTAATACATAGTGAATACATGAACTCCTCAAACTACGGCCATCACCGGAAAGTATCCTGAGTATTGTCACTTCGGGGTTTACGGATCATAACACGTAATAGGTGACTATAACTTGCAAGATCGTATTTTGAACATATATATAATGGTGATAACATAAACGGTTCAGATCTGAAATCATGGCACCCGGGCCCAAAGTGACAAGAATTAAGCATGGCAAAGTCATAGCAACATCAATCTCAGAACATAATGGATACTAGGGATCAAGCCCTAACAAAACTAACTCGATTACATGAAGAATCTCATCCAACTCCTCACCGACTAGCGAGCCTACGAAGAAATTGCTCACTCCCGATGGGGAGCATCATGGAATTGGCGATGAAGGAGGGTTGGTGATGACGAAGATCGAAGATCCCCCTCTCCGGAGCTCCAAACGGACTCCAGATCTGGCCTCCCGATGAAGAACAGGAGGTGGCGGCGACTCCGTCTCGCGAAACGTGATAATTCTTTCTCCTTGATTTTTTTCTGGAAAAATAGGATTTTAAAGCGTTGGAATCAGGGTCTGCGGGGCCACTGTAACACCCTGGATTTTGCCCATTTTCTTTTTCTTTTAATTTTGGTCCGGATTTGCTTTTCTGTGACTTAGTGGTCTTGAAACCTGGAGGGATCACCCTTCATTCTTCTTCCCGAGTGGCTTGCCAACTTCAAAACCATCCCAAGACCAT
Organism: Thinopyrum elongatum; assembly: GCA_011799875.1. Taxonomy (NCBI): domain Eukaryota; kingdom Viridiplantae; phylum Streptophyta; class Magnoliopsida; order Poales; family Poaceae; genus Thinopyrum; species Thinopyrum elongatum. Next base: position 109,875,016 of record CM022298.1, on the reverse strand, counting down.
GTCATTTCCATCTTGGACCAATCCCAATATTCTTTTTCTTGGGAATATTCCTTTTTCTATTAAAGGAATAACCCCGTTTGCTCTGGGTTGTGAAGCAACCCACATTTCCATCATTCCCAAAATTCCCAAATAATTCCCATAAATTGTTTGGGTCATATATTCCACAAATATGTCAAACCTTTCCTTGCCATATTCAAAAATATTTCACAAATATTCCTTTTCTGATTTTGCCTTATCTGTCAGATTGAGAAGCAAGTACCCTTTATATTTGCTTGCTTGATCTCAAACTTTTTGTGAACTCTTTCCTATCCATAGCATTGCCACATGCCAAAATTAAACTTTATTTGGATATTAAATCTCTCTTGGCTAATTTCCAAAGTTTCTGGGCAACTGGAATCTTTGTGAAGCAAGTGCTAGCTAGGATTATCCAAATGAGTTGAAATTTTGCAAGCATCTTCATATACTCAAATAATAGCTCTTCACCAAATTTTAGCATCATTCAATCATCTATGTGATCACAGCATCAAATCTTTGTTTCTGGTAATTATTATGGGTTGTGAAGCAACTATAATTTTTATTGCTCCATAATTCATGAATAATTTCCAGAACATGCTTCTACCCATATCTCACTTCTCCACAAAATTTGGGCTCATTTCATTTCACCAATAATTTCCTAGAATTTTTCAAAGATTCTGTCCATTTGGAAGCTGTGTGAAGGAAGTACCACTTTGGTTTATCCAATTGGTATGAAATTTATACAGTGTCTTCAGTTGATCAAGTCATTCATCTCCTCCTAATTTCAGCCCAATCCCATGTGATATGTGAGTGCTACTTCAAGATTGGCAAATCTGGTCAGTGAGGCCCTTTGAACAGCAAGTGCTTTTTATTCTCATCCAAATGGGCTGCAAATTTTCAGGGATGATCATCTTAGTGGGTGATCACACCATGCCAAAGATCAGAGCCAACTCCAGACGATTCTTCCGCACCAAGTAACAAACACCTTGCTGTTCTGGATAGAACCTGCTAGCTGTGGTCACCTCGAGTGCCACTATGCTCGTTTCTTTCCTCCTTGACCTCATATGTTGAATGACTGATTGGGTTGACACGGTGGGGTTGACCAGAACACGTGGAATCGCCGTGTCCATGTGGTGACCGCCGCACTGGCACGCCGTGGACGCGAGCTGCACGTTTGTCAACTCGGGGCCCTCCTCTGCTCGTCGTTTCCGCGCGACTCGTCATGTCCAACAGCTCCCTCTTGTCGTCGCCTTCCTCCCTAGATAAGCTTCCCCCTCTCCTGTCCCCTCCCTCGCGGTGTAGCCGCCGCGCCCGTGCCCTGTTTTCTCTGCTTCTCTCTTGTCCAGTCAACCAAAGCCCTCCCGAGCTCTCTCGACCTCGCCTGAACCCTCTCCGCCCCTCCGCGACCCCTATGGATGCTGCTCCCCTCCTCCAAGCGAGCTCCCGAAGCTCCGGGACACCGGCGTACGTGTCGCCGCGGCAATGCTTGACCTCCCTCGCCGCTCGCCTATATATAGACCACTCCGAGCCCTCCCGAGCACACCAGCAGCTCCACCTCACCTCACTGCCCCTCCCTAGCCACTCGCCCGAGCTCCAGGGGCCCTTCTTGCTCACCATTGCCGCCTAGGTCGCCGACGGTCGCCGCCTAAATTCGGGCAGGCCCGTGCTCCTCTCCTCCTCCAGAGCCCTCCACCATGTTCCCCTCCTTCCGGCGAGCCGCCCCACCCCATCTCCCCTCGCCGGAGTTGGCCGCACCACTGAGTTCCTCCACCACCGCCCGTTCTCTGTACCCCCCCTGGCGCCGCCCGTCCCCGTCTCCCCACTCCTCCCTGGCGCCCACTTCGCCTCTGAACGGGTGCGGCTGGTCCTCCCGCGCCCGCCGGTGCCCGCGCCATGGCCGGAGACGGCCGGAGCCGGCCGGCCCCTCGCCGCCTCCCCTCCCCTGCTCTTCCTCTGTCTCATGGGAGAACCGGGCGAGTGGGAGGAAGGAGACGAGCGCCCGTGCCCCTTCCCCTGCCCCTGGGCCCCACCTGGAAGTGGCTCCAGCCCCGGGCCCATTTGCTGTAAGTGGAAGTGTACTCGACTGAGTACGTTTTCCCGATTGGAAAACGTGTTTTCAATCTATTGCGGCTAAAAGTACGTTTTCCCTTGCAGAAAACGTATTTCCCTCAGTACGCTTTCTATTTTAACAGCCAAGGACCTGTCTGTGAATTAAATTTTTACAGAATGGTCCCTGGACTTCAGACGGCTATAACTCTTCAACCGCAACTCCGATCGAGGTGAAACCAACGCTCACGTCTTTGTCTCGTGGAGCCCGTTGTGTTGGTATCATTTTCACTAGGTGCTCCCACTATGAAAATGACCATTTTTCCCTTGTCCGTAAACAGCCCCCTCCGAGAGAGAACTGTTTCCGGCAATCAATTCCGCGATCTTTCTGCACTCCTCCCCGGTGTATCCTTCATCCCTAGGCAAGCCACAACTCTCATCTGCATCATCGCATTGCAATGTCATAGTTCAACTATTTACTTTATCAGAAAGTATGAGTATCTGTGAAATGAATTGGATTATGCAATATTGGAGTTAATTCTCGGATAGGTGACTACCATGTTGAATACCGGATTATTAGTGACTAGTAGTTTACCCTCTTGTTGATACTATGATGTTGAGATCATTGTCTATGATTATTGTGGATTTCATCCGGCAGTTTGTGGAGATGAATTAGTAACAGTGGCTTAAGCATACTGGTTATCGGAGTGTCAGCCATGACAGAAATATTATTCGGGGATTAGATATTTCATGGTTGACCTTGAGTCACCTGTCCGGACTTATCCGTGCAGCCACATTTGCCGGTATGGGACGGCCTTGACTTGGTCTGATCGCGTGCTCTTCCACCGGTACCGCCCGACAGGGAAGGTTATGCGTGCACGCTACCCTGGCCCGGTAGGCGGCGATAACCTTGTGAGCCCAGTTGAGTTGTATGGTACCAGGTCCCCGTTTGGGACAGTTTAGTTTGGCCACGACGGTGGCAGGTGTCACGCGGTGACACAGGGGCCACCCAGGGCAGGACTCCGGGGGAGTGTGATTGCCGGTGGTACGATGGGAGAGTCACGGGTCAGGCAGGTTTCGTTGGAGCAACACTGGTCCACCCGAATGGGATCACGAGGTCAGTGCTCCATAGTGTGGGTAAAGTGCGCAACCTCTGCAGAGTGTAAAATCTATTCGAATAGCCGTGTCCACGGTATTGGACAGTCCGTCCAGACCTCACTAGGTGGTCAACCATGGTAGTGATGATAATAATGGAAGAACTCGTCGCAATATCAGAAGTACTCGGCAGTTCATGAGTATTCTGAGGGTTGTGAGACAACCCGGAGGAGAGTAAGTTTGTCAGACCTGTCATGCAGATGGAATTAGGTATTTGATATGTCAGCCATGGGATGGCTATGAGATGAAAGGTCGGATGACCACATGATTGGACTTGGCACAGGTTCAGGTTGGATCCTGAGATTATTCGGAGAATAGATTAAACTACTTAATATGCTTTGCCTTACTGCATCTGTTTTGCTATGATGTTGTCTTGCTTTAATGCTGGTGTTTGTTGTGAGCTTGCGAGTACATTCAAAGTACTCACCTTGCGTGTCATGCCAGTTTGCAGGTCATGCCGTGATTGCTTGCTTGTCAAGGATCCTGAGTTTGCGACCTAGGAGACGCGTTCTAGCCAGAGTCCCTGCGGAGTGGAGTCCATCACCGCCGTCGCTGTTCCGCTGCCGAGAGAGTTAGTCCGCTGTTAGCATAGAGCTACCCCGGGCAGGTGTAGTGTCGCCGTGCCAATGTAATCCTTGTACCCTTTGTAACCTTGTCCATAGTAATAAAGAGCTGATTTGTTCTATGCCAACAGTGCCGTATTCCAGAGGACTTGTCCCTGGGCTGGAATACGGGGCGTTCCGGTTTACTCTGAGCCGGGGTGCCACAACCACCAGGTGGGCACAACCCACCCGAGCGTGCCTGAGGGGGGGGGGGGGGGGGGCGCCCTGGTGGGTTATGCTCACCCAGGGGCCCCCTCCGGTGGTTCTTGGCTCAAGTATTTTTCTTTTATTGTATAAAAATTCTCCAAAAAGTTTCGTTCCAATCCGAGAACTTTTATTTCTGCATAAAAACAAGACCATGGTAGTTCTGCTGAAAACAACGTCAGTCCGGGTTAGTTTCATTCAAATCATGCAAATTAGTGTCCAAAACAAGAGTAAAAGCATTAGGAAAAGTAGATACGATGGAGACGTATCAACTCCCCCAAGCTTAAACCTTTGCTTGTCCTCAAGCAATTCAGTTGATAAACTGAAAGTGAAAAAGAAAAACTTTTACGAACTCTTTTGCTCTTGTTTACATAAAAAAACTTAAGTAGCACCCAGGTTTTCAGCAAAGATTATAACTAACCATGTTAACAATAACTCGTAAAAGTTATATTAACTCATATCAATGACATAATCAACTAGCGAGCAATAATAAAACATCTCAAATGACAACACCTTGTCAAAACAATCATGATATAATATGACAACAGTGGTATCTTGCTAGCCCTTTCTGAGACCGCAAAACATAAATGCAGAGCACCTCCAAAGTTCAAGCAGCGACTAAACATTGTAATTCATGGTAGAAAAGATCCAGTCATGATGCATCCAACATTAACTATACACAATGCATGAGGATGACAATAGTGCTCTCAGGATCTGGCGCTTATTTGAGAAGGTGATGACTCAACATAAAATTAAATAGATAGTCCCTTCGCAGAGGGAAGCAGGGATTTGCAGCGGTGCCAGAGCTCAATTTTTAAAACGGAGGTAAATGAAATTTTAAGAAATGCACCCTTCCTGTTTACTTCGCGACCATCAGTTATCGATATCTTCCATGCTAAACACATTAGTGGCGGTTCCCAAGCAATAAAAGTAAAGGTTTACCCCCCCTCCTCCAACAAACACATTCCACTGCTAGCCGAATCCACGGGTACCGTCCATACCAACATCAGTCCTGGGGGAGTTTTGTTTAATTATTTGCAATTTGATTTCGGGACTGGGAACCCCTATTACCGCCCCTCTCATGCAAGGATGAGTGAATAAACACTCATCATGAGAATAACCCACTTAGCATGGAAGATACCGACTACTTCCTGTCGCTCTATGAACAATCCAGGCACACAAAAATGGATATTTATTTGAAGTTTTTAGAGGTGGCACATGCAAATTTACTTAGAACGGCATGGTAATACCGCATATAGGTAGGTATGGTGGACTCATCTGGAATAACTTGGGTTTTAGGATTTTGATGCACAAGCAGTATTTCCGCTTAGTACAGGCGAAGGCTAGCAAATAGGTTGGGAAGCGGCTAGCTAGAGAGCAAAAACGGTCATGAACATGCATTATGTAGGATATGAACACCATTGTTGGTGTTAAAACCGACAGACCTCGGGGTAGGGGGTCCTGAGCTGTGGATCTAGGGTCGATGGGGAACAAGGGACGATGAACACGATGTTTACCTAGGTTCGGGCCCTCCCGAAGAGGTAATACCCTACGTCCTGCTTGATTTTATTGGATGTATAGTATGGTTACAGAGTAGATCTACCTCGAGATCAGCATGAGCTAAATCCTAAGGTGATGAGGTGATGAATATAGCTCTAGCCCTAAAGACTACAACCCTCGGTTTATATAGACACCGGTAGGGTTAGGGTTACCGGAGATAGATTACAATAAGGGATAAACAGATCCTGCCTATCCTTGACTTGGAGGGCACACCACGGCTTCATAGATCTCCCGTCACTATATGGCTTCTCCAGTCCGGCCCAAATTCAATGTGCCGGCGCCCCGGGGACCCCTTAGTCCATGACTCCCTCAGTAGCCCCCAAACATGCCTCCAACGCCAAGGCCTGTATCCGGCATCCGCTCACCCAAAAGTATTCGGCTTGCGAGGCGAGTTCTTCAGTATGCTTTGTCCATGTTCGGAGCCAAGTGATGTCCGGAATCTGAAATGGCAGTTTTACTTAACAACGAAGGCAATAACAAAAAACCGTTCAAGTGTAAACAGTGCCTTCATCTGACAACTTTTTCTCTTTCAATGAAGAGTCGCCTCCGGCCATAACGCCGAGCGGTTGGTATTTCTCGGGGTGTGGCTCCAGGCCCACCCACGCTTGACACGTCTCATCAAGGTGGGGATCGTGCCCCGTCTTTCAGGGGATATGATCAATGATTTCGATTATCCACCCCGCACATAACGTTGCGAGCGTATCGGGAAGTGGAGAATCCAACGGCATGAAAAAAGATACTCATGGGTTGTCAACAGCCTATAAAGGGGGTGCTACAACAGTCAGCATCCCACGCCTTCTTCCACCTTCCGCTCACGCAGATCTTCAGAGCTCCAGCGCCCATTTTCCTTGCTTCCACAGCAAATCACACCCCGTCTCCTTCAGCCATGGCCGGATCCGGCGCCAACGGGAAGTGGGATGCCTCCATTGTCATAGATAGCGACATCATGAAGTTGAAGGAGGCCGGCTACTTGTCGGCCAACATTGCTCATCGGGCCCCCGAAGCAGGCCAAATCGTCCCCACGCCTAGGGCGGGCGAAAGGGTCATCTTCCTCCCCCATTTCCTTAGGGGGATTGGATTTCCCCTGCACCCCTTTGTGAGGGGGTTGATGTTCTACTATGGGCTAGACTTCCATGATCTTGCCCCCAACTCCCTCCTCCACATTTCGTCCTTTATTGTCTTCTGCGAGGCTCTCCTCCGAGTCCAGCCACACTTCGGCCTATGGCTGAAGGTGTTCAATGTCAAGCCCAAGGTGGTTGGTGGCGCACACGCGGACTGCAGCGGGGCCATGATCAGTAAACTGACGCGGGTCCCGTGGCCGGAGGGCAAGTTCATCGACACCGTCAAGGTGTGGCAAAAGGAATGGTTCTACATCACCGAGCCAAGGGGAGCCGGCTGGGCGGCGACTCCCGCATTCAGATCCGGACCCCCTACCAAACTGGCCTCATGGACCACCAAAAGCCCAGACTGGGGGTCCGCCGACGACTTGAAGGCGCTGCAGAAGCACGTCGTCAGCATAATGGAGACCGGCGCAAAGCTGGTCAATGTGATCCAGATCATGCTCCAGCGTTGGCTCCTCCCCTGCTAGGAGAGGGCGAAGCTAATGTGGGAGTTCGACCACGCAGACCCGGCCACCATGCAACATCTCTTTGGCATGACCCACAAGAAAGTGTGGGGTCTGCTATTCAAGCTGTAGAAGGACCGGCCGGTCGAGGGGGAGGACATCGGCCTCGATGCTACGACCCCTCCGAAGAAGGTGAGCGGCATTTGTCTTAACATGAGTTCGAATATTCGCATCGTATGATTTGATCCGAACCTCTTTATGTGGATTTTGCAGGGCTGGCTTGCCAAGGCCGAGAAGATCAGCAGCCCGGCGCCGCTGCCAGAAGAGCCCCTATTCGAACTGCTAGAGAAGTTGTTGGTCGTGGTGCCGTACAAGGCGCCCAACAAGAAGGGCAAGAAGGCGGAGGTACCGGAGGCCAGGGAGGGCCTCCGTCACAGAGCCTATCTGGACAGCCAGTCTGGGGACACTGCGGCCCTATCCGTACAGGAGGGGGATGAGGATGAGGTCGAGGAGGAAAGCACCTCCTCGTACTCTAAGAAGAGGGCGGCGTCCAGCGACGTCGAGGAGGTTCAACCTCCTTAGGCCCGGAAGAGACAGTGCCGGCCTAAGCTGGTCCTGTCCGACAGCTCGGACTCCGATGAGGAGTCTGAAGCATCCAAAAAGGTTCCAAAGAAGGAACCCAGGGTCAAGCCCGATGCAGCCAAGTACATATTGCGACATTTTCAATCGCTTTATCCTTTTGGTAATCCCTGGTAGAACGTAGATTGATTGTTATTTGGTGGTGCAGCCCTCCACATGGCCACCCCGCCGAGGAGACCTCTTCGGGGAGGTCCCTGCCTACTGAACTGGCAGACAGTGGCTCATGTTCTGCACCTCCTCTAATCCCCAAAGAAGTTGGGGAGGTGGTGTCATGAAAGACCCCTTCTCCTCCGACACATGGGAGGAGGTCGATGCCACCATGGCCGAGGCCGTCGCCTTGATCGTTGAAGACCAGGGGGATGCATCGCTCCTGGCTACCACGGGGAGGGGATCCAGATCATCCGAACCCCTACCGAATTCGGCTCCTGAGCCCCCAAGGGAGCCAATACCTCCTTTTGATGGGGAAGGTGCTGGGGGCCCGACGCCCACGCCGAACACCTCCACTCGGGCGGCAGTGGGCTGGCCAGACGCGCTGGCGAAGTTGGTGAACAACTCTGCCGTCATCAACGAGCACCGCACTCTTATGAGTGCGGTTATACAGGGTGTTCGGTCCCTTCATTCCGGATTGAACGACGCTGTTCAAGGCCTGCTAACAAGCTTTGAGGTAAGTCAAGTAATGCTCTTTTCTCATAAATTGGATTTAGTCCTTAGTTTAAGTATGCCATATCTGCAGTAGCCCCCGAGACTCTGCAAGGTTTGCGAAGAAAACCTGCGAAGGAACTCGTTCTACAGGCCATTATCTGAAATGGTGTGAATTTTTTAATGTCACAGGTGTCTTCTCTGGCCGCAACTGCTAATGTTGCGGCGCTAGAGGAGATGGATCGGAAGCTCAAGCATTTCGATAAAGAGCTTGACCTTGTCAACAAATGGCTTGACGAGGCGCAAGGTAAGCCCTTTGACAAGATGTACAATGGCTTGATGCCGGATATTGACGATCCGGACTGTATGCTGATCTTTTATTGTGATTATCTTGCAGCTGCCGCCTCCGAAGTCGAGGGCTTGAGGGAGGCCTTGAAGAAAGCCGAGGCAGAGGCGGCTGCCAAGAGGACGGCCGTTGACAAGGCGGTGGCCGAGCTCGAGCAGGCCAAGCTTGCTGGTGAGTAGCACGAGGCTCGGGTAATCGAGGTGCAAGTGGAGCTCCAGGATGCCCTCAAGAAGCTTGAAGTCATTGAGAAGGAATTGGGGGAGCGATCCTCCCAGCTGTCAAAGGCAGAGAAGGAGCTCCAGGAGGCGAGGACTGAAGCGTGAGGTGTCCGGGAAGAGCTCCGCCATGTCAGGCATATTGCAAATGGTAAGAAATACTTACTGCAGAGTGTATTCGGAGGCAACAGGTTTGCCCTGCTGATGCGGGTCTGGCGCTCCGCAGGCGTCTTCGCTGAGCTTCTGAAGAATGTGGTGGCCACCAAGGAGCATTATGTCGCTCACGAGGAGGACTCAACGCAGCGGCTCTTCTGGTCACAGTTTCCGGATTTCGAGCATCCTCCCCTCCTCAGCGATCAAATGAAGCAGCTGATGGAGATGCATTGGATGTCTGAGCTGGCCGTGAAGGACCTCTGTGTCAGTCTGTGGCCCATCGAGACCATTCCAGACACCTACTTCGGCCTTGTGCAGAAGCTGCGGGAGGCGCCACTCCGGATTTACGCCGTGAAGCGCTCAGCGTGCCTTGAGGGGGCGAGACTTGCGTTTGCGAAGACCATGGTGCATTGGCGAAGATTAATCCAATGGACATGGCCACTGGTCCTCCGCCCAAGGGAAAAGAGCATCGCCGCCCTAAGCAATACTTTGCATAGGTGATGAATGGCGCGTGGGCGATAGAGGGCCAGTGTTGAAAAGATGTAATGCTTGAATGACTGTATTAAGTTTTTACCGATTGGACCTTATGCTTTATGATGCGTCCGCCTAACATATTTTATTTTGTCATGATTTTAATTTTGACTCCTATCCAGCTGTATGTTTATTCTGAAAGCTACCAGTCATCGACTTTAGCCCCCAGGTGAATCTCACGAGGGGTGTTTTGTCTCCATGCTGTTACCCTTAGCCAACATCTTGGTACCCAGAGGTGGTAGCGCATGAGCAAATCTAGGTAATCAGACTATTCGGTTTTATTGCTTTCACTTAGCCTTAGGAGCTTGATGGTGGGGGCTAAGGACTAGCCCCCTGTGTTTTGTGATGTACTTGGGGGCAAATGCCTACCCTTTCCGATCACGTGGTTTGTGTTTACACGAACCCTTCGTGTGGCACGGCAAAATAGCCAACAATTTTTAGAGTCAAAACTCGTCATCGGATCGCTGATCAGCTCGCGCTTACTATGACGGTCAGTTTTCGGCTTTCTCCTCCTGAGGTACTTGACCGGGCGAGCCAGAAGTACAATCGCAGGGGTTCTCCCTTTGCCCTCTTTGCCGAACATGAGGAACATAAGGGGCAAGCACAGGAGTCGGGCAACCCAACTATTGACCTAAGACATAGTTCGGAACTTCATGCATATAGTGCAATATCCGAGATGCCGAACACTCTGCGGGAAACAGTGTCGGACTTGGGGTGCCGAGCTGATAAGTAAATCGAGCTCTAGGTTAGTTAACTGATCATATTTTCGTGCCAGGATGTTCGAAGAGTGAGGGGAGAATCAAAAAGGAAATAGACAATCGCAAGATGCGGATAACTGAACACCATAAAGGGTGTTTTTATTATTTCTCGTAGTCTCAAGGCGTCTAACCGTACAATTCGAACTGCAAAGGCATTACTTGTAAAAAAGGAAAAAGTTTTACAGAGTAAAGGTTTACGCAGGGCCTTGATGCGTGAGTCGAAGCCTCCACTTTGCCCTGCTGCATGTCTACACCTTTGCTTCTGAGAGGTCGGGGTTGGGACCTTCGATGAGACCTTGAGGGGCTAGGACCCTGCCGATGAAGCTTTGTGGGGGGGGGGGGGTGTGTTTCCGGAATTGGCCCCCGGTTCATCCGAAGACAAGGTAATTCCGAAGTGCGGGTTAGTCGAACATATGCTTCGGATTTATTTATATATGCCTCACGGCTGCCCATGGTATTTTGAGTGCGAAATTGTGCTGATGAGGCACATGGAGCGTGAAGCATGTGGGCGTGCCATGGGGCGCACATCCCTATTTGCGCCGAACGCATGCGGGTTCCCATGACGGGGTACGGGTTCGAACCCATTTGCTGTTGTCGCCGGCCTTTACGGCGGGTCGACATCGGGACCTGTATGGGCCGGTTTGGTCTTCGGCCATGAGGGTCGCAGTGTGCTCTTCGGTCTGAAGTGAGCGTTCTGTATTGCCGTTGATAGTTATGACGCCCGAAGGACCGGGCATATTTAATTTGAGGTACGCGTAATGCGGGACGGCATTGAATTTAGCGAACGCCGTTCAGTCGAGGCGGGCGTGATAGCCACTGCGAAAAGGTGCGATGTTGAAGATCAAGTCCACGCTTCGGAAGTTGTCCGGAGAGCCGAACACTACTTCAAGCATCACAGCGCCTGTGTAGCGGGCCTCCACTCCCAGAATGACCCCCTTGAAGGTGGTGTTACTGGGTTTGATCCTTGACGTATCGATCCCCATCTTCCTCACTCTGTCTTCGTATATCAGATTGAGGCTGCTACCTCCGTCCATTAGGATTCTCGTGAGGTGGAATCCGTCGATTATGGGGTCGAGCACTAAGGATGCAGACCCTCCATGGCGTATACTGGTCGAGTGATCCCTGCGATCAAAAGTGATCGGGCAGGCTGACCATGGATTGAACTTCGGCGCTACGGGCTCGACGGAATATACGTCTCACAACGCTCGCTTCCTCTCCTTCTTTGGTATATGGGTTGCGTAGATTATGTTCACCGTCTTGACCTCGGAAGGGAAGGGTTTCTGGCCTCCACTATTCGGCCTGTGGGGGTCGTCATCATCCTGGCTTCGTGGGCTTTTGCCCGGATCTTCGGCTGTGAGTTTGCCGGCCTGTTTGATCACCCAACAGTTACGGTTGGAGTGGTTGGTGGGCTTCTCTGATGTCCCATGGATCTGGCAAGGCCTGTCCAGAATTGTGTCTAGTCTGGATGCGCCGTCACTATTGCCCCTAGGGGCCTTCTTTCATGGTACGGACATCTGGTTTCGGAATCCGGCATTTACTGTCATATCCTCGCCCTCGTCGTCATTGTGGCGACGTTTACTCTTGCTACATCGGGGCTTTCCATTTCTGTCTCGAACCTCGGAGGTACCTGATGACCCACAAGTATAGGGGATCAATCGTAGTCCTTTCGATAAGTAAGAGTGTCGAACCCAACGATGAGCAGAAGGAAATGACAAGCGGTTTTCAGCAAGGTAATGTCTGCAAGCACTGAAATTATAAGTAATGACTAGTTTGGTAGCAAGATAATTTGTAACGAGCAAGTAACGGTAATGGTAATAAAAGTGCAGCAAGGTAGCCCAATCCTTTTGAGGCAAAGGACAGGCCAAAACAATCTCTTATGATAAGCAAAGCGTTCTTCAGGGTACACGGGAATTTCATCTAGTCACTTTCATCATGTTGGTTTGATTTGTGTTCGCTACTTTGATAATTTGATATGTGGGTGGACCGGTGCTTAGGTGCTGTTCTTACTTGAACAAACCTCCTACTTATGATTAACCCCCTCGCAAGCATCCGCAACTACGAGAAAATTATTAAGAATAAATCTAACCATAGCATTAAACTTTTGGATCCAAATCAGTCCCTTACGGAATAGCGCATAAACTAGGGTTTAAGCTTCTGTCACTCTCGCAACCCATCATCTAATAACTACTCCACAATGCATTCCCTTAGGCCCAAATATGGTGAAGTGTCATGTAGTCGACGTTCACATGACACCACTAAGGGAATCACAACATACATATCATCAAAATATCGAACACATATCAAGTTCACATGATTACTTGCAACAAGATTTCTCCCGTGACCTCAAGAACAAAAGTAACTACTCACTAATGATAATCATGCTCAAGATCAGAGGGGTATTAAATAGCATAATGGATCTGAACATATAATCTTCCACCAAATAAATCATATAGTAATTAACTACAAGATGTAATCAACACTACTAGTCACCCACAAGTACCAATCTATAGTTCTGGTACAAGGATTGAACACAAGAGATGAACTAGGGTTTGAGAGGAGATGGTGCTGTTGAAGATGTTGATGGAGGTTGCCCTCCCCAAGATGGGAGAGTTGTTGGTGATGATGATGACGATGATTTCCCCCTCCGGGAGGGAAGTTCCCCCGGCGGAATCGCTCCGCCGGAGGGCAAAAGTGCTCCTGCCCAAGTTACACCTCGAGACGGCGGTGCTTTGTCCCGAAAGTCCTCTCCTAATTTTTTCTAGGTTAAAATGACTTATATACCAGAAGAGGGGCACCGGAGGTGGGCCGAGGAGTGCAGAACCCACCAGGGTGCGCTTGGGCTCCCTGGCGCGCCCAGGTGGGTTGTGCCCACCTGGTGGGCCCCCTCTGGTAGTTATTTGCTCGAATAATTCTTATTTATTCCATAAAAATTCCTCGTGAAATTTCAGCTCATTTGGAGTTGTGCATAATAGGTAGCCTGACGTAGCTTTTCTTGATCTAGATTTCTAGCTGCCGAAATTCTCGCTCTTTGTGTGAACCTTGCATATTATGAGAGAAAAGGCATTAGAATTACTCCAAAAAGCATTATTATGCATGAAAACATCATAAATAACTGTAAGAAAATATGATGCAAAATGGACATATCAACTCCCCCAAGCTTAGACCTCGCTTGTCCTCAAGCGAAAACCGAAATCGAAAACATGTCCACATGCTTAGAGAGAGAGGTGTTGATAAAAACAAAATACGGACATAGAAGCATCATGTATATTATTATAACAGCAACAAACTTTAACATAGAACTTTATCACATAACTTTTATCATAAACTTCTCATGAATAAGTAACAATTCATCACAACATCAAAGTATAAAGCATAAACTCTATTGAAAACCAACAAACTATGTTCTTAGTCAACTTTGCAACTACAATTCATCATCTTTTCAGGAAGGGTCACGTATCGGAGCCTTTTTGGCAAGTCCACATACTCAACCATCATATAGTCTTCTATGATTGCTAACACTCACCGCATACACGTGAGCAAAACGTTTCAACCGGACACATAGAAAGATAGGGGCTTATAGATTCGCCTCCCAACATACTCACCTCGAGGGTGATGTCAACAATAATAACTCATGCTACCCATATCCAACTAGATATATGTGCCTAGATCTTTCCTCACCACATGATGCTTGCCAAAAGAGAAAATAAAAAGGAATAGAGAGAAGAACTTTGACTCTTGCATAAAAGTAAATACATAAAAGTAAAAGATAGGCCCTTCGCAGAGGGAAGCAGAGGTTGCCATGCGCTTATTTGTTTGTATGCTCAATCTCTTAGTGCAAAAGAACGTCACGTTATATTGCCCCTTGTGATAGCAACCTTTATTATGCAGTCTGTCGCTTTTATTCTTTGCCATCACAAGTTCGTACAACGCTCAATTTTCTCTTACACTAAATGATCCAACACTTTTAGAAGCAATTTTTATTGCCCTATTTGCACCGATGACAACTTACTTGAAGGATCTTACTCAATCCATAGGTAGGTATGGTGGACTCTCAAAATAATATTTGGGTTTAAAGGTTTTTGGATGCACAAGTAGTATCTCTACTTAGTGCGGAATTTTTGGCTAACAAAGATGGGGGCAAGCACCACATGTTAAAGGATCTATGACAATATAACTTCTATGTGAATATGAACAAACATAAATAATTACGTTGTCCTCCTTGTCCAACGTCAACAATTTTGGCATATAATATTTTGCTGGGGGCTCACAATCACAAAAGATGTCCAGGATAGTGTATTTGCATGTGAATCTTCTCTTCCCTTATTAATTCTTTCATGAATTGCATCATTGACCAATGCTATGTTTGTCAATCTCCAATAAAATTTTCTACTTATACTCTTTCTTATGTGATGTCATCACTTACCATAAAATTAGCATATGATCTTTTTCATTTATTTCCTTTCTTTTTATTGAACATGAAAGTAAAGAAAACAAAACTCAAACTAAACTTTATTATATATATCTTGCGCATGATTACAAAGATAGATCACTAAGCAAACACTCGAAATGAAAGGATCAAACTAAACTTTTATTCATCTAAAGCAAAAGATAACTATGAATCGAACTAAGATAAGTAAAGGCAAAAGATAGTGGAGGTGATATGATACCAGGGCACCTCCCCCAAGCTTGGCACAAGCCAAGGGGAGTGCCCATACCTGATTACTCAATTTTCCTTTGGTGATGAAGAAGGAGGTGGTGGTGATGAAGTAGTGGCAATCTTATGCTCGAGTTTCCATGGCAAGGGCTCACCATCATAAGAGGAGGAGTGAGTCTCACGGGTCCTGCAACTGGTAGCCAAACTCATACCTTTAAACCTCGCCTCATATTTAAAGAATTGGTTTTGGAGATCATATATCTGGCTTTGGAGGAAGTTGATTTGCTCATTGAAGGTGAAGATGATGTCCTTCATGGACTTGCCATCCACCTTGAGATCACAGGTGTAGTCCGCGATCATGAGGTGATTGGCATTGAGTCCACGTTCTACCATCCCCTTGCACCGGTAGACTTCCGGCTCCATAGCTTGAAGCCTAGCCTCCACGGATCCCGTCCCCTTGGGGCCTTACACATCGTGGATATGCAGCACCCCCTCATGCATCTGGATAGCCTGAGGGTGCTGCATCACCTCCCGCAAATATGGGTTGATGACGTTCTCGAAGAACTTGTCCTTGGAGGAGCTTGAAGCGGCTATGGTGGATTGGATCTGTCAGAAAACAGCAAGGCAAAGAAAACATAAGATTTCTCTGTGATACGGTGGTCAATAGGTTCGGGGGGGTATATAAAGATTTTTTATCTTGGGAAACAAGTAAACGGAAGAAAAACGGAGTCCGGAAGGTACCCGAGGTGGGCACAACCCACCTGGGCGCGCCTGGCTGGTGTCTTGTGCCCACCAGGGGTGCCTTCCTCGTTGTTTCTTATTTTCCTAATTTTTGTTATATTCCAAAACTGACAAAAAATATTTTTACGGATTTTTTGGAGTCCGTTTACTTATCGTATCACGTACCTCCTCTTTTTCAGTTATTCTAGAGTGTTCCGGAATGTTTTCTTTATGTGTTCTTCCGGTGTCATAGTTTGGATAATATTGCTTTCAACATTAATGGGCGTACCTGAGATATAATGTTTTATTTGTTGCCCATTAACAACCTTCGGGTTAGTACCTTCGGCATTATTTATCTTGATGGCTCCGGATCGATAAACCTCCTCGATAACATAAGGTCCTTCCCATTTGGAGAGGAGTTTTCCTGCAAAGAATCTGAAACAAGAGTTGTACAAAAGAACATATTCTCCAACTTTGAACTCACGATTTTGGATTCTTTTGTCATGCCATCTTTTAACTTTTTCTTTAAATAACTTGGCATTTTCATAGGCTTGGGTTCTCCATTCATCTAGTGAGCTAATATCAAATAACCTCTTTTCACCGGCAAGTTTGAAATCATAGTTGATTTCTTTAATTGCCCAATATGCTTTATGTTCTAACTCAAGAGGCAAATGACAAGCTTTTCCATAAACCATTTTATACGGAGACATACCCATAGGATTTTTATATGCTGTTCTATAAGCCCAAACTGCATCATCTAACTTCTTAGACCAATTCTTTCGGGACCTATTGATAGTTTTTTGTAATATTCATTTTATTTCTCTATTGCTAAGTTCAACTTGACCACTAGACTAAGGATGATAAGGTGATGCAATTCTATGGTTAACATCATATTTAGCAAGCATTTTACGGAAAGCACCATGAATAAAATGTGAACCACCATCAGTCATTAAATATCTAGGGACTCCAAACCTTGGGAAAATGACTTCCTTAAGCATTTTAATAGAGGTGTTGTGATCAGCACTACTAGTTGGAATAGCTTCTACCCACTTAGTAACATAATCAACAGCAACCAAAATATGTGTATACCCATTAGAGGAAGGAAAAGGTCCCATGTAATCAAATTCCCAAACATCAAATGGTTCAACAGCAAGAGAATAATTCATAGGCATTTCCTGATGCTTACCAATATTACCAATTCTTTGACATTCATCACAAGATAAAACAAACTTACGGGCATCCTTGAAGAGAGTAGGCCAATAAAAACCAGATTGCAATACCTTGTGAGCAGTTCTATCTCCCGCATGATGTCCTCCGTAAGCTTCAGAGTGTCATTTCCGTAGGATTTATCCCTGTTCATGCTCAGGTACACAACGTCTAATAATACCATCTACTCCTTTATAAAGATGTTGGTCATCCCAAAAGTAATGTCTCAAATCATAGAATAATTTTTTCTTTTCATGGTATGTGAAGCTAGGTGGTAGATATTTGGACACAATATAATTGGCATAGTCAGCATACCAAGGGGTGTTATGAGAAACATTTATTGCAACTAATTGTTCATCAGGAAAACTATCATTAATAGGTTGTGGGTCATCAAGAATATTTTCTAACATAGACAAGTTATCAGCCACGGGGTTCTCAGCTCCCTTTCTATCAGTGATATGTAAATCAAATTCTTGTAGCAAAAGAACCCACCTAATGAGTCTAGGTTTAGCATCCTTCTTTTCCATAAGATATTTTATAGCAGCATGATTGGTGTGAACGGTCACTTTAGAATCAACAATGTAAGATCTAAATTTATCACAAGCAAACACAACTGCTAGAAATTCTTTTTCAGTAGTAGCATAATTTCGTTGAGCACTGTCCAGAGTTTTACTAGCATAATGAATAACATTTAATTTCTTATCGACTCTTTGTCCTAGAACAGCACCAACAGCATAATCACTAGCATCACAAATAATTTCAAAAGGCAAGTTCCAATCAGGTGGTTGAACAATAGGTGCAGAAATCAAGGCTTTCTTAAGTGTTTCAAAGGCTTCTACACAATCATCATCAAAAACAAATGGAACATCCTTTTGTAAAAGATTTGTAAGTGGCCTAGAAATTTTAGAGAAGTCTTTAATAAACCTCCTATAGAAACCAGCATGACCGAGGAAACTACGAATACCTTTGATATCTTTAGGGCATGGCATTTTCTCAATTGCATCAACTTTAGCTTTATCCACCTCAATACCTCGTTCAGAAATTTTATGTCCCAAGACAATACCTTCATTAACCATAAAGTGGCACTTCTCCCAATTCAAGACGAGATTAGTTTGCTCACATCTCTGCAAAACTCGATCAAGGTTGCTCAAGCAATCATCAAAAGAAGTTTCGTAAATGGAAAAATCATCCATGAAAACCTCAACAATCTTTTCACAAAATTCAGAGAATATAGCAGTCATACATCTTTGAAAGGTAGCAGGTGCATTGCATAAACCAAAAGGCATATGTCTATAAGCATAAGTTCCAAAAGGGCAAGTAAAGGTGGTTTTCTCTTGATCAGGTTGTGAGACAGGTATTTGAGAAAAACCGGAATATCCATCAAGAAAGCAAAAATGTGTGTGCTTTGATAGTCTTTCTAACATTTGATCATTAAACGGCAGAGAGTAATGATCTTTTCTAGTAGCTTTATTTAGTTTTCTAAAATCAATTACCATTCTGTTGCCAGTGACAATTCTTTGTGGAATAAGTTCATTCTTATCATTAGGAACAACGGTAATACCTCCTTTTTTAGGGAAACAATGAACGGGACTTACCTATCTACTATCAGCTATGGGATAGATTATACCTGCTTCCAGAAGCTTCAGTATCTCTGTTCTTACCACTTCTTTCATTTTAGGATTTAAATGTCGTTGGTGATCAACAACGGGTTTAGCATCAGGCTCCATATTAATTTTATGCTAACAGAGAGTGGGACTAATGCCCTTTAAATCATCAAGAGTATATCCAATGGCAGCTTGGTGCTTCTTCAGAACCTTGAATAATCTTTCTTCTTCATGTTCTGAAAGGTTAGCACTAATAATAACAGGATAAATCTTTTTCTCATCAAGATAAGCATATTTCAAAGTGTCTGGCAATTGTTTTAATCCAAACACAGGATCATCTTTAGGTGAAGGAGGACCTCCTAGAGTTTCAATAGGCAAATTGTGTTTAAGCAGAGGACGTTGTTCAAAGAAAATCTTATCTATTTCATTTCTTTCATGCAGATGCATATCATTTTCGTGGTCTAGCAAATATTGTTCTAGTGGATCGGTAGGAGGCACGGCAATAGAAGCAAGGCCAATTATTTCATCCTTACTAGACAACTCTTTATTATGATGTTTTCTACTAAACTTGGAAAAATTAAACTCATGAGACTCATCACCAAAACTAACACCGATAGTTTGTTTCTCACAATCTATTTTAGCATTAACTGTGTTCAAGAAAGGTCTACCAAAGATAACGGGACAGAAGTCATCTTGTGGGGAACCAAGAACAAGAAAATCAGTAGGGTATTTTATTTTCCCACACAAGAGTTCAACATCTCTAACAATCCCAACTGGTGTGATGGTGTCCCTATTAGCAAGTTTAATAGTAACATTTATGTCTTCTATTTCAGCGGGTGCTATATCATTCATAATTTCTTGATATAAGTTAAAAGGAAAGGCACTCACGCTAGCTCCTATGTCACATAAACCATGATAACAGTGATGCCCTATTTAACTGAGACAACAGGCATGCCAAAGACGGGTCTATGTTTATCTTTTTCATCGGGTTTGGCAATTCTAGTAGCTTCATCACAGAAGTAAATAACATGCCCATCTATATTTTCAACCAAGAGATATTTAACAATAGCAACACTAGGTTCTACTTTGATTTGTTCAGCAGGTTTGGAAGTTCTAATATAACTTTTGTTGACCACAGTTGAGACTTTAGCATGTTCCTTTATCATAACAGGGAAAGGTGGTTTTTCAATATAAGCAGTAGGCACAATTGGATCAACATTGTAAATAATAGTTTCATCTTTAGCTATTACTAGTTCTTTAATATCTTCCTTGATAGGTGGGTGATATTTAAACCACTTCTCCTTAGGGAGGTCAACATGAGTAGCAAATGATTCACAAAAGAAGGCTACTATCTCAGAGTCAAGTCCATATTTAGTGCTAAACTTTTGAAAAGCATCGGTATTCCTAAAAGATTTTACACAATCATACTTGAGCTTAATACCTGACTCTTTACATTCGTCGAGTTCCCAATCTTCAGAGTTGCATTTAATTCTTTCTAAAAGATCCCACCGGAAGTCAATAGTCTTCTTCATAAAGGAACCAATACAAGAAGTATCAAGTATAGATCGATCATCATGAGAAAGCCGAGCATAAAAATTCTGAATAATAATTTCTCTTGAGAGCTCATGATTGGGGCATGAATATAACATTGACTTAAGCCTCCCCCAAGCTAGAACGATACTTTCTCCTTCACGAGGCCAAGAATTATATATATAATTATGATCACGATGAACTAGATGCATAGGACAATTTTTTTGGTGAAATTCCATTTTCAATCGATTCCAATTCCAAGATCCAATATCATCGCATAGCCTATACCATGCCAATGCTTTTCCCTTCAAAGATAAAGGGAAAACCTTCTTCTTAGCTTCATCTCCGGGTAAACCTGCAAGCTTAAATAATCCACAAATTTCATCCACATATATCAAGTGCAAATCAGGATGTTCGGTTCCATCTCCTGCATAAGGATTAGCTAGCAGTTGTTCTATCATACCCGAAGGAATTTCATAACCAATATTTTCAGTAGGTGCAGTAGGTTGAGGGGTAACTAATTGTGGTTCCGGTCGAGGTGAAGATACCCCGAACAAACCCCTCAAAGGATTGTTCTCCATAGTAACAACTGACAATAAATTTCAGCACGTAGTAATAATTTTTCCTTACCGATTTCCACTTACGAAGAGCGCTTCACTCCCCGGCAACGGCGCCAGAAAAGAGCCTTGATGACCCACAAGAATAGGGGATCAATCGTAGTCCTTTCGATAAGTAAGACTGTAGAACCCAACGAGGAGCAGAAGGAAATGACAAGCGGTTTTCAGCAAGGTAATATCTACAAGCACTGAAATTATAAGTAACGAGTAGTTTGGTAGCAAGATAATTTGTAACAAGCAAGTAACGGTAATGGTAATAAAAGTGCAGCAAGGTATCCCAATCCTTTTGAGGCAAAGCACAGGCCAAAACGATCTCTTATGATAAGGAAAGCGTTCTTCAGGGTACACGGGAATTTCATCTAGTCACTTTCATCATGTTGGTTTGATTTGTGTTCGCTACTTTGATAATTTGATATGTGGGTGGACCGGTGCTTAGGTGTTGTTCTTACTTGAACAAACCTCCTACTTATGATTAACCCCCTCGCAAGCATCCGCAACTACGAGAAAAGTATTAAGAATAAATCTAACCATAGCATTATACTTTTGGATCCAAATCAGTCCCTTACGGAATAGCGCATAAACTAGGGTTTAAGCTTCTGTCACTCTCGCAACCCATCATCTAATAACTACTCCACAGTGCATTCCCTTAGGCCCAAATATGGTGAAGTGTCATGTAGTCGACGTTCACATGACACCACTAAGGGAATCACAACATACATATCATCAAAATATCGAACACATATCAAGTTCACATGATTACTTGCAACAAGCTTTCTCCCATGACCTCAAGAACAAAAGTAACTACTCACTAATGATAATCATTCTCAAGATCAGAGTGGTATTAAATAGCATAATGGATCTGAACATATAATATTCCACCAAATAAACCATATAGTAATCAACTACAAGATGTAATCAACACTACTAGTCACCCACAAGTACCAATCTATAGTTCCGGTTCAAAGATTGAACCCAAGAGATGAACTAGGGTTTGAGAGGAGATGGTGCTGTTGAAGATGTTGATGGAGATTGCCCTCCCCAAGATGGAAGAGTTGTTGGTGATGATGATGACGATGATTTCCCCCTCCGGGAGGGAAGTTCCCCCGACGGAATCGCTCTGCCGGAGGGCAAAAGTGCTCCTGCCCAAGTTCTGCCTCAAGATGGTGGTGCTTCATCCCAAAAGTCCTCTCCTTATTTTTTCTATTTCAAAATGACTTATATACCAGAAGAGGGGCACCGGAGGTGGGCTGAGGAGGGCACAACCCACCAGGGCGTGCCTGGGCTCCCTGGCGCGCCCAGGTGGGTTGTGCCCACTTGGTGGGCCCCCTCTGGTAGTTATTTGCTCCAATAATTCTTATTTATTCCATAAAAATTCTTCATGAAATTTCAGCTCATTTGGAGTTGTGCAGAATAGGTAGCCTGACGTAGCTTTTTCAGGTCTAGATTTCCAGCTGCCGAAATTCTCCCTCTTTGTGTGAACCTTGCATATTATGAGAGAAAAGGCATTAGAATTACTCCAAAAAGCATTATTATGCATGAAAACATCATAAATAACAGTAAGAAAACATGATGCAAAATGGACGTATCAGTACCGGATGTGTCGGGGTTGGCGTTTTTACGAGCGAGCCAACTGTCTTCGACCGTGCAAAAGCGGGTCATGAGAGAAGTAAGGGCTGCCATAGTTATTGGCTTATCCTGGCCGAGTTGTCTTACGAGCCATTCGTCCTTGACACTATGCTTGAAAGCGGCCAAGGCTTTGGCATCCAGACAGTCGACAATCTGGTTTTTCTTGGTCAGGAATCGGTTCTGAAATTGCCGGGCAGATTCTCCTGACTGCTGTGTGATGTGAATAGGTCGTCAGCGTCCGGAGGTCGGACATAGGTGCCCTTAAAGTTCGCTCGAAAAGCGTCCTCAAGCTCTTCCCAACAGCCTATAGAGTCTTCGGGAAGGCTATTCAACCAGTGTGGAGCCGGACCTTTAAGCTTTAGTGGCAGATATTTGATGGCGTGAAGATCATCTCCTCGCGCCATGTGAATGTGGAGGAGGAAGTTTTCTATCCATATGGCCGGGTCTGTGGTTCCGTCGTATGATTCAATGTTCACAGGCTTGAAGCCTTTCGGGAATTGGTGTTGCGTTACCCTCTCTATGAAGCACAGGGGGTGTGCGGCGCCCCGAACTCGGGCTACATCATGTCGGAGGTCTTCGGCCTCCGAGTCCGCTACTGCTCCCGGATTTTATCGTTTAGGTTTAGCCGATCATAGTATCCTTGCTGGTAAGCGGGCGGGTCTTCGCTGGGTCCGTAGATGGACCTGGTACAGCCTCCTCGAGCATCCAGGTCATGGCGGAGGTCGTACTCGTAGGTGGGCCGCACTTGATCCTTTCCGTAACTGCGAGGTGGGGCGGCTGGGTGCTCGGCCTCGTCAGCTTCTTTGTCCTGCCCTCTAGGGGTGCGGTCTAGCTGTTCGGCGCGTGTGGGATCTACGGCCTCGTCGTTGAATTGTGGCAGCAATCTTTGCTTGGGATAACTTTTGATTGGCTGTTCGTTGCCGTACCCTTCTTCGGCGTCTAGGACTTTGGTCCATCGATCGTTGAGGGTGCCCTGTTCGGCCTTGATCCTGCGTTTCTGTTTCTTCAGACTGCGGGCAGTGGCTAGAATCCTCCGTTTAAACCGCTCCTACTCCAGCGGGTCTTCAGGGACGATAAAATCATCCTACTCGAGACTGGCCTCCTCTTTGGAGGATGGGAGATAGTTGCTGTCTTCGGAGTCATCGGGGTTTTCTGGGTTGAACGGGTCCTCCTGCTCTGCGGGGTCATCCTGATGATGTTCGTTAGCTGCGGCTCCGGCGAGGTCATCCGTATTATTCATGGTGCCGTTCTCCCTAGAGTCCATGTTGCTCGCATGGCTGCGACGTGGCTTTGATCGACGGCGCTGTCTTCGGCGTTTGGGTGGCTCATCTCCGGGCTTGTCTCGGTCCTGATTGGGAGTGCCATCGCCGTCCTTGGGGGTGTCCACCATGTAAATATCGTAGGTGGACGTGGCCGACCAGCGGCCGGTGACGCGGGGGGGGGGGGGGGGGGGGGGGGGGGGGGGGGGGGGGGGGGGTGGACGATGTCGGTACTAGTCATCGCTCCGCCATCCTCGTCCATGTATTCGGCGTTTTCCGAATTATAATCTAGCATATCGGTTAAATCATCGACAGTGTCTACAAGGTGGGTGGTGGGTGGGACGTAAAATTCCCTATGGTACGCCTCGAAGGGTTGATGATTGTGGGCGGAGGGCAGGTCCTCCTGGATGGTCATTTTCTAAATTCGGTCTAGCGCCTCGTTTAACATAGCGAGGGTCGCCGAACTCGAGGGCTCTATGCCAAGTTCCGCTGTGACGGGGTGGCAGTAAGTGCCCTGGCCGGTCCTTGGTTTCCACAGGCTGAGCTAAACTCGGGGTACGATGCCGGATCCTGGAGGGGAGCCGGATTGTCACTAGGGACTAGGGATGAGCCTTGGTTTTTGCGTGTGGTTTCCACGCCGAGATTCGAGATCGAGCTGCTTCGGGCCGGGGTTGACCCCTGGCCATTGGCTGCCACTTCGTCATAAGGGCTCAAAGCCAGAGGAGCGTTGTGAAGGAAAGGTTCGACCGAGATTGACTCTTGGTCTCTGTCTCCTGATTCTGCCTCGAAGGCCGAGGACAGGCCCTCCGCAGACATGAAAGACCCGGCTGAGGGTGGAGTCTGGCCCTCGCATGAAGCAGAGCCCTCTTGGCTTGAAGCTGTTCGGAGGGCGGGGGCCGATCTGTAGATCGGATCGGAGGGGGACTCCAGAGCGGGCATGGCGAGGCCTGTGAGGGTGCGAAAGGGGGCGGCGAATCCGGCAAAGACCAGATCGCCCCGCGTGTCAGCAATGTATTCCAGATTGCCGAATCAAATTTGGTGTTCGGGAGCGAAGTTGTCGATCTGTCCCAAATGGCCAGTCGGGTCGGCGTGCAGCACGATCCTGCCGAACGCGAAGAGTTGACCGGGCACAAAGAATTCCCCGGATTCGATGTCTGCTCCTACGATCAGGCGAGCCATCGATCCTTTGGGCGACCCCACAGCGGAACTCTCAATGAAAGCACCAATGTCGGTGTCAAAACCGGCAGATCTCGGGGTAGGGGGTCCCGAGCTATGGATCTAGGGTCGATGGGGAACAAGGGACGATGAACACGATGTTTACCCAGGTTCAGGCCCTCCCGAAAAGTTAATACCCTACGTCCTGCTTGATTGTATTGGATGTATAGTATGGTTACAGAGTAGATCTACCTCGACATCAGCATGAGCTAAACCCTAAGGTGATGAGGTGATGAATATAGCTCTAGCCCTAAAGACTACAACCCTTGGTTTGTATAGACACCGGTAGGGTTAGAGATACCGGAGATAGATTACAATAACGGATAAAGAGATCCTGCCTATTCTTGACTTGGAGGGCACACCACGGCTTCATAGATCTCCTGTCACTATATGACTTCTCCAGTCCGGCCCATATTCAATGGGCCGGTGCCCCAGGGACCCCTTAGTCCATGACTCCCTCAACCATGAACATAAATATCATAGAGGCTATGTTGTTTTGATTCAACTACATGCATGAACATGTGCCAAGTCAAGCCACTCGAACATTCGGAGGAGGATACCATATCATCATACTACATCACAATCATTTTAATGCAATGTTGACATCCAAGATAAATCATTATCCACTCCGAGCTACTTAAGCATGGCATGAGAAACTATAATCTCTAATTGTCATTGCAAACATGTTTGATCATAATATGCTGAATCATGGATACTAGGTTAAACATATTTACAAAAAACAGAACAAGTTGAGTTCATACCCGTTTCTCTCTGCCACAACCAGTTCACCAAATATTGTCATTATTGCCTTTCACTTGCACGATCGAACGATTTGAAAATAATAATAGTGCAAGAGTGCCGAGGACTAAGCAGGAATCTGCAAACATTTTATTCAAAGGAGAAGACAAGGTAATTTGGGCTCTTCATTAGATCAACAATAATGCACATGAGAGCCACTCAACATTTTCATCGTGGTCTTCTCCTTGGTATGACTCAATAAACGGAGAAGAAATTTAGAGAAACACACTGAAATATTTTTGGAGTTTTTAGTTTTTATTGAAGAAAGCAAATTAAAGAAGGAAAAACAAAAACGAGAAAAACTATTTACATGGGAAAGCTCCCAACAAGCAAGAAGAAGAATCGAGAAATCTTTTTGGTTTTTCTTTTAATATTGCAACTAATTAAAGTAGAAAGAAAAACCGAAAAGAAGCAGGAAATATTTTTGGGTTTTCTCAAAGTTTTTCAAACACACAAGAAGAAGGCGAGAAAATAAATCTAGTATGGATAATACAATGAAAAAGTGTGGACACCGACAACTGGAATGAAATGTGTGAACATGAATGTAATGTTGGTGGAAATACATACTCCCCCAAGCTTAGGCTTTTGGCCTAACTTGGTTATCACCACTTGTAGTAGCCATCAGGTCCTATGTTGAAGTGCTGTGGAGCGGGCACTTGAGCGTCCCACTCCCGAGGCTCCTCCTCTGCAACTGCCTGGGCGTTCCGGTAGGCAATGATATCATCTGGCATGATCCGGTATCCGCCCTGGCAATATGATCAAACAAAGCGGGTGCAGGCAATGGAATAATATCATGAGTATCAATACTGAAAACCAGGTTGTAAGGAACATCAATAGTAGTGTTCTCGCCATCAATAAAGTGATGAGCTGCCATAGCCTGGCGATCTAAGTAAACCTTGGGTAAGCGGTGATCATGTTGGCGTATCTGAATGTTAAAGTGACTCGCTAAGCGAGTAGCATAAATACCGCCATGAATTTTACCCTTAGTTTTGTTAAGGTGTAGGCGACGTGCAACAATAGCTCCTAAGCTATAAGTGTTATCGCCGTGGAGTGCGCGGCGTAAGACAGCGAAATCGGGGGCACTAAGTGCACCAACCTTCTCTCTAGCAAGTAGACACTTCGCAATGAATAGAGTAAAATAATGCACTGAAGGAAACTGCAAGCTAGTGGCGGTGACACTCGACACCCCTCTCTCCTCCCACTGACAGGGTGCGATAGAAACCCTCAAACTCTGCAGGCCTAGGCTCTTTTATTTCCCCATCAGAAGGGATTAAGCATATATCACAAAATTCAGTAAGTGGTATCTGACGGGTTTCAGCATATAAATTAAACCGCACCTCAGGGGGGTTATTCCTACTTATGAAATGAAAACTTTGCACAAAGGAATTTTTAAGGAGATGATATTGTTCACACTCAGCTGCGATGAAGTCGGTGAGGCCAGCATTGACAACAAATTGTGCGAACTCTTGACGGATTCCAGCTCCATCCATGAAGGGGTTGTCAGGCCATTCGCATGGCCACACTTCCGCCATTCTCCGAGTTTGGAGGTCACTATCCGATGATTCACCCACAACTTCCTTGGAGTTCTTCTTGGAAGCGAACTTCCTAAAGAAACTCATCTTATTCCTATGAACAAAATTCTTAAATTTCTAGTCCACAAAATTTTCCCAACAAAACTTCACAAGATTGATAGCAACTACTCAAAAACATGCATAGAGGCTATATTGAGCATTCAAACTACTTAGAACTCTAAGAATTCAACATGCAAGCTCATCTACAGCAGCACCAAGAGTAGCTAATTATTCAAAATATAAACCACTAAAGAAAAAACTAATTGGACAAATGGAGGAGTCACATACCAAGTAGCAATCCCCCAAAATAGTTTCGGAAACGGAGCTTCTAGCAAAGAGATCGAAATCCACGGGTTTGAGAGCAAGAGAGAGAGAGAGAGCAGTGGTTAATTTTTTCTGGAGGTAGGTGGTGACATGGGCTAAAGAGATAAGTGAGGCGGCCCACGTGGGGGCCACAACCCACCAGGGCGCGCCTAGGTGGGTTGTGCCCACCTGGTGCACCCCCCTGTGATGTTATTTGCATAAAAAATTCTTAAATATTCAAAAAAAATGTATTACATTTTCAGGACATTCTGAGAACTTTTATTTTTGGGTCATTTTTTTATTGCACGGAAAATCCAGAAAATAGGATAAACATGGCATTTTATTTTATCTAACTAAGAAAAACAGAAAATAAAAGGTAAGGACAGAAGATGGTGCCTACTAAATTCATCAACTTCATACCTCTCAAAAGTGATCCATCAATAAGGTTGATCAAGTCTTATTAACAACCACCTTCGATTAGCATGAAACCGAAGAACTTTCATAAAACACTAAGTTACCTCAACGGGGATATGCATTCCCCAACAATAAGTATATCATATTTCTTTTTGGCTGTAGGTAGAGGTAGTTGAAAACTTCCAATAGTGACTGTCGAAGATTTTTCAATAACATTTATACCATTCACTTGGAATTGTTTCTTCGGAAAGTGGACCTTATGCTCATTACCATTGATATGAAAAGTGACCTTGCTTTTATTGCAATCAATAACAGCCCTGCAGTATTCAAGAAGGGTCTACCAAGGATAATCGACATGTTGTCGTCCTCGGGCATCTCAAGTATAACAAAGTTAGTCAAGATAGTAACATTTGCAACAACAACGGGCACATCCTCACAAATACCGATAGGTATAGCAGTTAATTTATCAGCCATTTGCAAAGATATTTTAGTAGGTGTGAGTTTATTCAAGTCAAGTCTTTTGTATAAAGAGAAAGGCATAACACTAACACCAGCTCCTAAATCACATAAAGCAGTTTTCACATAGTTCCTTTTGATGGAGCAATGTATAGTTGGTATTCCCGGATCTCCAAGTTTTTTAGGTACTCCATCCTTAAAAGAATAATTAGCAAGCATGGTGGAGATTTCAGCTTCTGTTATTTTTCTCTTATTAGTGATGATGTCTTTCATGTACTTTGCATAAGGGGCCATCTTTAAAATATCAGTCAAGCGAGTACGCAAAAAGACTGGCCTAATCATTTCAGCAAAGCGTTCAAATTCTTCATCATCTTTCTTCTAAGTTGATTTAGGTGGAAAGGGCATGGGTTTATGAACCCATGGTTCTCTTTCCCTTCCATGTTTTCGAGCAACAAAGTCTCTTTTATCATATATTTTATTCTTGGGTTGTGGTTTATCAAGATCAATAACTGGTTCTATTTCAACATCATTATCTGGTTCTTTATTGTTTGGTTGAGTGTCTTCAAGAACCTCATCATTATCTTTTTCATTATCACTAGGTGAGTGTTCATTACCAGATTGAGTTTCAACATCAGAAATAGAATCATCATTATTAGCTTCAGGAGGTTTTTCTATCTCAGGTTCACTAGAGGTATGCAAAGTCCTATCATTTTTCTTTTTCTTCTTTGTTTTGGTAGGACTAGGTGCATCAGTATTAATTCTTTGAGAGTCTAGTTCAATTCTTTTTGGGTGTCCCTCAGGATAAAGTGGTTCCTGAGTCATTCTACCTCCTCTAGTCACTACTCTGACAGCATGATCATTGATATTATTATTCATTTCATCAAGCAATTCTCTTTGAGATTTAGCAACTTGTTCTAGTTGAGTTTGAACCATAGAAGCATGTTTTCCTACACCTCTAACATCATTTGAGATTCTAAATAGCAAGTCACTCAAGCGAGCAATCATATCAGAATTGTATTTCAATTGTTTCATATCATTTGCATTGAAGTGATCTTGTTTTCTAATATAGTTGTCAAACTCATAAAGGCATTGACTAGGATGCATATTATAAGGATTGTCATTATCATTAAATTTCATTAAAGAATTTACCTCTACCACCTTGGGTGGTGGTGTGTCAAGTCCATGTATCTCTTCAATAGGAGGTAAATTTTTAACATCCTCTGCCTTAATACCTTTTTCCTTCAGGGATTTCTTTGCCTCTTGTATATCTTCCAGACTGAGATATAAGATACCCCTGTTCTTTGTAGTGGGTTTATGCGGTGGTTCAGGAAGAGTCCAATCATCATAATTTTTCAATATATTATTCAATAATTCCTCAGATTGTTCAATAGTTCATTCCCTGAAAACACAACCAGCACAACTATCTAGGAAGTCCCTAGAAGCATCGGTTAGTCCATGATGACCCACAAGTATAGAGGATCGATCGTAGTCCTTTTGATAAATAAGATTGTCGAACCCAACGAGGAGCAGAAGGAAATGACAAGCGGTTTTCAGGAAGGTAATGTCTGCAAGCACTGCAATTATAAGTAACGAGTAGTTTGGTAGCAAGATAATTTGTAACGAGCAAGTAACGGTAATGGTAATAAAAGTGCAGCAAGGTAGCCCAATCCTTTTGAGGCAAAGGACAGGCCAAAACGATCTCTTATGATAAGCAAAGCGTTCTTGAGGGTACACGGGAATTTCATCTAGTCACTTTCATCATGTTGGTTTGATTTGTGTTCGCTACTTTGATAATTTGATATGTGGGTGGACCGGTGCTTAGGTGTTGTTCTTACTTGAACAAACCTCCTACTTATGATTAACCCCTTCGCAAGCATCCGCAACTACGAGAAAAGTATTAAGAATAAATCTAACCATAGCATTAAACTTTTGGATCCAAATCAGTCCCTTACGGAATAGCGCATAAACTAGGGTTTAAGCTTCTGTCACTCTCGCAACCCATCATCTAATAACTACTCCATAATGCATTCCCTTAGGCCCAAATATGATGAAGTGTCATGTAGTCGACGTTCACATGACACCACTAAGGGAATCACAACATACATATCATCAAAATATCGAACACATATCAAGTTCACATGATTACTTGCAACAAGATTTCTCCCATGACCTCAAGAACAAAAGTAACTACTCACTAATGATAATCATGCTCAAGATCAGAGGGGTATTAAATAGCATAGTGGATCTGAACATATAATCTTCCACCAAATAAACCATATAGTAATCAACTACAAGATGTAATCAACACTACTAGTCACCCACAAGTACCAATCTATAGTTCCGGTACAAAGATTGAACACAAGAGATGAACTAGGGTTTGAGAGGAGATGGTGCTGTTGAAGATGTTGATGGAGATTGCCCTCCCCAAGATGGGAGAGTTGTTGGTGATGATGGTGACGATGATTTCCCCCTCCGGGAGGGAAGTTCCCCCGTCGGAATCGCTCCGCCGGAGGGCAAAAGTGCTCCTGCCCAAGTTCCGCCTCGAGACGGCGGCGCTTCGTCCCAAAAGTCCTCTCCTTATTTTTTTCAAGGTCAAAATGACTTATATACCAGAAGAGGGGCACCGGAGGTGGGTCGAGGAGGGCACAACCCATCAGGGCGCGCCTGGGCTCCCTGGTGCGCCCAGGTGGGTTGTGCCCACCTGGTGGGCCCCCTCTGGTAGTTATTTGCTCCAATAATTCTTATTTATTCCATAAAAATTCCTCGTGAAATTTCAGCTCATTTGGAGTTGTGCAGAATAGGTAGCCTGACGTAGCTTTTTCAGGTCCAGATTTCTAGCTGCCGGAATTCTCCCTCTTTGTGTGAACCTTGCATATTATGAGAGAAAAGGCATTAGAATTACTCCAAAAAGCATTATTATGCATAAAAACATCATAAATAATAGGAGCAAAACATGATGCAAAATGGACGTATCAACTCCCCCAAGCTTAGACCTCGCTTCTCCTCAAGCGAAAACCGAAATCGAAAACATGTCCACATGCTTAGAGAGAGAGGTGTCGATAAAAACAAAATACGGACATAGAAGCATCATGTATATTATTATAACAGCAACAAACTTTAACATAGAACTTTATCACATAACTTTTATCATAAACTTCTCATGAATAAGTAACAATTCATCACAACATCGAAGTATAAAGCATAAACTCTATTGAAAACCAACAAACTATGTTCTCAGTCAACTTTGCAACTACAATTCATTATCTTTTCAGGAAGGGTCATGTATCGGAGCCTTTCTGGCAAGTCCACATACTCAATCATCATATAGTCTTCTATGATTGCTAACACTCACCGCATACACATGAGCAAAACGTTTCAACCGGACACATAGAAAGATAGGGGTTTATAGATTCGCCTCCCAACATACTCACCTCGAGGGTGATGTCAACAATAATAACTCATGCTACTCATATCCAACTGGATATATGTGCCTAGATCTTTCCTCACCACATGATGCTTGCCAAAAGAGAAAATAAAAAGGAATAGAGAGAAGAACTTTGACCCTTGCATAAAAGTAAATACATAAAAGTAAAAGATAGGCCCTTCGCAGAGGGAAGCAGAGGTTGCCACGCGCTTATTTGTTTGTATGCTCAATCTCTTAGTGCAAAAGAACGTCATGTTATATTGCCCCTTGTGATAGCAACCTTTATTATGCAGTCTGTCGCTTTTATTCTTTGCCATCACAAGTTCGTACAACGCTCAATTTTCTCTTACACTAAATGATCCAATACTTTTAGAAGCAATTTTTATTTCCCTATTTGCACCGATGACAACTTACTTGAAGGATCTTACTCAATCCATAGGTAGGTATGGTGGACTCTCAAAATAAGATTTGGGTTTAAAGGTTTTTGGATGCACAAGTAGTATCTCTACTTAGTGCGGAATTTTTGGCTAACAAAGATGGGGGCAAGCACCACATGTTAAAGGATCTATGACAATATAACTTCTATGTGAATATGAACAAACATAAATCATTATGTTGTCCTCCTTGTCCAACGTCAACAATTTTGGCATATAATATTTTGATGGGGGCTCACAATCACAAAAGATGTCCAGGATAGTGTATTTGCATGTGAATCTTCTCTTCCCTTATTAATTCTTTCATGAATTGCATCATTGACCAATGCTATGTTTGTCAATCTCCAATAAAATTTTCTACTTATACTCTTTCTTATGTGATGTCATTACTTACCATAAAATTAGCATATGATCTTTTTCATTTATTTCCTTTCTTTTTATTGAACATGAAAGTAAAGAAAATAAAACTCAAACTAAACTTTATTATATATATCTTGCACACGATTACAAAGATAGATCACTAAGCAAAACTCAAAAAGAAAGGATCAAACTAAACTTTTATTCATCTAAAGCAAAAGATAACTATGGATCGAACTAAGATAAGTAAAGGCAAAAGATAGTGGAGGTGATACGATACCGGGGCACCTCCCCAAAGCTGCCCATAACCGATTACTCAATTTTCCTTTGGTGATGAAGAAGGAGGTGGTGGTGATGAAGTAGTGGCAATCTTATCCTCGAGTTTCCATGTCTATGGTGGTGATGAAGAACTTGTCCTTGGAGGAGCTTGAAACGGCTATGGTGGATTGGATCTGTCAGAAAACAGCAAGGCAAAGAAAACATAAGATTTCTCTGTGATACGGTGGTCAATAGGTTCGGGGGGGTATATAAAGATTTTTTATCTTGGGAAACAAGTAAACGGAAGAAAAACGGAGTCCGGAAGGTACCCGAGGTGGGCACAACCCACCTGGGCGCGCCTGGCTGGTGTCTTGTGCCCACCAGGGGTGCCTTCCTCGTTGTTTCTTATTTTCCTAATTTTTGTTATATTCCAAAACTGACAAAAAATATTTTTACGGATTTTTTGGAGTCCGTTTACTTATCGTATCACGTACCTCCTCTTTTTCAGTTATTCTAGAGTGTTCCGGAATGTTTTCTTTATGTGTTCTTCCGGTGTCATAGTTTGGATAATATTGCTTTCAACATTAATGGGCGTACCTGAGATATAATGTTTTATTTGTTGCCCATTAACAACCTTCGGGTTAGTACCTTCGGCATTATTTATCTTGATGGCTCCGGATCGATAAACCTCCTCGATAACATAAGGTCCTTCCCATTTGGAGAGGAGTTTTCCTGCAAAGAATCTGAAACAAGAGTTGTACAAAAGAACATATTCTCCAACTTTGAACTCACGATTTTGGATTCTTTTGTCATGCCATCTTTTAACTTTTTCTTTAAATAACTTGGCATTTTCATAGGCTTGGGTTCTCCATTCATCTAGTGAGCTAATATCAAATAACCTCTTTTCACCGGCAAGTTTGAAATCATAGTTGATTTCTTTAATTGCCCAATATGCTTTATGTTCTAACTCAAGAGGCAAATGACAAGCTTTTCCATAAACCATTTTATACGGAGACATACCCATAGGATTTTTATATGCTGTTCTATAAGCCCAAACTGCATCATCTAACTTCTTAGACCAATTCTTTCGGGACCTATTGATAGTTTTTTGTAATATTCATTTTATTTCTCTATTGCTAAGTTCAACTTGACCACTAGACTGAGGATGATAAGGTGATGCAATTCTATGGTTAACATCATATTTAGCAAGCATTTTACGGAAAGCACCATGAATAAAATGTGAACCACCATCAGTCATTAAATATCTAGGGACTCCAAACCTTGGGAAAATGACTTCCTTAAGCATTTTAATAGAGGTGTTGTGATCAGCACTACTAGTTGGAATAGCTTCTACCCACTTAGTAACATAATCAACAGGAACCAAAATATGTGTATACCCATTAGAGGAAGGAAAAGGTCCCATGTAATCAAATTCCCAAACATCAAATGGTTCAACAGCAAGAGAATAATTCATAGGCATTTCCTGATGCTTACCAATATTACCAATTCTTTGACATTCATCACAAGATAAAACAAACTTACGGGCATCCTTGAAGAGAGTAGGCCAATAAAAACAAGATTGCAATAGCTTGTGAGCAGTTCTATCTCCCGCATGATGTCCTCCATAAGCTTCAGAGTGTCATTTCCGTAGGATTTGTCCCTGTTCATGCTCAGGTACACAACGTCTAATAATACCATCCACTCCTTCTTTATAAAGATGTTGGTCATCCCAAAAGTAATGTCTCAAATCATAGAATAATTTTTTCTTTTCTTGGTATGTGAAGCTAGGTGGTATATATTTGGACACAATATAATTGGCATAGTCAGCATACCAAGCGGTGTTATGAGAAACATTTATTGCAACTAATTGTTCATCAGGAAAACTATCATTAATAGGTTGTGGGTCATCAAGAATATTTTCTAACCTAGACAAGTTATCAGCCACGGGGTTCTCAGCTCCCTTTCTATCTGTGATATGTAAATCAAATTCTTGTAGCAAAAGAACCCACCTAATGAGTCTAATTTTAGCATCCTTCTTTTCCATAAGATATTTTATAGCAACATGATCGGTGTGAACGGTCACTTTAGAATCAACAATGTACGATCTAAAGTTATCACAAGCAAACACAACTGCTAAAAATTCTTTTTCAGTAGTAGCATAATTTCGTTGAGCATTGTCCAGAGTTTTACTAGCATAATGAATAACATTTAATTTCTTATCGACTCTTTGTCCTAGAACAGCACCAACAGCATAATCACTAGCATCACACATAATTTCAAAAGGAAAGTTCCAATCAGGTGGTTGAACAATAGGTGCAGAAATCAAGGCTTTCTTAAGTGTTTCAAAGGCTTCTACACAATCATCATAAAAAACAAATGGAACATCCTTTTGTAAAAGATTTGTTAGAGGCCTAGAAATTTTAGAGAAGTCTTTAATAAATCTCCTATAGAATCCAGCATGACCGAGGAAACTACGAATACCTTTGATATCTTTAGGGCATGGCATTTTCTCAATTGCATCAACTTTAGCTTTATCCACCTCAATACCTCATTCAAAAATTTTATGTCCTAAGATAATACCTTCATTAACCATAAAGTGGCACTTCTCACAATTCAAGACGAGATTAGTTTGCTCACATCTCTGCAAAACTCGATCAAGGTTGCTCAAGCAATCATCAAAAGAAGTTTCGTAAACGAAAAAAATCATCCATGAAAACCTCAACAATCTTTTCACAAAAGTCAGAGAATATAGCAGTCATACATCTTTGAAAGGTAGCAGGTGCATTGCATAAACCAAAAGGCATACGTCTATAAGCATAAGTTCCAAAAGGGCAAGTAAAGGTGATTTTCTCTTGATCAGGTTGTGAGACATGTATTTGAGAAAAACTGGAATATCCATCAAGAAAGCAAAAATGTGTGTTCTTTGATAGTCTTTCTAACATTTGATCAATAAAAGGCAGAGGGTAATGATTTTTTCTAGTAGCTTTATTTAGTTTTCTAAAATCAATTACCATTCTGTAGCCAGTGACAATTCTTTGTGGAATAAGTTCATTCTTATCATTAGGAACAACGGTAATACCTCCTTTTTTAGGGACACAATGAACATGACTTACCCATCTACTATCAGCTATGGGATAGATTATACCTGCTTCCAGAAGCTTCAGTATCTCTGTTCTTACCACTTCTTTCATTTTAGGATTTAAATGTCGTTGGTGATCAACAATGGGTTTAGCATCAGGCTCCATATTAATTTTATGCTGACAGAGAGTGGGACTAATGCCCTTTAAATCATCAAGAGTATATCCAATGGCAGCTCGGTTCTTCTTCAAAACCTTCAATAATCTTTCTTCTTCATGTTCTGAAAGGTTAGTGATACGTCTCCAACATATCTAGAATTTTTGATTGTTCCATGCTACTATATTATCTGTTTTGGATGTTTTATATGCATTAATATGCTATTTTATATTATTTTTGGGACTGACCTATTAACCTAGAGCCTAGTGCCAGTTTCTGTTCTTTACTTGTTTTTTAGCTTCGTGGAAAAGGAATACCAAACAGAGTCCAAACGGAATAAAACCTTCGCGATGATTTTTCTTGGACCAGAAGACACCGAGGAGACTTGGAGATGAAGTCGGAGGAGCCACGAGGCAGCCACAAGGGTGGAGGGCATGCCCAGGGGGGTAGGGCGCGCCGCCCCTGTGACACCCCTGACCTAATTCTTTCGCCTATATATTCACATATGTTCCCAAACCACTAGAAGCATCCACGAAAAAACTTTTCCACCGCCGCAACCTTCTGTACCCATGAGATCCCATCTAGGGACCTTTTCCGGCGCCCTGCCAGAGGGGGATTCGATCACGGAGGGCTTCTATATCAACTCTATTGCCCATCCGATGAAGCGTGAGTAGTTTACCTCAGACCTACGGGTCCATAGCTAGTAGCTAGATGGCTTCTTCTCTCTCTTTGATTCTCAATACCACGTTCTCCTCGTTGTTCTTGGAGATCCATCCGATGTAATCTTCTTTTGCGGTGTGTTTGTCGAGATCCGATGAATTGTGGATTTATGATCAGCTTATCTATGAATATTATTTGAATCTTCTCTGAATTCTTATAAGCATGATTTGATATCTTTGTAATTCTCTTCGAATTATCTGTTTGGTTTGGCCAACTAGATTGGTCTTTCTTGCAATGGGAGAAGTGCCTAGCTTTGGTTTCAATCTTGCGGTGTCCTTTCCAAGTGACAGTAGGGGCAGCAAGGCACGTATTGTATTGTTGCCATCGAGGATAAAAAGATGGGGTTTACATCATATTGCTTTAGTTTATTCCTCTACACCATGTCATCTTACTTAATGCGTTACTCTGTTCTTCATGAACTTAATACTCTAGATGCACGCAGGAGTCGGTCGATGTGTGGAGTAATAGTAGTAGATGCAGAATCGTTTCGGTCTACTTGACACGGACGTGATGCCTATATTTCATAATCATTGCCTTGGATATCGTCATAACTTTGCGCTTTTCTATCAATTGCTCGACAGTAATTTGTTCACCCACCATATTATTTGCTATCTTGAGAGAAGCCTCTAGTGAAACCTATGGCCCCCGAGACTATTTTCCATCATATAAGTTTCCGATCTACTATTTTCCATCATATTAGTTTCCGATCTACTATTTTGCAATCTTTTATTTTCAGATCTATATACCAAAAAACCCAAAAATATTTTATCTTTTGTTTATCTATCTCTATCAGATCTCACTTTTGCAAGTAACTGTGAAGGGATTGACAACCCCTTTATCACGTTGGGTGCAAGTTGTTTGATTGTTTGTGCAGGTGCTAGGTGATTTGTGCGTTGTCTCCTACTGGATTGATACCTTGGTTCTCTAACTAAGGTAAATACTTATCTCTACTTTGCTGCATCACCCTTTCCTCTTCAAGGGAAAAACCAACGCAAGCTCAAGAAGTAGTAGGAAGAATTTCTGGCGCCGTTGCCGGGGAGATCTACGTCAAGTCAAGACATACCAAGTACCCATCATGAAACTCTCATCTCTTGCATTACATTATTCGCCATTTGCCTCTCATTTTCCTCTCCCCCACTTCTAAAACGATTTTCGAAAAGATTTGCCTTTTTATTCACCCTTCTTCCGTTCGTCTTTTTCGTTTGCTTTTTGTGTGCTCGTTTGTTAGATTGCTTGTCTTGCTTTCATGGCTAGTCCTCCCATCATTGTTAGCACTCCCGATAATGAAGTCCTTAATTTTAAACAAAGGGAGGGAGAAAATTTGAAAGATGCTTTGTATAGAATTTGCAATGCTCAGAATAGATCTACTCGAAAGCAATCTACTGCCATTCTCCTTCGCAATTTTTATGTGGGCATTACTCCTTGGAATAGATATGTTCTAGATACCATTACCGGGGGGAATTTCTTGGGGAGCCATACCTTTGATTGTTATAATGCTATGATAGATTTGTTAGGCCCACCACCTCTTATGGTCAATGGAACCGTTTTAACCTTGGAACATGTGATGCAAAGGCTTGATATTATTGAGAATAAAATTGCTACAGTAGAGTTGATTGAAAATTTGGATAAAAAGATTCATAATCAGATTTCTCAATATGGATCTAAGGTAGGAGTTACTTTAAAGAATCTTAGAGAAAAAGAACCCATAGTTAATGAAAAGATAGATCAAGATTCTACTACAATTGGCAAACTAGAAGATATTATTACCAACTTGGGTTCCATTTTTTCCTCCGTTAAAACTACTCAAAATCTTCCTCCTACTAAGACTGCCAAGTTTATTTACGTTCCTAAGAATAAAGGTGAATCTTCTAGTAAAGAAAATGAAGATCTCAAAACAATAAGTGTTCACCCCAATTTTTTCGATATTATTAAGGAACCGATTGCCACGAATGAATTTCTTGATTTCTTGCCTAGGAGTTTGATCATTGATAAAACCAAAGAATCTCCTAAGGATTATAAGTGTGCAATTGAAGAATTGCATACCAAAGATGACAATACCTAGATCTATTTGTGTTTGTATGCCTAGCTAAGGGCGTTAAACAATAGCGCTTGTTGGGAGGCAACCCAATTTTATTTTTGTTTTTGCTTTTTGTTCCTGTTTTGCTTTGAATAATTCATCTAGCCTCTGGTTAGATGTGGTTTTGTGTTTTAATTAGTGTTTGTGCCAAGTAAGACCTTTAGCATGGTTTACGGTGATAGTTGATTTGATCTTGCTGAAAAACAGAAACTTTTTCGTCCAGTCACAGAATTTTAATAATTCACTGGAGCGTTGAAAAACCCTGAATTTTTTACAAGAGATTTATATACAAATTTCCTATGTTGTCCTAATTTGTCAGAACTTTTGGAGTTATATAACTATTAGAACAATTCGGATATTCGCATTGTTCTGTTTTTTTGACAGATTCTGTTTTCTTTGTGTTGTTTGCTTATTTTGATGAATCTATGGGTAGTATCGGGGGGTATGTGTGACGCCCCCGATTCAATCGTACACTAAACATACACGCAAATGTGTACGATCAAGATCAGGGACTCACGGGAAGATATCACAACACAACTCTAAAAGTAAAATAAGTCATACAAGCATCATAATACAAGCCAGGGGCCTCGAGGGCTCGAATACAAGTGCTCGATCATAGACGAGTCAGTGGAAGCAACAATATCTGAGTACAGACATAAGTTAAACAAGTTGCCATAAGATGGCTAGCACAAACTGGGATACATATCGAAAGAGGCGCAGGCCTCCTGCCTGGGATCCTCCTAAACTACTCTTGGTCGTCGTCGGCAGCCTGCACGTAGTAGTAGGCACCTCCAGAGTAGGGGTCGTCGTCGACGGTGGCATCTGGCTCCTGAACTCCAGCATCTGGTTGTGACAACCAGAAAGAAAAGAAAGGGGGAAAAGGGGGGGGGGAGCAAAGCAACCGTGAGTACTCATCCAAAGTACTCGCAAGCAAGGAGCTACACTATATATGCATGGGTATATGTGTAAAGGGCCATATTAGTGGACTGAACTGCAGAAAGCCAGAATAAGAGGGGGGATATCTAATCCTGTCGAAGTCTACGCTTCTGGCAGCCTCGATCTTGCAGCATGTAGAAGAGAGTAGATGGTAAGTTCACCAAGTAGCATCGCATAGCATAATCCTACCCGACGATCCTCTCCTCGTCGCCCTGTGAGAGAGCGATCACCGGGTTGTATCTGGCACTTGAAAGGGTGTGTTTTATTAAGTATCCGGTTCTAGTTGTCATAAGGTCGAGGTACAACTCCGGGTCGTCCTTTTACCGAGGGACACGGCTATTCGAATAGATAAACTTCCTTGCAGGGGTGCACCACATTACCCAACACGCTCGATCCCTCTGGCCGGGCACACTTTCCTGGGTCATACCTGGCCTCGGAAGATCAACACGTCGCAGCCCTACCTAGGCCTAACAGAGAGGTCAGCACGCCGGTCTAAATCCTATGCGCGCAGGGGTCTGGGCCCATCGCCCATTGCACACCTGCATGTTGCGTGGGCGGCCGGAGAGCAGACCTAGCAACCTCCATTACAAAGGAAGTTGCGTTACGCGGTCCAACCTGGCGCGCGCCGCTCAGTTGCTGACGTCTAGGAGGCTTCGGCTGATACCACGACGTCGAGTACCCATAACTGTTCCCGCGTGGTGGTTAGCGCGTATAGGCTCGTAGCCAGACTCAGATCAAATACCCAATCTCATTAAGCGTGTTATTTTGAAGTAACCGCGGACGCCGACCAGGGCCAGGCCCACCTGTCTCCTAGGTGGTCACAACCTGCCCTGTCGCTCCGCCACAAAGTAACACTCGGGGGCCGTCGAGAACCTAGGCCCACCTCTGCCTGGATGGAACCACCTGCCCCTTCAGCCCCCATCTCCGAACAGTAACATAAGTATGTAATAGTATATAGTATATTTACCCGTGATCACCTCCCGAAGTGATCACGGCCCATTAGTATAGCATGGCAGACGGACAAGAGTGTAGGGCCACTGATGTAATTCTAGCAACCTATACTAAGCATATAGGATTGCAGGTAAGGTATCAATAGTAGTAGCAAAGACAGGCTATGCAGCAGAATAGGATTAACCGAAAGCAGTAACATGCTACACTACTCTAATGCAAGCAGTAGAGAGAAGGAGTAGGCGATATCGGGTTGATCAAGGGGGGGGCTTGCCTGGAAGCTCTGTCGAGAGAGAAGGGCAACCGACGTCGTAGTCGTACACAGCAGCGTCGGCGATGGTCTCATCGTCTATCGAGACAGAAGGAGGGGGAAGAAATAGTAAATACTAAGCAAACAATGTAACTCAAAGAATAGCATGGCAATAGGCTGCCGGGTGTGTTCTAACGTATGGTTACACGGTACCGAGGAAGGGGGAGCCCATCCGGGAAAGTAGTCCCGGTCCCGGACATTTGTCAGACAGATGTCCGGAGGGGGAATGGAATAATAAATACACCGCAATGGTGCAACGGGGATGCATGACATATCTAATTGCTGTGCTAGGGTGATATACTGCCTACCTAAGTGTTTTAGTTAATTTAGGAATTTATTTGGATTTATTTTATTAAGGTCATGCACTATTCACCTGCCAGAAACAGGCAAAAAGTTCCATGTTCAGATAGTTAGAGGCATCTGACAGGTATGCGGGTAGCGTATTTGGCTTTGTCTCATTTTTCTGGTAATTTTTCATATATAAATTATTTTCATCGGAGTTACGGTTTAAAAGATATGAATTTTTAAAGTTTAAAAGATTTTCTGGAATTTATTTAATTAATTAAATTCAAATTATCCAAAACAGTAAATGATGACGTCAGCATGACGTAGTGCTGACGTCAGCAGTCAACAGTGCATTGACTAGGTCAAACCTGACATGTGGGGCCCACTGATCAGCCTCACAGTAGGTTAATTAGGTTTAAATTAAACTAATTAGGATTAGTCAGGGGTGGGCCCCATTAGTCAGCGACTAATTAGTCTTTTAATTAACTAATTAATTAATTCACAGTTTTTTTTGAAAAAAAAATCGTTTAAAGGGGTGGGGCCCATATGTCAGCGACACAGCCAGCCCAGTCAGCGGGACTGACCGGTCAACTGACCCCACCGGGCCCACGGTCAGTGGCACCAAGGGTGGGGCCACGCGTCCACGTGGCGCCACATCAGCGCCGGCCACCGGTGAGGCGAGACGCGGCGGCGACGGCCGGAATCTCGCCGGAAATGAGCTACAGGGGGTTTCCGGACCCACGGTTTGGCTTTACGGGACGCGGGCGCTCCCGCGAATCTAACGGCAGCGATCACGGGGGCCGAAGTGGCCGGAGTTGGCCGGAGCAAGCGGGGCCGGCGGCGGTGGCGTACGGGGCTTCGCGGGAAACGGCGCCTGAGCGCGCGGGCGAGCAGAATAAGCAGCGGGGCAGCAGCAGCGGGGCAGCAGCGTCGGGGCTCCAGGAGCGCACTAGTGCAGACGGGTGAGGCCGTAAGGGCTCGGGAGTGCAGTGCTCGCAGCCATGGCGGCGGCTGGAGCATGACTCGGTCGGGGGCTAGCTAGCGGGTGCGCGAGGGCACAGGGAGAGAGGGAGAGGGACGGAGGGCTCACAGGGAACCCATAGGTGTGCGAGAGTGAGCTCGGGGAAGGGCGACGGCGGCGAATCGGAGCCGGAGATGAGGATGATCGTGCGGGGAGGACGAGCTCGAGGAGGACGTTGTAGCGGCGCCGAGCTCCGATGCGTGGCGTCAAGCGACGTACTCGAGGACGGGGAACACGGCGGGCATGGCGGAGCGATGATCATGGCACGGTGGTCGCGGGATCGATGGGCGCACGGCGATGGCAGCGAGCGAGCGCGCGAGCGAGAGAGGAACGAGCGAGGGGGGGGGATTCGGTCTAGGGTTGACCAGGGTGGGGGGATAAGGGAGCGAGGGGCCTGGCCGGCCTGCTGCAGAGGCCAGCTGGGCCGACTGGCCCAGTGGGGGGGTTCCGGTTTTTATTTTTTTGTTTGTTTTAGTTTTTCTTTCATTTATTTTATTTCTTTTTCTCACATTTTCCTGTTATGTAAATAGTTTGGCACCCAAATGAATTTTGTAAAATATGTGACCTGGTCCATAAATCACAGTGCACTGTAACCTAGCACCAAAAACTAGTTTGGGGTAAATATCATTTCATATTTATTTTGTATTAATAAAAAAGTTATTATTTAATGCTCTCAGCCACTGTTTGAGGTTGTTCAAGTCATTTATCAAATTCCAACAATGTTGTTTACAATTTTAACATAGCCTCAGATTTATCTACTATTTATTGAACATTTTAGTTTCTGTGTTGAACAACTTTTATTTTCCACTTTCATTTAAATTTTG
This sequence comes from Thinopyrum elongatum, assembly GCA_011799875.1. Taxonomy (NCBI): domain Eukaryota; kingdom Viridiplantae; phylum Streptophyta; class Magnoliopsida; order Poales; family Poaceae; genus Thinopyrum; species Thinopyrum elongatum. The sequence continues at coordinate 109,831,788 of CM022298.1, read as the reverse complement.
AATTTGAGTTAGGAGTTGAAATGCAATATGATGCTAATGATGATTTGACACTGTTAACCTTGCTGACTTGTCATTATCAAAAGTGATTACTGTTGCTAATCACCGGGGGTGTTACAATTCTCCTCATCTATCAAGAATTCTCATCCCGAGAATTTAAGCGGGGGAGTAGGGGGGGAGTCATGGTTACGAAACTCTAACGGATCTTCTCGGTCCTGGTTGCTTTTCTGGAAGAGGTCGATCCATTACATTGATTTCTTCATTCCTCTGCTTCAAGTCATCATGATGAAGTTGTCATTCTTCCTTTAGTATCTTCACCGTACTTACGAAGGGAAAAAGGGCAGCTTGACAATGATAGGATGCTATAAGGGTTAATCATCTGGGGGTTACCCCAGGAATGAGCACATGAGTATCTCTCGAGTTGAACAAATGACACACATCGAGAGCACGGTAAGAAGTTACAATAAGGAGTTTCAAGCGGATAGGCAATCGTTCGTTGCCTGAAACAGAGTGTGAAGGGTTTCAGAGCAACGGGAATCAGTTTTGTGTCTGATACCAGAGTTGATGATCCCTCGGAAGGTGGCTCATGAAATACAAGGCCACGCATGAGGAATAACTTTGGAAGCAGGGGGAGTGTACAGGAGAGTCAGGTTTCGATCCTGTGGAACTGTGGGTTATGGGCCCACCATGTGGGTTAAAAGTAGAAGGAGCAGTGACCTCTTGTACGGTCATGATAACAGGGCAGGTCAGAGCATAGCCTGCCAGTTATATTGCAACATCATTGGTACCAAGGGTGAGGGACGAAGAGAACCATTTTCCTGCTCGTTGAAACGAGGCGGACCAATAGGCAAAGTTCTCGTCCATCGGTGGCTACCGAAATGTCATCAACAATAGGAACAGGGTCTTACTGGCAGAGTTGTACACCGAGGTGTTTGCATAAGCAGGAAAATATTACTGCTTAGATCATATAGATCACAAGAAAGGTTAAACAAAACAATGGAAAGGAAAGTATGTTTATCAGATTAAACAAAACAATGGAAAGGAAAATGTGTTTAAACACAAGTAAATAGGAGTATATCCTTCCCAAGGTTAAGCGGGGCATGATATACGTGTCGGAGATCAAAGGCATGGCCATTTAGTTAATAGGAGTAAGAAGAATCATGATATGCACCCATACAACGGTGTTTGGGTAACTGTTCAAGAAACATTCAGCATGGGGCCACAAATGTTCTTAAGGATGTACGGAGTACCATAGTTATGCTTCAAGATAGCATCGACAGGGTTATCAGATAAAAGGTCAGGCTTTGGATACAAGGGATCCATCAAGAACAACTCAAGAATAAGTCTTACAATTTCCTCCTGGAAGAATGGCTATTCTTGCAAAAGAAAGAAACTATATTAATAAGTCCTCCAGCCAGGTGTGCTAGGCATGACATCACCTAACCGGGTCATCAAAGGACCAATATTATAACTCCGGGAATTATGTTCCACCCATTATATCTGACCGAGATCCAGTTCTGCTTGGTGTCAGGATACCTCAGAATCAGGATGCCCGGGAAGAAAAGGTGCAACACAAATTGTCGAGATGACATTGTAAGATTCTCGGGAAATGAACTATAGGAGCGGGTTCCCAAAGCCATAGTTCATCATTAAACCAAGGAGAGGATGAGGAGGTGGCTGATGGACTCAGCGACAATTCATCGAGAATTCCACAAGATGGATCTCCACAATTATGTGAACAAGGAGATGACATATGACAATTCAAATGATATAATGTTGTATGCCCGAGGAAAACATACACCATTAATCATTAGTTGAAAGGTGTGACCGAAATACGACCTTGGGCAGCAAGATCAATATTAGAGTGACGATTCAATAATCAACAGTCTAAGAACGAACTGTCGATCGTTACCATTCAAAGCAATAGGGTTGCCAGAAGTACAGAATCCAAGCAGCACCGCTTGTTAGATGGTATCCCGGTTAGAATCAACACGGGGACCAAGAAAGAATGGTGACGGTGAGAAGTATCACTATGCCAAGAATTTTCAAAGAGGTGAAGCAATCCTCACAACATACTCGGCATAAAGGACAGTAATACTTCAAGGTATAATATAATGCAAATAGGATAGCAAGTTGCATACATAACACGGACAAGCTCGCGATGAAAAGAAGTTCAGGGTGTTGTCGATGATAACAAAAAGCATCGAGGGCAAGGAGGGTGTTCCTCAACATGAACACAGTTGACATCTCGAAAGAAGTCAAAGTGTTGAAGGTGATCCGACACATTTGTTGAGAGGCTTCTTGAAGATGTAATCGATCATCGATGACATCAAGCAAAAGGAATGATGAAGCGAAAGGCTATCGAAACCATGGTACGATACAAACTCGGAATCAAGCTTGCTGCTCAAGGCAAAAGATATGACGATGAAGATCGATGTAAGTTTAACTCATCGTCGAAATTGTGCTCCAAGAAGCAGTACTAGGTAGCATAGTTAAGATAACGATGTAGCCGATTAGGCTAAGAATGACATGAGTTGAAAGTTAAATTTCCCAGCAGTACATTACTAGGAGTATTGGATCACAGGGTGGATTCGATTCACTTATCGATGTTCTCAGTTGACAAACAACCCAAAACCCGTGGAATACTGAATCAGTGAGAAGGAATACTTGACGAAGACTCATAAGAAGTATTGCAGTCCCATGATATCATCGGGATACCAGGGGGTAATACTCGAAGGTAGAACATGATAGAAGTTGAACTGGGTCGTTGACTTGCGATAACGGATACTTTAATCTCGTCAAAAATAGACGAGGCACTGGAATGGTTTCCTTTCAGATATAATGAATAAGGTTAGTATGGTCGGGACCATAACTGCAAGGGATCCAATTCAATGACACCGAAAGAATTATTCAAATGATTAAATATTCCTGCAAGAAGCTTCCATGATAAGCTCCACATCGAGTCCATGGGCAAGAACACAAAGGTTCGGGGTTGACTCCCACTTCTTCGATACATAACCTTTCATTTACTTCTCGTCTTCGAAGAAGTTGTAGAGTTGAAAATTTATCCGAAGAAACGCCAGTAGGGTACAACCCGTATAACTTTTGGGTTCATACGGTTTAGAGAAGGTATATGTTCATCCCATAGGGCATCTTAGGAACATATAATGCTTTAGGAGTAAATTATACAAGCTCGAAAGCAGAGTATGGTTGGGAAGGCAGAGGATACAATTTACCAAATGCATTATGTATCATGGAAGAATTCACAAGGCAGTTAAATATGAAGGACACTGTCGATAAATAATCCGACGAAGGATCGGATGTCCATAGCGGAGCTGATGTGAGCATCGGCACACAACCAGATGAAGAAAGAACACAAAGGCATCGGATTATAGGACATCTGAATAATTTGATGCTTAGATAACAAAGGAATTATGAATTCCAAAATGAAGGATCAGAAGCAGACGCTCTAATTGAGGATGGGTAGCTTGAATAGACCTAAGGGTACGATCGACGGCAATTAGATTGGTCGAGAACCAGCTCATGTTCAAAATGAAGTCTGAGCCGGAAAGATAATTTTAAAAGGATCAACTAATGAATGCGTGCATTCGCACTTATGTTGAATCAATAAGATCAAAATGACGGTGTTAAAGGGTACTAATGAATATTGTCAGTCATATGGAAAGCATCCATAATGCAAGCAGACAAGTATTTGCAGAGCAATTAGCTGCTAAGGATTTTCGGAAGATCGAATAGTATTTGAATGTATCTTGTGAGTCATATGAACAAAGGGGGAAGAACGGATACTCGTAAGCACGAGGAATTATCCGTAGGGGGTATTCATGAGGCAAGGTCTGCAAGGCAGTAAGCTCAAAGGATTGTCGGAACAATAAAGAGCAGTTTGGGGCATCTTGTAATAACAAGATCAACGGGACTGAATGCATGAATGGCAAGTGTATGTAGCTATCCATAAGTATATAACAGCGGTAGGGAATTTGCAAAGGCGGTGGACATAGGTGTCTCGGGAAATCATCGAATAGCATCTTCGGAACCTACTGGTGAAGCAGGCGATCATCTGTAATAAGGGGCTCTCTGGGTGGATGTAATCACGAGATCCTAATGTTTGAGTTAGTAAATTCATTTTAACCCGAATAGAAGAGAGATCAGAGTCCCAGAGTATAGACGAGGAATAAAAGATCCTAATACCACCTAATGGCGACGTGGGCCCGTAAGACACACAGCCATGTTAGTAAAACAGTTTTCTTTGTCTAGACTCAACTTTGGCCAAGGAGTGTGGAAGGGGGGTTCCTACAGGCAGTCGGCTCTGATACCAACTTGTGACGCCCCCGATTCAATCGTACACTAAACATACACGCAAACGTGTACGATCAAGATCAGGGACTCACGGGAAGATATCACAACACAACTCTAAAAGTAAAATAAGTCATACAAGCATCATAATACAAGCCAGGGGCCTCGAGGGCTCGAATACAAGTGCTCGATCATAGACGAGTCAGCGGAAGCAACAATATCTGAGTACATACATAAGTTAAACAAGTTGCCATAAGATGGCTAGCACAAACTGGGTACATATCGAAAGAGGCGCAGGCCTCCTGCCTGGGATCCTCCTAAACTACTCCTGGTCGTCGTCGGCAGCCTGCACATAGTAGTAGGCACCTCCAGAGTAGGGGTCGTCGTCGACGGTGGCGTCTGGCTCCTGAACTCCAGCATCTGGTTGTGACAACCAGAAAGAAAAGAAAGGGGGAAAAGGGGGGAGCAAAGCAACCGTGAGTACTCATCCAAAGTACTCGCAAGCAAGGAGCTACACTACATATGCATGGGTATATGTGTAAAGGGCCATATCAGTGGACTGAACTGCAGAAAGCCAGAATAAGAGGGGGGATATCTAATCCTGTCGAAGTCTACGCTTCTGGCAGCCTCCATCTTGCAGCATGTAGAAGAGAGTAGATGGTAAGTTCACCAAGTAGCATCACATAGCATAATCCTACCCGACGATCCTCTCCTCGTCGCCCTGTGGGAGAGCGATCACCGGGTTGTATCTGGCACTTGAAAGGGTGTGTTTTATTAAGTATCCGGTTCTAGTTGTCATAAGGTCGAGGTACAACTCCGGGTCGTCCTTTTACTGAGGGACACGGCTATTCGAATAGATAAACTTCCCTGCAGGGGTGCACCACATTACCCAACACGCTCGATCCCTCTGGCCGGGCACACTTTCCTGGGTCATACCCGACCTCGGAAGATCAACACGTCGCAGCCCTACCTAGGCCTAACAGAGAGGTCAGCACGCCGGTCTAAATCCTATGCGCGCAGGGGTCTGGGCCCATCGCCCATTGCACACCTGCACGTTGCGTGGGCGGCCGGAGAGCAGACCTAGCAACCTCCATTACAAAGGAAGTTGCGTTACGCGGTCCAACCCGGCGCGCGCCGCTCAGTTGCTGATGTCTAGGAGGCTTCGGCTGATACCACGACGTCGAGTACCCATAACTGTTCCCGCGTGGTGGTTAGCACGTATAGGCTCGTAGCCAGACTCAGATCAAATACCCAATCTTGTTAAGCGTGTTATTTTGAAGTAACCGCGGACGCCGACCAGGGCCAGGCCCACCTGTCTCCTAGGTGGTCACAACCTGCCCTGTCGCTCCGCCACAAAGTAACAATCGGGGGCCGTCGGGAACCTAGGCCCACCTCTGCCTGGATGGAACCACCTACCCCTTCAGCCCCCATCTCCGAACAGTAACATAAGTATGTAATAGTATATAGTATATTTACCCGTGATCACCTCCCGAAGTGATCACGGCCCATTAGTATAGCATGGCAGACGGACAAGAGTGTAGGGCCACTGATGTAATTCTAGCAACCTATACTAAGCATTTAGGATTGCAGGTAAGGTATCAATAGTAGTAGCAAAGACAGGCTATGCAGCAGAATAGGATTAACCGAAAGCAGTAACATGCTACACTACTCTAATGCAAGCAGTAGAGAGAAGGAGTAGGCGATATCGGGTTGATCAAGGGGGGGGCTTGCCTGGAAGCTCTGTCGAGAGAGAAGGGTCGCCGACGTCGTAGTCGTACACAGCAGCGTCGGCGATGGTCTCAGCGTCTATCGAGAGAGAAGGAGGGGGAAGAAATAGTAAATACTAAGCAAACAATGTAACTCAAAGAATAGCATGGCAATAGGCTGCCGGGTGTGTTCTAACGTATGGTTACACGGTACCGAGGAAGGGGGAGCCCATCCGGGAAAGTATTCCCGGTCCCGGACATTTGTCAGACAGATGTCCGGAGGGGGAATGGAATAATAAATACACCGCAACGGTGCAACGGGGATGCATGACATGTTTAATTGCAGTGCTAGGGTGATATACTGCCTACCTAAGTGTTTTAGTTAATTTAGGAATTTATTTGGATTTATTTTATTAAGGTCATGCACTATTCACCTGGCAGAAACAGGCAAAAAGTTCCATGTTCAGATAGTTAGAGGCATCTGACAGGTATGCGGGTAGCGTATTTGGCTTTGTCTCATTTTTCTGGTAATTTTTCATATATAAATTATTTTCATCGGAGTTACGGTTTAAAAGATATGAATTTTTAAAGTTTAAAAGATTTTCTGGAATTTATTTAATTAATTAAATTTGAATTATCCAAAACAGTAAATGATGATGTCAGCATGACGTAGTGCTGACGTCAGCAGTCAACAGTGCATTGACTGGGTCAAACCTGACGTGTGGGGCCCACTGGTCAGCCTCACAGTAGGTTAATTAGGTTTAAATTAAACTAATTAGGATTAGTCAGGGGTGGGCCCCATTAGTCAGCGACTAATTAGTCTTTTAATTAAGTAATTAATTAATTCACAGTTTATTTTAAAAAAAAAAACGTTTAAAGGGGTGGGGCCCATATGTCAGCGACACAGCCAGCCCAGTCAGCGGGGCTGACCGGTCAACTAACCCCACCGGGCCCACGGTCAGTGGCACCAAGGGTGGGGCCACGCGTCCACGTGGCGCCACATTAGCGCCGGCCACCGGTGAGGCGAGACGCGGCGGCGACGGCCGGAATCTCGCCCGAGTTCGTCGGAAATGAGCTACAGGGGGTTTCCGGACCCGCGGTTTGGCTCTACGGGACGCGGGCGCTCCCGCGCATCTAACGGCAGCGGTCACGGGGGCCGAAGTGGCCGGAGTTGGCCGGAGCAAGCGGGGCCGGCGGCGGTGGTGTACGGGGCTTCGCGGGAAACGGCGCCTGAGCGCGCGGGCGAGCAGAATAAGCAGCGGGGCAGCAGCGTCGTGGCTCCAGGAGCGCACTAGTGCAGACGGGTGAGGCCGTAAGGGCTCGGGAGCGCAGTGCTCGCAGCCATGGCGGCGGCCGGAGCACGACTCGGTCGGGGGCTAGCTAGCGGGTGCGCGAGGGCACAGGGAGAGAGGGAGAGGGACGGAGGGCTCACAGGGAACCCGTAGTTGTGCGAGAGTGAGCTCGGGGAAGGGCGACGGCGGCGAATCGGAGCCGGAGACGAGGATGACCGTGCGGGGAGGACGAGCTCGAGGAGGACGCTGTAGCGGCGCCGAGCTCCGATGCGTGGCGTCAAGCGACGTACTCGAGGACGGGGAACACGGCGGGCATGGCGGAGCAATGATCATGCACGGTGGTCGCGGGATCGACGGGCGCACGGCGATGGCAGCGAGCGAGCGCGCGAGCGAGAGAGGAACGAGCGAGGGGGGGGATTCGGTCTAGGGTTGACCAGGGTGGGGGGATAAGGGAGCGAGGGGGCTGGCCGGCTGGGCCAATTAGGCCGGCCTGCTGCAGAGGCCAGCTGGGCCGACTGGCACAGTGGGGGGGTTCCGGTTTTTATTTTTTTGTTTGTTTATTTTTTCTTTCATTTATTTTATTTCTTTTTCTCACATTTTCCTGTTATGTAAATAGTTTGGCACCCAAATGAATTTTGTAAAATATGTGACCTGGTCCATAAATCACAGTGCACTGTAACCTAGCACCAAAAACTAGTTTGGGGTAAATATCATTTCATATTTATTTTGTATTAATAAAAAAGTTATTATTTAATGCTCTCAGCCACTGCTTGAGGTTGTTCAAGTCATTTATCAAATTCCAACAATGTTGTCTACAATTTTAACATAGCCTCAGATTTATCTACTATTTATTGAACATTTTAGTTTCTGTGTTGAACAACTTTTATTTTCCACTTTCATTTAAATTTTGAATTTGAGTTAGGAGTTGAAATGCAATATGATGCTAATGATGATTTGGCACTGTTAACCTTGCTGACTTGTCATTATCAAAAGTGATTATTGTTGCTAATCACCGGGGGTGTTATAGTATGAACCACGGAGAAGTTGGAATACAGTATATATTACACCAATATAAATAAAGAATGAGTTCACAATAGTACCAAAAGTGGAGATTTATTTTTTAATACTAACGGAGCTTATGAGATTTTCTGTTGAGTTTTGTGTTGTGAAGTTTTCAAGTTTTGGGTAAGGATTTGATGGACTATGGAATATGGAGTGGAATGAGCCTAAGCTTGGGGATGCCCAAGGCACCCCAAGGAAATATTCAAGGACAACCAAGAGCCTAAGCTTGGGGATGCCCCGGAAGGCATCCCCTCTTTCGTCTTCGTCTATCGGTAACTTTACTTGAGGCTTTATTTTTATTCACCACAAGATATGTGTTTTGCTTGGAGCGTCTTGTATTATATGGGTGTTTACTTTTTAGTTTGCCACAATCATCCTTGCTGTACACACCTTTTGAGAGGGAACGCATGAATCGTGATTTATTAGAATACTCTATGTGCTTCACTTATATCTTTTGAGCTAGGCAATTTTGCTCTAGTGCTTCACTTATATCTTTTTAGAGCACGGCGGTGGCTTTATTTTATAGAAATTATTGAACTCTCATGCTTCACTTATATTATTTTGAGAGTCTCTAAACAGCATGGTAATTTGCTTTGGTTATGAATTTAGTCCTAATATGATAGACATCCAAGAGGGATATAATAAAAACTTTCATATAAAGTGCATTGAATACTATGAGAAGTTTGATTCTTTATGATTGTTTTGAGATATAAAGATGGTGATATTAGAGTCATGCTAGTGAGTAATTGTGGATTGTAGAAATACTTGTGTTAAAGTTTGTGATTCCCGTAGCATGCACGTATGGTGAATCGTTATGTGATGAAGTCGGAGCATGATTTATTTATTGATTGTCTTCCTTATGAGTGGCGGTCGGGGACGAGCGATGGTCTTTTCTACCAATCTATCCCCCTAGGAGCATGCGCGTAGTACTTCTTTTCGATAACTAATAGATTTTTGCAATAAGTACGTGAGTTCTTTATGACTAATGTTGAGTCCATGGATTATACGCACTCTCACCCTTCCACCATTGCTAGCCTCTCTAGTGCCGCACAACTTTCGCCGGTACCATACACCCACCATATACCTTCCTCAAAACAGCCACCATACCTACCTATTATGGCATTTCCATAGCCATTTCGAGATATATTTCCATGCAACTTTCCACCGTTCGGTTTATTATGACACGCTTCATCATTGTCATATTGCTTTGCATGATCATGTAGTTGACATCGTATTTGTGGCAAAGCCACCGTTCATAATTCTTTCATACATGTCACTCTTGATTCATTGCACATCCCGGTACACCGCCGGAGGCATTCATATAGAGTCATATTTTGTTCTAAGTATCGAGTTGTAGTTCTTGAGTTGTAAGTAAATAAAAGTGTGATGATCTTCATTATTAGAGCATTGTCCCATGTGAGGAAAGGATGATGGAGACTATGATTCCCCCACAAGTCGGGATGAGACTCCGAACAAAAAATAAAGAAAAAAAGAGGCCAAACAAGCCAAATAAAAAAATGAGAGAAAAAGAGAGAAGGGGCAATGTTACTATCCTTTTTCCACACTTGTGCTTCAAAGTAGCACCATGATCTTCATGATAGAGAGTCTCCTATTTTGTCACTTTCATATACTAGTGGGAAATTTTCATTATAGAACTTGGCTTGTATATTCCAATGATGGGCTTCCTCAAATTGCCCTAGGTCTTCATGAGCAAGCAAGTTGGATGCACACCCACTTAGTTTTCTTTTGAGCTTTCATACACTTATAGCTCTAGTGCATCCGTTGCATGGCAATCCCTACTCACTCACATTGATATCTATTGATGGGCATCTCCATAGCCCGTTAATATGCCTAGTTGATGTGAGACTATCTCCTTCTTTTTTGTCTTCTCCACAACCACCATATTCTATTCCACCTATAGTGCTATGTCCATGGCTCACGCTCATGTATTGCGTGAAAGTTGAAAAGGTTTGAGAACACTAAAAGTATGAAACAATTGCTTGGCTTGTCATCGGCGTTGTGCATGATTTGAATATTTTGTGTGATGAAGATGGAGCATAGCAAGACTATATGATTTTGTAGGGATAAGCTTTCTTTGGCCATGTTATTTTGAGAAGACATAATTGCCTTGTTAGTATGCTTGAAGTATTATTGTTTTTATGTCAATATTAAACTTCTGTTTTGAATCTTATGGATTTGAACATTCATGCCACAATAAAGAAAAATTACACGGATAAATATGTTAGGTAGCATTCCACATCAAAAATTCTGTTTTTATCATTTACCTACTCGAGGACGAGCAGGAATTAAGCCTGGGGATGCTTGATACGTCTCCAACGTATCTATAATTTTTTATTTTTCCATGCTATTACATTATCTGTTTTGGATGTTTTATATGCATTAATATGCTATTTTATATTATTTTTGGGACTGACCTATTAACCTAGAGCCCAGTGCCAGTTTTTGTTTTTTTCTTGTTTTTTAGATTCGTGGAAAAGGAATACCAAATGTGTCCAAACGGAATAAAACCTTCTCGATGATTTTTCTTGGACCAGAAGACACCCAGGAGACTTGGAGATGAAGTCGGAGGAGCCACGAGGCGGCCACAAGGGTGGAGGGCGCGCCCAGGGGGTAGGGCGCGCCCCCTGCCTTGTGGTCCCCCTGTGACTCCCCTGACCTAATTCTTTCGCCTATATATTCACATATGTTCCCAAACCACCAGAAGCATCCACGAAAACACTTTTCCACTGCCGAAACCTTCTGTACCCGTGAGATCCCATCTAGGGACCTTTTTCGGCACCCTGCCGGAGGGGGATTCGATCACGGAGGGCTTCTACATCAACTCTATTGCCCTTCCGATGAAGCGTGAGTAGTTTACCTCAGACCTACGGGTCCATAGCTAGTAGCTAGATGTCTTCTTCTCTCTCTTTGATTCTCAATACCACATTCTCCTCGTTGTTCTTGGAGATCCATCCGATGTAATCTTCTTTTGCGGTGTGTTTATCGAGATCCGATGAATTGTGGATTTATGATCAGCTTATCTATGAATATTATTTGAATCTTCTCTGAATTCTTATATGCATGATTTGATATCTTTGTAATTCTCTTCGAATTATCGATTTGGTTTGGCCAACTAGATTGGTTTTTCTTGCAATGGGAGAAGTGCTTAGCTTTGGTTTCAATCTTGCGGTGTCCTTTCCCAGTGACAGCAGGGGCAGCAAGGCACGTATTGTATTGTTGTCATCGAGGATAAAAAGATGGGGTTTACATCATATTGCTTGAGTTTATTCCTCTACATCATGTCATCTTACTTAATGTGTTACTCTGTTCTTCATGAACTTAATACTCTAGATGCACACAGGAGTCGGTCGATGTGTGGAGTAATAGTAGTAGATGCAGAATCATTTCGTTCTACTTGACACGGACGTGATGCCCACATTTCATAATCATTGCCTTGGATATCGTCATAACTTTGCGCTTTTGTATCAATTGCTCGACAGTAATTTGTTCACCCACCGTATTATTTGCTATCTTGAGAGAAGCCTCTAGTGAAACCTATGGCTCCCGGTTCTATTTTCCATCATATAAGTTCCCGATCTACTATTTTCAATCATATTAGTTTTCGATCTACTATTTTGCAATCTTTTATTTTTAGATCTATATACCAAAAAACCCAAAAATATTTTATCTTTTGTTTATCTATCTCTATCAGATCTCACTTTTGCAAGTAACCGTGAACGGATTGACAACCCCTTTATCGCGTTGGGTGCAAGTTGTTTGATTGTTTGTGCAGGTGCTAGGTGATTTGTGCGTTGTCTCTTACTGGATTGATACCTTGGTTCTCTAACTGAGGGAAATACTTATCTCTACTTTGCTGCATCACCCTTTCCTCTTCAAGGGAAAAAACCAATGCAATCTCAAGAAGTAGGAGTTAGCACTAATAATAACAGGATAGATCTTTTTCTCATCAAGATAAGCATATTTCAAAGTGTCTGGCAATTGTTTTAATTCAAACACAGGATCACCTTTAGGTGGAGGAGGACCTCCTAGAGTTTCAATATGAAAATTGTGTTTAAGCAGAGGACGTTGTTCAAACAAAATTTTATCTATTTCATTTCTTTCATGCAGATGCATATCCTTTTCGTGGTCTCGAAAATATTGTTCTAGTGGATCGGTAGGAGGCTCAGCAATAGAAGCAAGACCAATTATTTCATCCTTACTAGACAACTTTTTATTATGATGTTTTCTACTAAACTTGGAAAAATTAAACTCATGAGACTCATCACCAAAACTAACACCGAAAGTTTGTTTCTCACAATCTATTTTAGTATTAACGGTGTTCAAGAAAAGTCTACCAAAGATAATGGGACAGAAGTCATCTTGTGGGGAACCAAGAACAAGAAAATCAGTAGGGTATTTTATTTTCCCACACAAGACTTCAACATCTCTAACAATCCCAAGTGGTGTGATGGTGTCCCTATTAGCAAGTTTAATAGTAACATATATGTCTTCTATTTCAGCGGGTGCTATATCATTCATAATTTCTTGATATAAGGTAAAAGGAATGGCAATCACGCTAGCACCTATGTCGCATAAACCATGATAACAGTGATCCCCTATTTTAACTAAGACAACAGGCATGCCAACAACGGGTCTCTGTTTATCTTTTTCATCGGGTTTGGCAATTCTAGCAGCTTCATCATAGAAGTAAATAACATGCCCATCTATATTTTCAACCAAGAGATCTTTAAACATAGTAACACCAAGTTCTACTTTGATTTGTTCAGCAGGTTTGGAAGTTCTAATATAACTTTTGTTGACCAAAGTTGAGACTTTAGCATGTTCCTTTATCCTAACAGGGAAAGGTGGTTTTTCAATATAAGCAGTAGGCACAACTGGATCAACATTGTAAATAATAGTTTCATCTTTAGCTATTACTGGTTCTTTAATTTCTTCCTTGATAGGAGGGTGATATTTAAACCACTTCTCCTTAGGGAGGTCAACATGAGTAGCAAATGATACACAAAAGGAGGCTACTATCTCAGAGTCAAGTCCATATTTAGTGCTAAACTTTTGAAAAGCATCGGTATTCATAAAAGATTTAACACAATCATACTTGAGCTTAATACCTGACTCTTTACCTTCGTCGAGTTTCCAATCTTCAGAGTTGCGTTTAATTCTTTATAAAAGATCCCACCGGAAGTCAATAGTCTTCTTCATAAAGGAACCGGTACAAGAAGTATCAAGCATGGATCGATCATCATGAGAAAGCCGAGCATAAAAATTCTAAATAATAATTTCTCTTGAGAGCTCATGATTGGGGCATGAATATAACATTGACATAAGCCTCCCCCAAGCTAGAGCAGTACTTTCTCCTTAACGAGGCCAAAAATTATATATATAATTCCGATCACGATGAACTAGATGCATAGGATAAATTTTTTGGTGTAATTCCAATTTCAAGATCCAATATCATCGCATAGCCTATACCATGCCAATGCTTTTCCCTTCAAAGATAAAGGGAAAACCTTCTTCTTAGCTTCATCTCTGGGTAAACCTGCAAGTTTAAATAATCCACAAATTTCATCCACATATATCAAGTACATATCAGGATGTTCGGTTCCATCTCCTGCATAAGGATTAGCTAGCAGTTGTTCTATCATACCGAAGGAATTTCATAACCAATATTTTCAGTAGGTGCAGTAGGTTGAGGGGTAACTAATTGTGGTTCTGGTCGAGGAGAAGATACCCCGAACAAACCCCTCAAAGGATTGTTCTCCATAGTAACAAGTGATAATAAATTTTAGCACGTAGTAATAATTTTTCCTTACCGATTTCCACTTACAAAGAGCGCTTCACTCCCTGGCAACGGCGCCAGAAAAGAGCCTTGATGACCCACAAGTATAGGGGATCAATCGTAGTCCTTTCGATAAGTAAGAGTGTCGAACCCAATGAGGAGCAGAAGGAAATGACAAGCGGTTTTCAGCAAGGTAATGTCTGCAAGCACTGAAATTATAAGTAACGAGTAGTTTGGTAGCAAGATAATTTGTAACGAGCAAGTAACGGAAATGGTAATAAAAGTACAGCAAGGTAGCCCAATCCTTTTGAGGCAAAGGACATGCCAAAACGATCTCTTATGATAAGCAAAGCGTTCTTGAGGGTACACGGGAATTTCATCTAGTCACTTTCATCATGTTGGTTTGATTTGTGTTCGCTACTTTGATATTTGATATGTGGGTGGACCGGTGCTTAGGTGCTGTTCTTACTTGAACAAACCTCCTACTTATGATTAACCCCCTCGCAAGCATCCGCAACTACGAGAAAAGTATTAAGAATAAATCTAACCATAGCATTAAACTTTTGGATCCAAATCAGTCCCTTACGGAATAGCGCATAAACTAGGGTTTAAGCTTCTGTCACTCTCGCAACCCATCATCTAATAACTACTCCACAATGCATTCCCTTATGCCCAAATATGGTGAAGTGTCGTGTAGTCGACGTTCACATGACACCACTAAGGGAATCACAACATACATATCATCAAAATATCGAACACATATCAAGTTCACATGACTACTTGCAACAAGATTTCTCCCGTGACCTCAAGAACAAAAGTAACTACTCACTAATGATAATCATGCTCAAGATCAGAGGGGTATTAAATAGCATAATGGATCTAAACATATAATCTTCCACCAAATAAACCATATAGTAATCAACTACAAGATGTAATCAACACTACTAGTCACCCACAAGTACCAATCTAAAGTTCCGGTACAAAGATTGAACACAAGAGATGAATTAGGGTTTGAGAGGAGATGGTGCTGTTGAAGATGTTGATGGAGATTGCCCTCGAAAAGATGGGAGAGTTGTTGGTGATGATGATGACTTCCCCCTCAGGGAGGGAAGTTCCCCCGGCGGAATCGCTCCGACGGAGGGCAAAAGTGCTCCTGCCCAAGTTCCGCCTCGAGACGGCGGCGCTTCGTCCCGAAAGTCCTCTCCTTATTTTTTCTAGGTCAAAATGACCTATATACTAGAAGAGGGGCACCGGAGGTGGGCCGAGGAGGGCACAACCCACCAGGGTGCGCCTGGGCTCCCTGGCGCGCCCAGGTGGGTTGTGCCCACCTGGTGGGCCCCCTCTGGTAGTTATTTGCTCCAATAATTCTTATTTATTCCATAAAAATTCCTCGTGAAATTTCAGCTCATTTGGAGTTGTGCAGAATAGGTAGCCTGACGTAGCTTTTTCAGGTCCAGATTTCCAGCTGCCGGAATTCTCCCTCTTTGTGTGAACCTTGCATATTATGAGAGAAAAGGCATTAGAATTACTCCAAAAAGCATTATTATGCATAAAAACATCGTAAATAACAGTAGGACAACATGATGAAAAATGGACGTATCAGTCCATTATAGAAGATATCAAGTATTTCATTTTTCTTAAGAGGATGATCAGGCAAAGCATTCAGCAATTGGAGAAGCCTCCCCTAAGCTTGTGGGAGACTCTCTTCTTCAATTTGCACAAAGTTAAATATTTCCTGTAAGGCAGCTTGTTTCTTATGAGCAAGAAAATATTTTTCAGAGAAGTAGTAAATCATATCCTGGGGTCTACGCACACAACCAGGAGCAAGAGTATTATACCAAGTCTTAGCATCACCCTTTAATGAAAATGGAAATAATTTGAGAATATAATAGTATTGAATTTTCTCATCATGAGCAAATAGGGTGGCTATATCATTCAGCCTAGTAAGATATGCCACAACAGTTTCAGTTTCATAACCATGGAAAGGATCAGATTCAACCAAAGTAATTAACCCTGGATCGACAGAGAATTCATAATCCTTATCATCAACAAAGATAGGTGAAGTGGCAAACTTAGGATCACATTTCATTCTAGCATTCAAAGATTTCTCCTTCAGTTTGCATAATAATTTCTTAAGATCATCCCTATCATTGCAAGCAAGAAAATCTCTAGTTGTCTCCTCATCTATAACACAACCTTCCGGTATCTTAGGCAATTCATATCTAGGAGGACTAGGTCTAATAGGTGTCTCAAGATTTTCAGATTCAATAATTTCATCAGGTTCAGCGTCCTCAATAACTTTAGCTCTAGCAATTTGTTCACCAAGAAAATCACCAAGTGGCACATTATCATCAAGCAAGGTACTAGCATCATCATAAGCATTATCCATAGCAGAAGTAGCATCATCAATAACTTGCGACATATCAGGGTTAATAGCATGTGGTGGTGTTGCAAGTTTACACAAAATAGAAGGTGAATTAAGTGCAGAGCTAGATGGCAGTTCCTTACCTCCCCTCGTCTTAGAGGGAAATATTTTAGTCTTGGTATCCTTCAGATTCTTCATAGCGATAAATTGATAATAATCCCAAGTGACTCAACAAATATAGCTATGCTCCCCGATAATGGTGCCAGAAAAAGGTCTTGATAACCCACAAGTATAGGGGATCACAACAGTTTTCGAGGGTAGAGTATTCAACCCAAATTTATTGATTCGACACAAGGGGAGCCAAAGATTATTTGGAAGTATTAGCAGATGAGTTGTCAATTCAACCACACCTGGAGATTAATTATTTGCAGCAATATGATAAGTAGCAAAGTAATATGATAGTTTTGATAGTAGTGATAACAGTGACAGTAACAGTAACAGTGATAGCAATGATTTTGTAGCAAGTGTGACAGTAACAGAAACAGTAGTAGCTTGGCAAAAACAATATATGGAAAATTCGTAGGCATTGGATCAGTGAATTCGTTGGAGGATATTCATCATATAACAGTCATAACCTAGGGTGACACGGCACTAGCTCCAGTTCATAAATATAATGTAGGCATGTACTCCGTAAATAGTCATACGTGCTTATGGAAAGAACTTGCATGACATCTTTTTTCCTACCCTCCCGTGGTAGCAGGGTCCATAAGGAAACTAAGGGATATTAAGGCCTCCTTTTAATAGAGAACTGGAACAAAGCATTAACACTTAGTGAATACATGAACTCCTCAAACTACGGTCATCACCGGAAAGTATCCCGAATACTGTCACTCCGGGTTTTACGGATCATAACACGTAATAGGTGACTATAACTTACAAGATCGGATCTAGAACATAGATATAATGGTGATAACATAAACGGTTCAGATCTGAAATCATGGCACCCGGGCCCAAAGTAACAAGCATTAAGCATGGCAAAGTCATAGCAACATCAATCTCAGAACATAATGGATACTAGGGATCAAGTCCTAACAAAGCTAACTCGATTACATGATGAATCTCATCCAACTCCTCATTGACCAACGAGCCTACGAAGGAATTACTCACTCCCGGTGGGGAGCATCATGGAATTGACGATGAAGGAGGGTTTGTGATGACAAAGATCGAAGATCCCCTCTCCGGAGCCCCAAACGGACTCCAGATCTGGCCTCCCGATGAAGAACAGGAGGTGGCGGCGGCTCCGTCTCGTGAAACGTGATAATTCTTTCTCCCTGATTTTTTTCTGGAAAAATAGGATTTTATAGCGTTGGAATCAGGGTCTGCGGGGCCATCAGGTGGGCACAACCCACCTGGGCGCGCCTGAGGGGGGGCGTGCCCTGGTGGGTTGTGCTCACCCAGGGGCCCCCCTCCGGTGGTTCTTGGCTCCAGTATTTTTCTTTTATTGTATAAAAATTCTCCAAAAAGTTTCGTTCCAATCCGAGAACTTTTATTTCAGCACAAAAACAACGCCATGGTAGTTCTACTGAAAATAGCGACAATCCGGGTTAGTTTCATTCAAATCACGCAAATTAGAGTCCAAAACAAGAGTAAAAGCGTTAGGAAAAGTAGATACGATGGAGATGTATTAGTAAGCAATATGACTATCACCGCCCACAACTCTTTGTGTTCTACTCGTGCATATCATCTACGCATAGACCTGGCTCGGATGCCACTGTTGGGAAACGTTGCATGGAAAACAAAAAACATTCTACGCACACGCAAGATCTATCAAGGACATGCATAGCAATGAGATGGGAGAGTGTGTCTACGTACCCTCATAGACCGTAAGCGGAAGCGTTTGTTAACGCGGTTGATGTAGTCAAACTTCTTCGCACTCCAACAGATTGAGTACCGAACGTACGACACATCCGCGTTCAGCACATGTTCAGCTCGGTGACGTCCTCGCCTTCTTGATCCAGCAAGACGCGAAGTAGTGGATGAGTTCCGGCAGCACGACGGTGTGGTGACGGTGACGGTGAATCTATCTCCGCAGGGCTTCGCCTAAGCACTACGAAAATATGACCGAGAGTGTAAACGGTGGAGGGGGCACCGCACACGGCTAAGCAATTGTCATGGTTATGTGTGGCACCCCCCTCCCACATATATATAGGTGGGGGGGAGGGAAAGGGGAGAGGCCAAGGGGCGCCCCAAGTAGGGCCGAATCCTACTTGGGGCCTTCCCCAAGCCACACCCCCTTCCTTATTTGAGTGCAGCGGGAAGGCAGGGGGAGGTGGCGCCCCCCCTTTCCTTTCTCTCACAAGGAGGGAAAGGCAGGAGGGGCCACCCCTCCCCTTTCCTTCCCCTAGGGCGCGCCAGCCCCCTAGTGGGCTGGTCTGGCCTCCCCTTTGGCCCATTAGGCCCATACACTTCCCGGGGGTGTCCGGAACCCCTTCCGGTGCCCCGATGACTACCCGGTGCCCCCCGAAACTCTTTCGGTGTCCAAATATCATCGTCCTATATATCAATCTTTACCTCTGGGCCATTCCGGAGCTCCTCGTCATGTACGTGATCTCATCTGGGACTCCGAACAACATTCGGTCACCAAATCATATAACTCATATAACACTATATCGTCAACGAACGTTAAGCGTGCGAACCCTATGGATTCGAGAACTATGTACACATGACCGAGACACCTCTCCGGTCAATAACCAATAGCAAAACCAGGATGACCATATTAGCTACTTCATATTCTATGAAGATCTTTATCAGTCGAACATTATGACAACATATGTAATTCCCTTTGTCCATCAGTATGTTACTTGCCCGAGATTCGATCGTCGGTATCTTCATACCTAGTTCAATATCGTTACCGACAAGTCTCTTTCTCGTTCCGTAATACATCATCTTGCAACTAACTCCTTAGTCACTTTTCTTGCAAGGCTTCTTATGATATGTATTACCGAGAGGGCCCAGAGATACCTCTCTGATACTCGGAGTGACAAATCCTAATCTCGATCTATGCCAACTCAACAGACACCTTCGGAGATACCTATAGAGCATCTTCATGATCACCCAGTTACGTTGTGACGTTTGATAGCACACAAGGTATTCCTCCGGTATCCGGGAGTTGCATAATCTCATAGTCAAAGCAATATGTATTTGTCATGAAGAAAGCAATAGCAATAAACTGAACAATCAATATGCTAAGCTAACGGATGGTCTTGTCCATCATATCATTCTCCTAATGATGTGATCCCATTATCAAATGACAACACATGTCTATGGTTAGGAAACCTTAACCATCTTTGATCAACGAGTTAGTCTAGTAGAGGCTTACTAGGGACACGGTATTTGTTTATGTATTCACACATGTATTTAAGTTTCTGATCAATACAATTCTAGCATGAATAATAAACCTTTATCATGAATAAGGAAATATAAAATAACAACTTTATTATTGCCGCATATTTCCTTCAGTTAGCAATAGAGAAATAAAACTAATATTACAAAAAACTGTTAATAGGTCCCGAAAGAATTGGTCTAAG
The DNA here is from genome assembly GCA_011799875.1 of Thinopyrum elongatum. Lineage (NCBI taxonomy): Eukaryota > Viridiplantae > Streptophyta > Magnoliopsida > Poales > Poaceae > Thinopyrum > Thinopyrum elongatum. The sequence continues at coordinate 109,811,671 of CM022298.1, read as the reverse complement.
AAATTGGATGATGCACTTTGGGCCTACAGAACAACATATAAAATCCTATGGGTATGTCTCCCTATAAAATGGTTTATGGAAAAGCTTGCCATTTGCCTCTAGAGTTAGAACATAAAGCTTATTGGGCAATTAAAGAACTCAACTATGATTTCAAACTTGCCGGTGAAAAGAGGTTATTTGACATTAGTTCATTAGATGAATGGAGAACCCAAGCTTATGAAAACGCCAAATTATTTAAACAAAAAGTTAAAAGATGGCATGACAAAAGAATCCAAAAGTGGGAATTCAAAGTTGGAGAATATGTTCTTTTGTACAACTCTCGTTTTAGATTCTTTGCAGGAAAACTTCTCTCTAAATGGGAAGGACCATATATTATCGAGGAGGTTTATCGCTCTGGAGCCATCAAGATTAATAATACCAAAGGTACTAACCCGAAGGTGGTCAACGGGCAAAGAATTAAACACTATATCTCAGGTACGCCTATTAATGTTGAAAGCAATATTATTCAAACCATGACACCGGATGAACACATAAAAGCGACCTTCCAGAACACTCCAGAATACTAACAAAGAGGAAGTACGTGATACGGTAAGTAAACAGACTCCGAAAAATCCGCAAAAATATTTTCTGTTAGTTTTGGAATATTACAAAAATTAGGAAATTAAGAAACAACCAGGAAGGAAACCAAGGAGGGCACAAGACACCAGGGCGCGCCCAGGTGGGTTGTGCCCACCTCGGGAACCTTCCTGACTCCGGTTTCCTCCCATTTGCTTGTTTCCCAAGATAAAAAATCTTTATATACCCCCCTAATGTACTGACCACCGTATAGCGGAGAAATCTTCTGTTCTTCTTTCTTGCTGTTTTCTGTCAGATCTGTTAAGTGAGGCATCATGTCTTCTCCCTCCTCCAACAAAGTAGAAGAGGATGCTTGGTTGATGAAGATGGAACTAAAGAGAGACACTACAAGAAATATGTCAACTTGCGACCATCACTATTGGTCGCTGAAAGGTCATTGTTTTTCATTTGCGACCTTTTTGTGACCAAAAACAGATAGTCAAAAGCTGACAGTCGTTAATGGAAATTAACGACCTTCTCTGTGAGAAGGTCGTAGAAGGCAACGACCAAAACAAAAGGTCATTGGTTCAACGACCTTTTGCTTTGGTCGCTAGCGGTCTGCCCAGGCCACGTCGGATCTGACGTGGCAAGCCGACGTGGCAAATTTGCGACCAAGTGAAAAGGTCATTGCTTAGAATCAGCCCGGTCCAGTTCGGTGTTTTACATGGGCCGAGCCCAACAATTCAGCCTTTTTTATATATTATTTTCCTATTAATTTTGATCAGCCACATGGGCCAGGCCCAACAATTTGGCCTTTTTATTTTCCTGGGCCGTCGCCTTTTTGCAGATCATTTCATTAAGCCTATTTTTCTGGTTTTTCAAAAATGAATAATATTCTGATCCGTTATAGTTTGGGCCGCAGCCTTTTTAGAGCCCAAATGTTATTTTGTCAAGTAGAACATTTGGTCTATTTCATTCACAGATTTAAATTTACACATTTGAATAGCAAAAAATCAATAAATATCTCAATTAACTGATTAAATCCAAAAATCATCCAGCCAAATACTCACAAGAGAACATACTCACAAGTGCACATACAATCAAAAACAGATATACACAAGCACTACTGATGTTGTTCATCTTCAAGCAACTTAAACAAGTGCACATACAATTAAACAGGTACATCAGTAGAGATACGTCAACTAAAACTATGGCGCGCATCTCCAAGCTTCTTCATCTTCTGTCACAGCAGCAGCAGCAGCCCCGACAACATTAGATCCTGATCTAGATAAACTATTAGTGAAATACACTGGAAGTAAATAATAATCTTTCAAGAGACCAAATGCCCCAGTTCAGTAAACACTAAGCATGGCATAACAAAACTTCCAACAACTTGAATGCAACAGATTAACCTGATGTTGTTCTACAATAGTAACCTATACGTACATGCATGGTACATTGGTACAAGTGTAGGCAACGAAATGAACATCACTATAACACACTCACCTGAAGAAAATTCCTATTCTACTACCCCGACCATCCATTCAACCAGCAACATCTAACAATACTAGTAAGTGCACAGAGACTAACATAACAAGGCAGGAGAGAATAAAGGGAATGGGGGCTGATGATGATAGTGTTGACGATGATCTGATTTGGTCAGCGTCGTTGAGGAGGTGGATGATCTAAACACATTTGTCGTCCAAAGTAACACCTGCATGATTAAAAAAACTACATCAAAACTTCTTCCAGGCAATCAAACAATAAAGATTAGTGTGGATTATAAAGAAAAGTAGAGATCTGCGGCCCTAGGAAGCACAACAAATGCTAAAAATAAGAACTGGTTAATTAATAACTATATCCTTCACTACAAGCATATATGAGAGTACATAACATTTTTGGTACAACAGAGCAAATCCATATGAGGAAAAGGGATGTGTGACGGATATCAAACACACGTCCACAATTCAATGCATTTCAAGCCATGGGGGCACATAACTGTATAACCACACATGACCAAAGGAAGCAAACAACACAAATAATGGCAAATTAGATTGAACTGGACTACCATAAAAAAAAGTATTAGATTGAATTGGGCTCCCATCAGAAAAGAAGGATTAGATTAACTAACACCAAAGACACACCATCTAGAAGCTAGCCCGAGCAATGGATCAACACGTCGAGAACACCATCAAAGAAGCAAAATTACCATCAGAAGCCTACGAGAACACCACAAGAGCATCAATCAGCAGTAGGTATATATATATAGCTAGCAATAATTCCATGTACTCCCTCTGTAAAGAAATATAAAAGCATTAAGATCACTAAAGTACTGATCTAGATGCCCTTATATTTCTTTACAGCGGGAGTAGTAAACAGCAGCAGCAGCACTTGAACCAAGAAATGTCCAGGACGGAAACAAAAAATGGGCAGCAGGAGTAGTAAATCAGTTGAATTACACTAGTATATTACAGTTTTACAGTGGAGTTACAGTGTAAACTACAACAGTGTAAATCATTAGTTTAATTACACTAGTAAGATTTTACAATTTTTACTGTTGTGTTACAATGCAATTTACAAACATCATCCATTATATTGAATTACTATTCCATTACCAACATATTTTTCATGATAAGGTGGCAACGACAACCATAGGTGGCATCACAAAGCATGTGTAACAAGAAATTTCCAGTTAATAGGTGGTATTAACCCTCACAAACAGCTTGTTTCAGCTATATGCATTGGATCTAGATAGCGACGGAACTATCCATGTCAAATATAACAAGTTTATGAATCAATAGTTTGACTAGAGACAGATGCGATAAAAATGTCATATATATTGCAGAAATATCATTTGGCATGCTCAATCAGCTGGCTTTAAGTAACTTGGTCAACTACAACAGCTAGTTCTGAGCAATCAATAGTAACCAGGTGCAAGGGACAAATGAATATGAGCTTGGTTAGGACTGAACAAATAACACAGGGGCATAATACCAATCCTACACACTTCACTTCTATGCTGGTAGGAATAGGATAGCAGTACAAGGTAACCCTGCAAGCTTTGCTTCAGAGAAGCAGCTACTCACTTTGGACTGACTGAAACTGTGCGTCAAACCCACTGAACAAATGCTGAGATGCAATGCCCAAAGCAGCAACTCCATTCACCTACAGCAAAACACAGCAAAAAGAAGTTCAGAATATCATCTAACAGAACCGTACATCATGCAAGGACGGACGATCTCCGGGCATCTGCAGAACCATCATGGCCAAGAGCCAGTAGAGGCAACCAATGTTGTTCCTCCCCTTGTTGTTTGCTGGGATGCCGATATCGACGTATCGCATGGGAGAGTCAGTGTCACAGAAGGCAATGGTAGGGATGTTCCCCAGAGCAGACTCCTTGATGGGCTGCACATAACACACCAGATTAATGACTCCATCATCAACATAGGCGCATCTAACGCACACTACTAGTATATACTACTACTGGAGTAGTTTGGCATGGCAAAGAAATTCACCTGGTGGTCGGTCCTTGGGTCGGTGAGGATGAGCAGGCGGGGCTCGCTGAAGGAGGTCTGCATCTGGTTGGTGAATGTACCAGGGGTGTGCCTCCCGGCGATGGCGTTGGCGCCGGTGTGCTGCGCGAACTTGAGGACGGCGCGCTGGCCGTAGGGGCGGGCGGACTAGACGATGATGTCCTGGGGGTTCTCGATGGCCACGATGACCCTCGCCACGAGCTGGAGCTTCTCCCACGTCTTGCCCAGATTGATGATGTAGATGCCTAGGAATCACAAACCAGAAAGAACGCATCACATTCCACAGTCCATCTCAAAGAAGTACAGAAGCATGAACACTTGCGACAACTACACCAACAAGCATCACGATCCGCAGCAGTTCTACCGTCCAATGGCAGATCGGGGGCGCACAGGTAAAGCTAGATCCATTAGGAGGACAAGTGCTTGGTAGGACAAGAGGGGTTGAGCGTGGACGTACCATCGGAACGGCGCTTGTAGGCGTAGCGCTCCATCTGGAAGTCGCAGTTCTTGGTGCCGAGGTGGACGTCGGCGGCGAGCATCATCTGTATGTCCTGCTCCTTCTGGGACAGCGCCCGCGGGGCCTCTCCAGCTGCTGCCGCCATGGCTGGTCGGATCTGGCCACGACATGAGCAACTCGAGTCGGCCTAGGAGGAGAGGGAAGGGGCCGCCAGAGATGAGGTTGGGGCAGAGTCGAAGTCGACCGCGGAGGGCGAGCTGCGGTGCGGGGGAGTGGAAGGCGAGGGTGGGGCTGGTGGTGGAGGCCGCGCGGAGGCGGGCGAGGATGGGGTGCGTGCGGAGAATGGAGGTGGTGGCCGCGCGGAGGCGGACGGCGGCAGATCTGAGGGAGGGAGAGGCTTGGAGACGGGGATCGAGGGGAGGGTCGGGCGCCGTTGGTGGCGGCGGCGAGGAGATGGGGGGAGGAGGAGTGCGATGGGAGGAGGGGGTCGAGGATCTGAGTTAGGGTTTGGGTAGGTGGTTGCGGGTGGGGTTTTCTTTTTCATTTTCTTTTTTTTTCTTTTCTGTAGATAGATGGATAGATGGATGTGGGATGGAGAGATGGATGGATGGATGGGCGCCATGTCATCGATCCGTGTGACTACGAATTCCACCAATGAGAATAGAGCACATATAATTGTGTTTCTTTTTTATTTTTCTTCTATTTCTTCACATGAAAAATTCAAAAAAATGATCTCATACTTTGCACAAGTTTACATCTTGGATTGGTAAACAATATCGACAAAGGGATTTTTCATTTTCTTTGGACGAAAAATCAATTTTCCATTTTTCGAGTGCCCAAAATGAGTTTTTTTGTGAAGGACCTACCATATATTTGTTGCAAAATTGGACCAAATCAATTTTTTAAAATACTAGGCCATATTTAATGCATAATTTACCAAATGGTTGGGTGTCAAAAGTTTTGACCCACCACTGGTGAAAAAGACAAATTTCCGCCGATTCAGTAGGAAGCGGGTCAAATGTGAAATGCAGCTCCCTCATAGTTTGCTCTTTATTTTTTCCAAAAATTATTTATAGGTACATAAGTATCTATTTAATCAAATAAATAACAAAAAAAATTCAATATTCAACCACTAGCTATGAACGGTCATGCCCGCTGTTTTGACCGCATTGTGAAACGGGCATTAAAAATTCAAAAAAAATAAAAAAAAATTAGAAAACCTTCGCATTGTGTCATTATATGTGACCAAGTTATCAGGAAAAATAATAAACTTGTAATAAGGCAATTCTTTAAAAAAAGTGTTATTAGAAATGAGCTATCATGTGTGAAGATTCATGGCTGTCAAGCCAAATGATCAATCTTATGGCCACATTCATGGCATAGTTTGTTCAAATGATCTCATATCATGCACATGGGTGCATATTGGAATGGCAAACAATGTTGCCTAAGGGAGTTTTCATTTTCTTTGGACGAAAAATCAATTTTCCATTTTTCGAGTGCCCAAAATGAGTTTTTTTGTGAAGGACCTACAATATATTTGTTGCAAACTTGGACCAAATCAATTTTCTAAAATATTAGGACATATTTAATGTATAATTGACCAAATACTTGGGTGTCAAAAGTTTTGATTCACCTCTCATGAAAAAGACAAATTTCCGCTGATCCAGATGGAAACGGATCAAATTTGAACTGCAGATGCCTTATAGTTTGTTCTTTATTTTTTCCAAAAATCATTTTTAGGTACATAAGTATCTATTTAATCAGAGAAACACCAAAAAAATATCAAGATTCAACCACTAGCTAGGAACGGTCATCCCGCCGTTTTGACCGCATTTTGAAACGGGCATAAAAAATTCAAAAAAAAAAAAAATTGGAAAACCTTCGCATTGTGTCATTACATTTGACCAAGTTACCAGGAAAAATAATAAACTTGTAACACGGCAATTCTTTTGAAAAAGTGCTCTTAGAAACGAGCTATCATGTGTGGAGATTCATGGCTTTCAAGCCAAATGATCAATCTTATGGCCACATTCATGGCATAGTTTGTTCAAATGATCTCATATTGTGCACAAGGGTGCATCTTGGAATGGCAAACAATGTTGCCTAAGGAAGTTTTCATTTTCTTTGGACTAAAAATACATTTTTCATTTTTTGAGTGCCCAAAATGAGTTTTTTTGTGAAGGACCTACCACATATTTGTTGCAGTATTGGACCAAATCAATTTTCTAAAATACTAGTTCATATTTTATGCACAATTGACCAAATGGTTGGGTGTCAAAAGATTTGATCCACCTCTCATGAAAAATACAAATTTCCGCCGATTCAGTAGAAAGCGGGTCAAATTTGAACTGCACCTGCCTCATAGTTTGCTCTTTATTTTTTCCAAAAATTATTTCTAGGTACATAAATATCTATTTAATCAGAGAAACACCAAAAATTTTCAACATTCAACCACTAGCTAGGAACGGTCATGCCCGCCGTTTTGACCGCATTTTGAAACGGGCATGAAAAATTCAAAAAAATAAATAAAAAAATTTGGAAAACCTTCGATTGTGTCATTATATGTGGCCAAGTTACCAGGAAAAATAATAAACTTGTAATAAGATAATTATTTTAAAGTGTTCTCAGAAATGAGCTATCATGTGTGGAGATCAATGGCTTTCAAGCCAAATGATCAATCTTATGGCCACATTCATGGCATAGTTTGTTCAAATCATCTCATATTGTGCACAAGGGTGCATATTGTAATGGCAAACAATGTTGCCTAAGGAAGTTTTCATTTTCTTTGGACGAAAAATTCATTTTCTATTTTTCGAGTGCCCAAAATGAGTTTTTTTTGTGAAGGACCTACCATATATTTGTTGCAATATGGACCAAATAATTTTTATAAAATAATAGTCCATATTTAATGCACAATTGACCAAATGGTTGGGTGTCAAAAGATTTGATCCACCTCTCGTGAAAAAGACAAATTTCCGTCGATTCAGTAGGAAGCGGGTCAAATTTGAACTGCACCTGCCTCATAGTTTGCTCTTTATTTTTTTCAAAAATCATTTATAGGTACATAAGTATCTATTTAATCAGAGAAACACCAAAAAAATTCCAAGATTCAACTACTAGCTATGAACGGTCGTTCTCGCCGTTTTGACCGCATTTTAAACAAGCATAAAAAATTCAAAAAAATCAAAAAATTGGAAAACCTTCGCATTTGTGTCATCATATGTGACCAAGTTACCAGGAAAAATAATAAACTTGTAATACGGTAATTATTTTTAAAAAATGTTCTCAGAAACGAGCTATCATGTGTGAAGATGTATGGCTTTCAAGCCAAATGATCAATCTTATGGCCACATTCATGGCATAGTTTGTTCAAATAATCTCATATTGTGCACAAGGGTGCATCTTGGGATGGCAAACAATGTTGCCTAAGGAAGTTTTCATTTTCTTTGGACGAAAAATTCATTTTCTATTTTTCGAGTGCCCAAAATGAGTTTTTTTTGTGAAGGACCTACCATATATTTGTTGCAAAATGGGACCAGGTCATTTTTATAATATATTAGACCATATTTAATGTACAATTGACAAAATGGTTGGTCGTCAAAGTTATTTATACACCTCTAATGAAAAAGACAAATTTCCGCTGATTCAGTTGGAAGCGGGTCAAATTTGAACTGCAGCTGCCTCATAGTTTGCTCTTTATTTTTTCCAAAACTCATTTATAGGTACATAAGTATCTATTTAATCAGAAAGACATGGTTTGGTGGCGATACGTTGAGGTTTGGATGGTGGCCCAGGGCCGCAATTCCAGAGCGCGTAAACTCGCATGCCCGCCGCATGGTCACCGCATGACCGTGGTGTTGCCACGCGTTCTGGGTGGCCTAGGCATGTCTAGTGGGTTGGGCACTCCCCCGATAGGTGTCAAGAAGAAGAAGGCAATAGAAGAATCTCACGAGGAGACTGAACTGAGCTCAAACATGAATTAGCACCCAAGTGTTTGATTAGTGGTGGGGAAAATGCACATGGCAAATGGGCCTGAGTTTTGGCCGAGGATGATCATCTACTAAGGATACTATCTTGAAAAATTTGCAGCTCAAATGGAGGAGCCTAGGTGTCACTTGCTTTGCAACGTACCACACTAGACAGAAATATGAATGTTGAAGCTAGACTCAAATGAATGAATGGATTGATCTGAAATTTGGAGGAGGATGATAATTTGGGCATATGAAGGCACTTTAAAATTTTCATACCATTTGGATAAACAAAAATGGTACTTTCTTCACAGTGCTCTCCACTGAACAGAAAATTGGGAAAAATGCTGAGGGAAATTGGCTAGAATAAATGAGCTAAAATTTGGGGGAGGGAGGTTCTATGGGCAGGGTCATGTCGTGGTAAATTTTCAGCAATTATATATTAACATAAAATATAGTTGCTTCACAAACTGAAAATATCACCAGAAACAAAGATTCGATGCCGAGCTCACATGTATTGTTAGATGGGGCTCAAATTTTGTGGAGAGCTATGATTTGGGAATATAGAAGATGTGGCAAAAATTCAGCTCATTAGGATATGCCTAGCTAGTACTTCCTTCACAACAGTTCGAGCTGAACAAAAACTTTGGAAATTTGCCGAGGAAGATTTACCAGGCAAATGGAGTTGAATATTGTCATGAGGCAATGATTTGGATACTAAAGAATGCCCAATTTTTTTGGGAATTTTGAGAATGACATAAATATAGGTTGCTTCACAACCTAGGGCAAAAATTGACACATGGACATGACACATAGGCAAAACTGATGAGGTGGCGCCTAGTCATAGCAATCCACCACAATTTACAAGGTTATGACCATCTAAATTGGTCGTGATCAGCTAGAAATAATGTAGCGGACCAGTGTTGTCTGCTTTATGACCATTTCGTGTAAGGAAATTACGACCTTTCTGACCAAAATGGTCGTTATAGTTTAGGGTTTAGGGCCCCCCGAACAGCTTTTGACCAATTGGTCTCAAATGGTCGTAGATTTATGACCAATTCTTTTAGGGTCACTGACAGAAGGTCACAAGTTGACATATTTCTTGTAGTGAGAGAAAGCAGAGAAAATCATCAAGGGTGACAAGGTCAAGGAAGTCGCGGGAGATCAAGTTCCGGCAATAGAGCAGGCCGTTCCAGCAGCAGAAGAAGAAGACATCCTTCAACCTTACTATGATTATCTTACCCCTACTGAAATTGAAGCTTTCAGGGTCATTGAAACAGTTCGTGTGCAAAATAAATATCTCACTCGTGAAAATATTCTGTTGCCAGAGCATATCATCGCCCTCCGGAGCATCATCCATAGATTGGATAACCTCCTGAGCCTGAAGTGTGAAGCTACCTCTTCACCACCACCACCATCATCTTCCCACCAAAGGAGACTTGAGTTCATGGTATGGGCACTCCCCTTGGCTTGTGCCAAGCTTGGTGGAGGTGCCCCGGTATTGTATCACCACCACTATCTTTGTTTTCATCTATTTTAGTTCGATCTTTAGTTATCCTATGATTTGGTTGAATAAAAGTTTAGTTCGATCCTTTCTTTTCGAGTGCTTGCTTAGTGATCTATCTATGTAATCGTGTGCGAGATATATAATAAAGAGTAGTTTGACTTTTGTTTCTTTACTCTTTTGTTCCAATAAAAAGAAAGGAAAATAAATGAAAAAGATTATATGCTAATCTTATGGTAAGTTGTGACATCACATAAGGAAAAGTATAAGTGGTAAAATTTATTGGAGATTGACAAACACAACATTGGTCAATGATGCAATTCATGAAAGAATTAATAAGGGAAGAGAAGATTCACATGCAAATATACTATCTTGGACATATTTTATGATTGTGAGCCCCCATTAAATATTTTGTGTCAAAATTGTTGACATTGGACAAGGAAGACAACGTAATGATTTATGTTTGTTCATATTCACATAGAAGTTATATTGTCATAGATCCTTCAACATGTGGTGCTTGCTCAATATCTTTGCTAGCCAAAAACTCTGCACTAAGCAGAGATACTACTTGTGCATCCAAAAAACCTTAAACCAAAATCTTATTTCGAGAGTCCACCATACCTACCTATGGATTGAGTAAGATCCTTCAAGTAAGTTGTCATCAATGCAATAAGGCAATGAAATTTGCTTCTAAAAGTGTTGGATCATTTAGTGCAAGAGAAAATTGAGCGTTGTACGAACTTATGATGGCAAAGTAATAAAAGCGACGGACTGCATAATAAAGGTTGCTATCATAAGGGGCAATATAACATGACGTTCTTTTGCATTAAGAGATTTGGCATACAAACAAATAAGCGCATGACAACCTATGCTTCCCTCTGCGAAGGGCCTATCTTTTACTTTTATGCATTTATTTTTATGTAAGAGTCAAAGTATTCTTCTCTATTCCTTTTTATTTTCTCTTTTGGCAAGCATCATGTGGTGAGGAAAGATCTAGGCACATATATCCAGTTGGATATGGGTGGGCATGAGTTATTATTGTGGACATCACCCTTGAGGTGAATACGTTGAGAAGCGAAACTATAAACCCCTATCTTTCTATGTGTCCGGTTGAAACATTTTGTTCATGGGCATGCTGTGAGTGTTAGCAATCATAGAAGATTAAATGATGGTTAAGTATGTGGACTTGCCAAAAGGCTCCAATACGTGACCCTTCCTGAAAATATGATAAATTGTAGTTGCAAAGTTGACTGAGAACATAGTTTGTTGGTTTTCAATAAAGTTTATGCTTTATACTTCAATGTTGTGATGAATTGTTACTTGTTCATTAGAAGTTATATGATAAAAGTTATTTGATAAAGTTTTATGTTAAAGTTCCTTGTTGTTAGAATAATATGCATGATGCTTCTATGTTCGTATTTTGCTTTTATCGACACCTCTCTCTCTAAGCATGTGGGCATGTTTTTCGATTTCTGTTTTTCGCTTGAGGACAAGTGAGGTCTAAGTTTGGGGGACTTGATACGTCCATTTTGCATCATGTTTTTCTGCTGTTATTTATAATATTTTTATGCATAATAATGCTTTTGGGAGTACTTCTAATGCCTTTTCTCTCATAATATGCAAATGAGCTGGAATTCTGGACCTGAAAAAGCTACGTCAGAGTTACCTATTTTGCACATCTCCAAATGAGCTGAAAATTTACGGAGAATTATTCTGCAATATATGAAAAATACTGGAGCAAATAACTACCGGAGGAGGCCCACCAGGTGGGCACAACCCACCTGGGCGCACCCTGGTAGGTTGTGCCCTCCTCGGCCCACCTCCGGTGCCCATTTTCTGGTATATCTGTCATTTTGACCTAGAAAAATCAGGAGAGGACTTTCGGGACGAAGCGCCGCCGTCTCGAGGCAGAACTTGGGCAGGAGCACTTTTGCCCTCCGACGGAGCGATTCCGCCGGGGGAACTTCCCTCCCGGAGGGGGAAATCATCGCCATCATCATCACCAACAACTCTCCCATCTTTGGGAGGGCCATCTCCATCAACATCTTCAACATCACCATCTCCTCTCAAACCCTAGTTCATCTCTTGTGTTCAATCTTTGTACCGGAACCTTAGATTGGTACTTGTGGGTGACTAGTATAGTGTTGATTACATCTTGTAGTTGATTACTACATGGTTTATTTGGTGGAAGATTATATGTTCAGATCCATTATGCTATTTAATACCCCTTTGATCTTGAGCATGATTATCATTTGTGAGTAGTTATTTTTGTTCTTGAGGTAACGGGAGAAGTCATATTGCAAGTAATCATGTGAACTTGATATGTGTTCGATATTTTGATGGTATGTATGTTGTGATTCCCTTAGTGGTGTCATGTGAACGTCGACTACATGGCATTTCACCATATATGGGCCTAAGGGAATGCATTGTGGAGTAGTTATTAGATGATGGGTTGCTAGAGTGACAGAAGCTTAAACCCTAGTTTATGCGCTACTTCGTAAGGGACCGATTTGGATCCAGAAGTTTAATGCTATGGTTAGATTTTATCTTAATACTTTTCTCGTAGTTGCGGATGCTTGCGAGAAGGTTAATCATAAGTAGGAGGTTTGTTCAAGTAAGAACATCACCTAAGCACTGGTCCACCCACATATCAAATTATCAAAGTAGCGAACACGAATCGAACCAACATGATGAAAGTGACATGATGAAATTCTCGTGTGCCCTAAAGAACGCTTTGTTTATCATAAGAGACCGTTTTTGCCTGTCCTTTGTCACAAAAGATTGGGCTACCTTGCTGCATATTATTTACCGTTACCGTTACTTGCTTGTTACAAATTATCTTGCTATCAAACTACTTGTTACCGACTATTTCAGTGCTTGCAGAAAATATCTTACTGAAAACCACTTGTCATTTCCTTCTGCTCCTTGTTGGGTTCGACACTCTTACTTATCGAAAGGACTACGATTGATCCCCTATACTTGTGGGTCATCAGTACCCACTAGGTTCCTGGTATAGGTTGGCTAGCTCCACAAGTTCTTGTAGTTGTTCTAATCTTTTTGTGCGTGTGTGTGGTTCTTTGTTGTAAGTTGCTTCAAAGGATGGAAATAAGTCGGGTTTTACACGGGTCGAGCAATATCAAATTCATGCCCATGCCCACGAATATATCCATGGGTAAAAATATGCGCCGAAATCACTATATTGACCTTGTCAGGAAACTTTAGCACGATCTTAACCTTTTCAGATTTTTTGGCACAATCCGACTCTTTCGTCCAACACCAAGGCTTGTGGTGTTTCTGTCCCATCTAGACATGTTAAATTTGTTGACGTTTCTTGCCTGGCATGATTGACCTCCTTTGTGGCAGGGCGAAATGACAAACTGTGGCGCCTTACCGGAAACACCACAGGGACTGACGTTTCTGCCCTAAGAAGAAATGTCAGGGCTTGGGGCGTTTCCAGTAATGCGTGCCCTGCGGCCACTTATCTCTTCACGGAAGAAACGCCGGCAAGTTTGACGTGTCTAGGTGGGCCAATAATGCTACAAGCCTTGGTGTTAGAGTCAGTTCGTGCAAAAAAATCGAGTTCAGATCATGCTAAAATTTTCAACAAGATAAAATAGTGATTTTAGCCCAAAAAAAATATGCCGATGCCCTTACCCGATGCATATCCATGCCATCCGATACCCATTAGGTCCTCTTCATGTACAAAATTATTTAAATAAAAATACTGAATGCGAGAAGGCCAACCAAATTTGGCCCCATACACTCAAACTTAATTTTTCCACCGTTTAATTGTATACTGTGCAGCTCATTCCCGAAAAAGAACCGCCAAGCAGGAACTCTTGAACCCAGTCAACAAAGCACGACTAGACACATGCTGCATCCCTATCTGCACAGTTCGCTCTCCGGCCACTAGCAGGTGTCGTGGTCATTTGATTAATGAAATCAGTTATCACTCCATGTATATTCGTGCCAAGAGCAATCCCAGCCTGAATGCATGGCTCGGTCCACATGCATTATTACTTTTTCTCGCCTGAATGTATCCACGTCTCTATATTTGCAGTGTCTAGTGGGAAGAACTATTTGTTTTCCTTTGCTCGCGTGCATAAAATGCTCACTTGTTGACTTAAATATCTTGGATTCAGAGTACGCCAACCCTCTTATCCTATTGAAATTTGAATGACGATGGAGAAAGATAAGAGGAATGATTTGCACGACCAGCCACTTGCTTCAACCATCAGCAAAAATCTCAGCCCATGATCGATGGATAGTGGAATACCACATACATTTTTCTGAAAATTATATCAGATTCATTAAAGTGCTAGCAAAAGTATCAATGCACCACGTAGGTGCACTGCACGAAGAACCATGGTCTCGTTTCGCGCTCAATTTGAGGCTCATAACTAGCTAGGAACCGCGGAAATTTCACAGCATCCATCAATCATAGTATATGGCCATGTGCATATATATAGCAGAAAGAAAAGCAGTCATCTAATTCACCAGGGCGTCTGTTGGAAATTAAACTGAACTTTCAATTTACATGTTTGAAGCAATCTTCATCCGAAATTAGTTAATGCTCAAACAAATGTATCTAGACGAAGAGAGTATTAATCCGCAACCGTTGATTTGGCACTTGCCTCCATGCCTCCACAAGTTGCACCATAACGGCCCCGCAAAAGAGGAAAATTTTGCACGCCAACGAGCGCCATGTGCCTGCGAGCGGCTATATATATTTGCATGGAATGCAGGGCATTGCATTGCATTGCATCTATCAGCCGTTAAGTGACGTTGCATTCGAGCTAGCTAGCCATGGCCTCTTCGTCTCTATCAGCCGTGTTGCTCTTGTGCCTGGCCGTGGCGGTGTCGGCACAGCTGTCGCCGACGTTCTACCAAACGTCGTGCCCGAACGCTCTCGGCACCATCAAGGCCGCCGTGACGGCCGCCGTGAACAAGGAGAACCGTATGGGCGCGTCGCTGCTCCGGCTGCACTTCCACGACTGCTTCGTTCAAGTAAGCTCTTCAAATACATATATAGCTTGATCGCCGGCACGCACCTGTTTTCGTTGGGGTTTTGTTTGCTAAACACCATTCATGCTTCTTGACCATGCTACTTAACTACATGTGCAGGGTTGTGATCCGTCTGTTCTGCTGTCTGGCATGGAACAAAACGCGGCGCCGAACGTGATGTCGTTGCGAGGATTCGAAGTCATCGACAGCATCAAGGCGAAGCTCGAGACCATGTGCAAGCAGACCATCTCCTGCGCCGACATCCTCACCGTCGCCGCCCGCGACTCCGTCGTCGCCGTAAGACCTCCAACCTGTGTCACGTCGTGATCACCACCAAGCAGGCCGGCTAATTTGCTCAACCTGGGTATTTTTCTTCCTCTGGTGCAGTTGGGAGGGCCTTCGTGGACCGTTCCTCTTGGGAGGAGGGACTCCACCAATGCAAACGAAGCGGCGGCGAACTCTGATCTACCTCCTCCGTTCTTCGACCTCGTCAACCTCACCCAATCCTTTGGTGACAAGGGCTTCACCGTCACCGACATGGTCGCCCTCTCAGGCGCCCACACCATCGGGCAGGCGCAGTGCCAGAACTTCAGGGACAGACTCTACAACGAGACCAACATCAACTCCGGCTTCGCAACATCGCTCAAGGCCAACTGCCCCCAGCCGACCGGCTCCGGCGACCGCAACCTGGCCAATCTGGACGTGTCAACCCCGTACTCCTTTGACAACGCCTACTACAACAACCTCAAGTCCCAGAAGGGGCTCCTGCACTCCGACCAGGTGCTCTTCACTGGCACCGGCAGTGGCACCGACAACATCGTCAACAACTTCGCGAGCAACCCAGCGGCATTCAGCAGCGCCTTCGCCTCGGCCATGGTGAAGATGGGGAACCTCAGCCCGTTGACCGGCTCTCAGGGCCAGGTCAGGCTCAGCTGCTCCATGGTGAATTAATGGATGAAAAAATGGTCATATATCTGCGATCAATAAGGCTAGCAACGGCCATTATAAAGCATCATGTATTTTATAGTACGTACAATCCATGATGTACTTGGGCGCATGAAAACAGGAGATGTGTCATATATGTATGCATGTTAAGGGCCTCGTGTAAAGGCATGAAGGATTCCCTTATGTCAGTTAATTACTTGTTGGCTACTGAATAGGCCATGCATGTGGTGCAATGGGAACTATCAACGAGCAGCTCTTTGTGATGTATAACAGACTTTTACGATATGAATCATTGCCACTTTATCCTTTATCCTTTGTTTTTCTAAAAGTCTAATAATATGCATGCGCTACATTGGGTGTATGACTTCAGTCAAATTTGCAGTCTAAATTTGACCCAAAATACAAGACGGCCGTTTAAACTGAAACGGAGAAAGTACATGCTACCTTATCTCAAGTTACACATGCTACCAAAAGTATTAAACACACCATCAAAGTACCCATACATCCCATAATAATGTAGTGCAAATACATTATAAAAAATATTGAAGCCATACAAAGATGCTTTGGTCTCTTCTTAACAAAAATGCATCGGTCTTGAGGAGCTTCCAAAAGATTCAGAGGACGCGGTGGATGCCAACTCTTCCAAAGTTGTAACGTTTAGACATGTGTTTGATCATCCGGACAGTGCCCTCACCGCTGTTGCAGCAGCGCACCTCCAGGCCCCAGTGAACACAGCAGACACATCTTCGATATTTTCTTCCACATACCCCGCAAAAAAAGATATTTTCTTCCACATATTTGGTTTTCAAGGTCTTGAAGAAGGAGACGACGCACAACTTACCTGAGCCCAGGTTAACTAGGCGGCACTTGTACGGAGTCTCGTCAAGCAGGTGGAGATAATCCCAAGTACGCAGCAAATCAGGCCGCGACTCAAAATCCATGGCATGGAGGTCCAGAGCACATAAACCGTGGGGGCTGCTGAGAGAGAGGGTGAACCAAAGCTTGAGCTCAGGGACATACTGTGCTTTGCCACTTCCCAGCATGTGACCACCTATGGCTGACCATATCAAAGGTATAGGTGCCGATGCCCTCTTCATCGGAGGATACACACATGGTTGGACCGCCAAGCAACATGGAAAAACAGTTCATGGCGGCTCTGCTGTTGGAAGGATCGTCCGCGAATGGCGGCATGGGCAGATCATGCCACAACCAATTCAAATGGTAATGGGAAGACACCACGGGCCGGGACGAGTCCATACTCCCTAAGTGTTTCAGGACCTCAAAGGTGGAGGAATTCGTACTGCAGCTACCAGGAACCAGTTCCAAGACAAAGAGGCACTTGGAATTTATAGATTTCAAGGGATCGGGATCGGGCATTGAGAAGCAGATGCAATTGGGTCCCTTGCCGTTTCGCGTAGGGGGCATGGCCATGGGTACAACGGAGTTGACGTCGATGTCAAAGAGTGTTGTACGACCAGAGGAGTCAGACAGCATGATGGAGTTTTCTCTCAGCAGAGTGAAGAAATCAGATGAATTGAAACTGGCCATTGGCTTACGCAGATCGTTCCACGACTCTGTCATCGACAGTTTATTCTTCTTCCTCCTGGATTTTGATGCATCCTCTGCTGCCTGCGCTGCGATTTCTGCCGTTTCATAGAAAAGGTGTGGGATATCCATGCGGTGCGGAGAATACATCCTATCCCTGACACCGTGCATTATCAGATTCGGAAACCGACGATTCATTCCTCCCTCCAAACCTAATACTAAATGGAATCCCCCTAACGGTCTCGACTAATTCTCTAGATAAATGAGGTGAATATTATTTCTCTGAAGCTGCATATATGAATTATTCGTAATAAATGAGGTGAACATCGCACTTCTCATCAAATGGGTGTATAAACTACTCACTGAGAATGGTGTTTGGCAGGAAATCATTCGTTATAAATACGTGGGTTCCAAAGCAATATCTCAAGTGTACTGGAAACCTGGCGACTCTCATTTTTGGAGTGGGGTGATGAAAGCTAAAGATTTTTTTTTTTCAATTTGGATCGTTCTCGGTCAGGGACGGCTCCCAAATCCGTTTCTGGGAAGATACCTGGTTGGGGACCAATCCGCTTAGTGTGCAATACCCAAGCTTGTACCGGATTGTTAGACATAAGTTTGTCACGATCAAACAAGTCTTGGGTCAGGAAAATCCTGATATTTCTTTTCGTAGGGATCTTCTAGGACCTCGTCTGGCAGCCTGGAATGAATTGCTCATCCGTCTGGAGGACATCCAGCTGTCGGAGGAACCGGATATCTTTAGATGGAAATTGCATCAGAATGGCAAGTTTTCAGTCAAGTCCATGTATGATGCATTGGTCCATAACGAGGTTCCGATTGATAACAGGAAATTGTGGAAGCTCAAAATCCCTCTAAAAGCGAAGATATTCCTCTGGTTTCTCAATTGAGGGGTGATCTTAACTAGGGACAATTTGGCAAGACGCAACTGGCAAGGGTGCAAAAAATGTGTTTTCTGTCATCATGATGAGTCCATTAAACACTTATTTTTTGAGTGCAAGTTTGCTCGGTCGGTATGGGCCATTGTCCAGATAGCTTCGAATCTTTACCCCCCACGTAGTGCAAGGAACATGTTCGGCAATTGGTTGAGGGGAATAGATAAACAATTTTCTGCACACATTCTTGTGGGGGCAGCTGCCTTATGTTGGGCTCTGTGGCTCACCAGGAATGACATAGTTTTTAACCAGAAATGTGTTTCATCTCCTATGCAGGTTATCCATATATGTTCGCGATGGCTCCGTACGTGGTCTATCCTGCAGAGGCTGGAGAACAGTGACCTTTTTATGATGGCGTCTACTCGGCTGGAACGTTCAACCAGGGAGGTTTTCTACCCCCATGGATGGCGGTGTGATCTTCGGATAGGATCGGCCACATCGTAGGCTGGCTTTACCTTGTTTTTGTCGTACTGGCTGTTTGAGCCTTTTCTTTTTCCTTTTCGTTTTTCTGGATTTATTGGCTGTGTGCATCTAGTTATGCAGAGGTCGGACATTCTACGAAGCGATTGTATCAATTCGATATTTCAATTCAATGAAATGCCCTTTATCGAAAAAATGAATTATTAAGAAACAATCAGATAACGCATTACGGCAAAAAGAAATGTAAAAATATTATACGTACGTCGAGATCGAGAAGTACACACCTGTGGCAAAATCCCGCTTGCCTCATAGAACTATTAGAAAGCAAATTAGTACGTACTCTCTCCGTCCGAAAAAATTTGCCCCAATCTTATCTCTTAAATGGATGTATCTAGCATCAAATTAATGCTGGATATATCTATTTTAGGAACAAGCTTTGTCGAACGAAGGAAGTACTTTATATAGGGCCTGGCCAGCAGTGGGACAGACGAAGTTAGGAGCACAGCAGGAAATCGGCACAGCTACGTTTGGAGAAGCGGAGGCTGACCGTGGCCTTGGGAGAAATCGAGTACGTATGAAGATGGCGGCGGTGGCCACGCTGCGATTTCTATTATAACCATCAGCGGCGGCAGCGGTGGCGGCAACGCAGGAAGAACGCTTGGGAGTTGCCACGTGGTTTCGGATTTGTTCTGTAGAGGATGGTTAATAGCAGAGTCAACAATCGGCTATTAAAAATTATCATGTCATCTACAATTAAATTAATAATCGGCATGTACAATAGTACATTTTAATGGTGTACTACTTTATAAATAGTCGGCCCATCTTACAATCTCATACACTGTCTTGGGTTTCGTGCTGCAGCTGGCTACTGACTAAGAGTCTGCTTATCTTCTCTCTCCTTCAACTAAGCAAAGATATAAATTTTAATCCTTATAGCCTACTTATGTCACCTTATCGTACTTGCTCTGATACGACCACCTCCTCACCGGGTTTTTTAACCATCTCGAGCTTCCCAGGGGTTTTCTCCGTACGAACGTCCTACCCCGCGCCCGTTTCCATTTTCCCTTTTTTTGGAATAAATAACTACCGAACGTCTGATTTTTGACGTTTTCAGTCCGAATGCCGTTACTGTCGTTAGATTTTCTTTACGAATTTTAAAGCAGGATGGAGCGCCACGTCACGAAAAAAACGTTTGGTATCCGATCCACCCGAAGTGAACGCCTCACTCTCTCGCCGCCGCTCGCCAGCCATAGCTGCCGCCCCACTGCCGCAAAGCTCAGCGCCGCTGCCCCATTGCGGCACGTCCGGCCGCCACAGCGCAATTCAGCACCGCCGCTTCCCTCCACCATCTCCCGGCCCGACGGCCAACGCCTCCGCCATGCGCATCGACGGCGACCGCGCGACGAGGAGCCACGCAGTTCGTGCGACGCCCTTGTGTGGAGGAGCATGGTCGGCCTGCGGCAGCCGCGTGAGGAGGAGCCCCGGCGAGCTCTCCGGCTCCGCCCCACACACAAGCGCCTGTTTCGCCGACGGGAGCGACGGGCCAGAGCCCCACATCAACGGCGCGCTCCCTTCACCGATGAGCGCTCTGCTCCTTCTCCCTGTACCTCGCGGGATCCAGCTCCGTATCGCTCGCCGGTAGATCGACTGTACGTCGTCATAGACATTGGTGAGATTTTTCTGCTCGATTCCTCTCCCATAACGGTCTTTGTTTCGGCTGAAAGGCAATTTGTGTAGTGGTTTTTGCCATGAAATTGCAATGGATAATGTGTATTTTTTTGCAGCCACGGCAACTTTTGTAGTGCACTTGCCATGAACATTTTAGTGGCTAGTGCACGTAGGCTGTCACAGCACATTGTATTTGTTGAAATGTTTTGTCTATTTTAGGTCCATGGCAATTTGAGGCGAAAATAGATGTATATCATGCCCATTTTGCCATGTAGCACGACAGCATCATTTTGTTGCAGCCATGGAAATTTTGGTAGTGGAATTGGCATGAACATTTAGTGCTTAGTGCATGTATGCTGTCACAGGGCATGAAATTTGTTGAAATGTTTTTTAAGGTCCATGGTAATTTTGAGGCGAAAACAGATCTTCATCATGGCCATTTTGCCATGTAGCATGGTAACATCATTTTTAGTATTCGGGTGGGAATCGTTAAATTGAAATGTTGGTGATACGTCTTCAATGTATCTATAATTTATGAAGTATTCATGTCATGTTTACAATAATTTTATAAGGTTTTGGTATGATTTGATTAGAACTAACCCGGACTGACGCTGTTTTCAGCAAAATTACCGTCGTATCGTTTTTTTTGCAGAAATAAAAGTTTTCGGAATGGGCTGAAAATTTACGGTGATTTTTTATGGACCAAAAGAGACCCCCGAAGCATAAGAGCTGGGCCAGGAAGTGACCGAGGTGGCCACAAGCCGCCAGGGCGCGCCCTGGGGGGTAGGGCGCGCCCCTACGGCTTGTGGGCACCTCGGGCACCCCCTTGACGTGAGACCGACGCCAAAAATTCTTATAAATATCCAAACCTCCGAAAAGAACCCTAGATCAGAAGTTCCGCCGCCGCAAGCATTTGTAGCCACGAAAAATCAATCTAGGCCCTCTCCGGCACCCTGCCGGAGGGGGCCATCATCACCGGAGGCCATGGAGGAGGAAGCCGGAGGGGGCCATCATCACCATGGAGGCCAAGGACCAGAGAGAGAACCTCTCCCCATCTAGGGGGGAGGCCATGAAGGAGGAAGCACAAGGGGGAGACTCTCTCCCTCTCTCTCTCGGCGGCGCCGGAGTGTCGCCGGGGGAATCATCGCTGCGGTGATCGTCTTCATCAACATCACCATCTTCATCACCTTCCTCATCTCTTTTAAGCGGTCCACTCTCCTGCACCCCGCTGTAATCCCCTACTTGAACATGGTGCTTTATGCCACATATTATGATCCAATGATGTGTTGCCATCCTATGATGTTTTGAGTAGATTTCTTTTGTCTCTTGGGTTGATTGATGATCTAGATTGGTTTGAGTTGTATGTTTTATTTTGGTGCTGTCATATGGTGCCTTCCATGCCGCGCACACATGAAGGATTCCCGCTGTAGGGTGTTGCAATACGTTCATGATTCGCTTATAGTGGGTTGCTAGAGTGACAGAAGTTTAAACCCGAGTAAGGGGGTTGTTGCGTATGGGATAAAGGGGACTTGATACTTTAATGCTATGGTTGGGTTTTACCTTAATGATCTTTAGTAGTTGCGGATGCATGCTAGAGTTCCAATCATAAGTGCATATGATCCAAGTAGAGAAAGTATGTTAGCTTATGCCTCTCCCTCATACAAAATTGCAATAATTATTACCGATCTTGTTAACAATTGCCTAGGATAATTCCGCACACCGATCCATCATTATTCCACACTCGCTATTTATAATATATAGTAATATATTCTAACTTTATGTTAATAGCACCTATTTTTATATTTTAGTTCTCCGATATCATGCAAAGCTATCCTCTTCTTACCCACAACGTAGTTTTATTTCTCGTTTCTAGATGAAAGCAAACGTTCGGTGTATGTAGAGTCGTATCAGTGGCAGATAGGACTTGAGAGAATATTGATCTTACCTTTAGCTCCTTGTGGGTTCGACACTCCATACTTATCACTTCCACCTTTGGAAATTGTTACGATGATTCCTTGCACTTGAGGATTATCAAGCTCTTTTCTGGCGCCGTTGCCGGGGAGCAATAGCGTGGGGTTGATATTCTCGTGTGTGCTTGTTTGCTTTCTTCACTAAGTAGATTTTGTTTTCTCTTTTGTTTTTGTTTTATTTAGTTGTGGGTGAAACAATTTTTTTTAAAAGAATGCAAAATACAAAAAAATTTACTTGCCTCTTATGCCTAAAAACTTTTTCAAAAAAGAGAAGTGATTGGAAGGTTATGCATTGGAGAAGTGAGGATCGACCTTGAACACTTGTGTTCATGCTCATGGAAACAATGTAGAATTTTTCATGGAAGTTTCTCAAAAATAATTATCACCTTGTATATATCCATTGTATTATAAAAATTATGTGCCAAGTTTTGGCTTTAGGATGATTAGATTGCTTGTTTGCTTTGTGCGGTGCAAAACCACAAACTTTGGCTGTAGTGCATGAATTTACATTTTTTACTGGAACGTCAAAAGTTTCTGAAATTTTTACACAATATTTATATGCAAATTTTTTATTTTTTCCTATTTTTTCAGAATTTTTGGAGTTACAAAAGTATATGAAATTTTCAGATTGCTACAGACTGTCTGTTTTTGACAGATTTCATTTTCTATGTGTTGTTCACTTATTTTGATGAATCTATGGGTTGTATCGGGGGGTATGAACCATGGTAAAGTTGGAATACAGTAGATATAATGCTAATATGAAATTGGATTGAGTTTACAATAGTACCTAAAGGTAGTGATTTGCTTTATTATACTAACGGATCTTACAAGGTTTTTTGTTAAGTTTCGTGTGGATGAAGTGTTCGAAGATCTAGGAGTTATCGATATGAGAAGAATAAGGAGGGGCAAGAGTTCAAGCTTGGGGATGCCCAAGGCACCCCAATTAAATATTTCAAGGATACTCAAGCATCTAAGCTTGGGGATGCCCCGGTTGGCATCCCATATTTCTTCTTCAACAATTATCGGTATACCTCGGTTTTTGTTTTGTTCACATGACATGCGTCTTTTGTGTTTATTTTTCCTTTATTTTCCTTTATACGCCATGCTATTATGAGAGAGTCCTTCATCGATTTATAGAATGCTTCATGCGCTTCACTTAAATCTTTTCAGTATGGCTTTATAGAATGCTCTTTGTGCTTCACTTAAATCTTTTGAGTAAGGCTTTATAGAATGCTTCGTGTGCTTCACTTATATATTTTGAGCTTGGATATTAGTAAATCTATATTAATTCTAGAATGCTCTATGAACTTCACTTATATCTTTTAGAGTATGAATAAAATTATCATCGAAATTGGGCTTGGAAGAGTATCATTAAAATATCATGCCTAACTAAAAAGGCATTAAAGAAAAGCGCTTGTTGGGAGACAACCCAATACTTACCCCTACTGTTTTTGTGTTTTCACATGATTAAGCTACTGTAGTAATCATGCTTTATAGTATTTGTTTCAATAAAGTGCCAAGTAAAGCCTTTGGGATAGTGTGGTTGATAGTTGATTTGATTCTGTGCCAAAACAGAAACTTTTATGTCTAGTAACAGAATTGTTAAAATTAACTGGAATGTGGAACAACTCTGAATTGTTTTACAGAGGATTGATATACAAATTTCCTACATTTTCCTAATTTCTCAGAATTTTGGAGTAACAGAAGTATGAACATATTTCAGATCTTTACAGACTGTTCTGTTTTTGACAGATTCTGTTTTCGATGCATAGTTTGCTTGTTTTCTAGTTTCTATGGCTTATATTGCTTAATATAAATTGTGGAAATGATAGAGTACAATAGGCATTATTTGGAAACAATTATGAATCTTGTCTTGACAGTACCCAAGTGAATGATTTGTTTTATTATACTAACGGAGCTCATGAGTTTTCTGTTGAGTTTTGTGTGATTGAAGTTTTCAAGTTTTGGGTGAGATATCGATATGAGAAGAATGAAGAGTGGCAAGAACCTAAGCTTGGGGATGCCCAAGGCACCCCAAGGTAATATTCAAGGAAGGCTCAACCGCCTAAGCTTGGGGATGCCCCGGAAGGCATCCCCTCTTTCGTCTTCAAAACTATCGGTATACCTTACTTGGAGCTATTGTCTGTGCAACAAACACTGGGTCTGTTGCCCTGACTGTGCACAGGTACGAGAACAAGATTACAACACCAAGGCCATGTCAAGATACAAGAGACCAAGACCTTCGAAGAACCAGCATGCTGACTAAGAAGGCCAAGACCAAGAGAGAGAAGCGAGACACCACCTGGAGAAAAGCCTCCCTTGCCGGGCAGGCGGACCTGGCAAGGACAAGGGCTCCCCCGGAAGAAAGCATTCAAGACGTCCCGGCAGGGCCTGCTGGGACTCGCGAGGGCAAAGACACCTCACCAAGCCATCTCACCACGACCCACGTCATTGATCAATGCGGTGTCAAGCCGCAAAGTGACTAAGTGGCAGCCATTCGCCACATGGCGGCCTCTTTCTACAGGAAATACCTACAAATGACACCCGTCCTGCGACGTGCCAAGCAAGCAGGCATGGAGCTGGCAAGACGAGCCCGGCAAGGCTTGCCGGGCGAGCAATGATGTGATGTTGAGCGGTGCATTTAATGCACTCTGTCAGCCTGCAGAATTAGGTATGATAGCACTATTTGCTATCTTATCAGTGCATAATGACTGTTTTGCCACTGTGATGACCCCTTAACCTATAAAAGGAGGCCCATGGCAACCGTAGCAAGGGTTGGAAAGTTGAACACCCCCACGCTCGTATGCCCGTAGTCACTGCCTCCCTAGGGCGAGCCTGCCGGGTAAGGGTACTACGCTCCACCACCACTTTTCCACCATCAATCCACCAAAGCAGGAGTAGGGTTTTATGCCTCGCGGCGGCCTGAACCTGGGTAAAATTGCCCGTGTGATCTCTGTCGTGCTGCCCCACGTTCTTCTGCTCTTTGTGCAATGCGACATCCCCCCTGCCGAACCAGCAAGGGGCCCCTTGGCCCCATAGGTGGCCGTGGTTTCCCGCGACATCTTTGGCGCGCCAGGTAGGCGGATCGCTTGCGTGAACCTGAAAGCGTGTGCAGCGCGTCATCTTCATCACCATCTTCGTCTTTGACGGCACCGTCGGTAATGGCGCCCAAGAAGAAGCCCGATGCTGCTGCTCACCCATCCACCTCGAAGGCGCTGCGGGGGGCGCGGAGGCGCACAAGAGTGTGGACGCCGCTGAGGCTATGGTCGGGGCAGGCGGTACCATCACCACTTCCCCTGCGGTCGAAGCAGGAGCAGGAGACGCCGGAGGAGAGCAACATCAGCAACACCCCGATGGCCACGCTCCGCGAGGTACGGGTGAAGGGGCTACTCCATCCACACTCCTTCCCCTCGCCGACGAGCACCGCCGCAGCAATAGCGCTCGGTCCGGGGCGAATCGCCGCCCTCCGGCCGCCCCCACCACAGGGGCGGCCGCAGCGCGTGCACCTCCCCCGGGACGAGTCGACCAGGCTGCTGCGCCTAGTGGAGCTGCTGACCCTCAAGCGCCATCACCGCGCCACCATGCCATCCAGGTCGCCGCCCCGCAACAGCGGGGACGTGATACGGTCGCTGCTGGCCCCGTCAGGAGCCGAGCGACGACGCGATCTGTGTCATCATCGCCCATACCAAGTAGTGCTACGGAGGCCATGGCGCGGGCTCAACTGCTGCTGAGGTTTCCGCAGCGGCCGAGCAGATGGATGAATGGCGTGCCACCATCCAGAGCCTGCTCGGCTTCGCCGAGGCTAGGGGCTCGCAGCGAGCTGGCCCGCCATGGCCTCCCCAAGCGACGACAACGGCCTGTGCTGCTGGTCGTACGGAAGGGGCCACCCCCACGGTACAATCCCCGCCACGGCAGCTAGCGCGGGTGCAGCGGAATCAAGAACTTGATGGTGTGTCGACGGCCTCTTCCAACCCTCGAGCGCGTCCAGGCCGGCAGCGTGCCCCGGAGGACAGGCGGAGGGGAGACACGCGCGTTGTCGTTGAGCAACACCGCGACGCCCACCGCCGGGCCAATGGTTGTGACGGTCCCGACGTCGACGAGCCTACGCTCCATACTGGCGGGTACCTACCTTTCGAGGTTGGGTGCCCTGCCTTTACTCGTGAGCTGCGGCAAGTCTGTTGGCCGTCCGTCCGCACATTCAAGCCAGAGATACCCGAGAAGTACGATGGGAGGCTGAACCCGGCAGAGTTTCTGAGCATCTACACCATCGCTGTTCAAGCTGCCGGTGGAAGAGATGAGAAGGTATTCACCAACTACTTCCCTTTGGCTCTCAAGTCCAATGTGAGGTCTTGGCTAATGCACCTGCCAGAGAACTCCATTTCGTCATGGGCTGATTTGTGCCATGAGTTCATTGGCGCCTTCACTAGCGGCCATCAAGAACCAGGTCGGCCCAGTGATCTGCAGCTTCTTCAGCAGAAAGAAGGAGAGACTCTCCAGAAGTATTTGCAGAGATTTAGCAGAGTCCACAGAAACATCCCAATTATCCATCCGGCAGCTGTGATAGCCGCCTTCCAGTCCAATGTGCGCAACCAGAAGATTCGTTCCAAGATGAATGTACGGTTGCCCAAGACTGTGAAGGAACTTTACACCTTGGTGGATAAGTGTGCTCGGATGGAGGAAGGAAGAAAACTTCCCGGAGAGGAGGATTGCATTAATGTTGATTCAGAGGATGATGACGAATCCACCAGTCAGAAGAAGGGCAAGAAGCGCAATAAGAAGCGCAAGGATAAGACGGTAATGTCTATTGAAGGGTCGGGTATCCCTAGTACCGGCAAGAAGGTTAAGGCTGAAACCCCCGGCAAGGAAGCTGCCGTGTGCTCTGACTGCTGGGAGGCCGCTGTCATGTTATCAGGTTGAGCAGCTTGTCAAGAGACAGAAAGCAGAATATGAGAAGCGTGACAAGGAAAAGGGACAGAATGTTGCTGGTGGTAAGGGTCGTGGCGGTGAAGTAAATCGCCCTGGTAGACCTCTTCGGAACAAAGGAAAACCCGCCAGGGATCGAGAGAAGGAAGCCTGCGGTGATGAGAGTGATGAAGGGGATGAAGAGGAAACCAGTGAGCAGGAGTTCCAGAAGGCCACTGACGCCCTGTGCATTGATGGGGGTGCATCCCTACACGCCTCCCACCACCAACTCAAGCGGTGGGCGCGTGAGGTTAATGCTGTGGAACCAGCGCCAGGGGCCAGGGAGCAACTCAAATGGTCATGCACGCCCATCATTTTTTACGAAGAGGACCATCCTGACCGCACCACCGGGGTAGGATGGTCACGAAGATGTTGGTGGACGGCGGAGCCGGGTTGAATCTGATCTCCCCAAAGCTTATCAGCAAGCTTTAGATAGCAGACGATGAGTTAAAAGTCACTGGCACGTTTCAAGGAGTTAATCCCGGCAGGAGTCATCCTAAGGGAAAGATCACGTTGCCTGCGACGTTTGGGGGAGAGCTGAACTACCGGACTGAAAAGATTGTGTTTGATGTGGTTGACCTCCCCTTGCCGTACAATGGAATCCTTGGACGCCCAGCCCTGGCTAAGTTCATGGCGGCATCCCACTATGCCTACAACGTCTTGAAGATGCCAGGACCAGTTGGAGTCATTTCCGTCCGATCAGATAAGTAAGACGCAATCATTTGTGTGGACAAGATGTACCGGGATGCAGTCGCGGCAGAGGCAGTGGCAGCGGCAGTTCCCGCCAAGGAGAACAGAGGGAAGAAGAAGGATAGTAAGGGCTCTGGCAAGGAATTTGGGAAGCGCGCCTCTCCGGAGTGCGCTGCGCCTATTGATGACTTGCCGGAGAGTTCCAACAGCAAGAGATCCAAGGTTGCTTCTCCACAAGTGAAGAAGGTCCCAACATGGCGTTGATGGTACTTTCACCATCAGCGCCACCCTCGATGACAAATAGGAAAGCGCGCTCATTGCCTTCCTGCGGGCAAATATCGATGTGTTTGCCTGGCAACCATCTGATATCCTCGGTGTTCCCAAGGAGGTAATTGAGCACCACCTAGCTGTCTGCCGACATGCCTGACCTGTCAAGCAGAAAGTCTGGAAGCAGGCCTTGGAGAGGCGGCAGTTCATTACAAAGGAGATCAAGAAACTTGAGGCAGCTGGTTTGGTCAGAGGAGTGCTGCATCCAACATGGTTAGCAAATCCAGTGGTTGTCCGGAAGGCCAATGGGAAATGGAGACTTTGCATAGACTTCACAGATCTCAACAAGGCTTGCTCGAAAGACCCATTTCCCTTGCCGCGCATCGACTAGATTGTGGACTCCACTTCAGGCTGCGATTTGCTCTCCTTTTTGGATGCATATTCTGGGTATCATCAAATCTTCATGTCCAAGGAAGACGAAGAGATGGCCTCGTTCATCACCCCGTGTGGTACGTACTGTTTTAATCGCATGCCTTTCGGATTAAAGAGTGCCGGGTCTACTTTTGCAAGGGTAGTCCAGATTGGTTTTGGGCCACAGCTGCACAGAAACATTGAGGCTTATATGGATGATATTGTGGTCAAAACCAAGGACAAATCAACCCTTATCCAGGATTTGGAGGAGACATTTGCCAATTTGCGCAAGATCAACTTGAAGCTCAACCCGGAGAAGTGTGTATTTGGTGTTCCCTCCGGCAAGCTGCTCGGGTAATTTGTATCCCATCGGGGGCTTGAAGCCAACCCCGACAAGATCCAAGCCATCGAACAGATCCAAGCACCAAAGACGGTCAAAGATGTAAGTCGTATGACAGGGTGCATTGCCGTGCTAAGCAGATTCATTTCCAAGTCTGCTGAGCGCGCCTTGCCGTTCTTCAAAATCTTGAAGAAGGTAAGGCCCATGAAGTGGACTCCAGAAGCAGACGCGGCTTTGCAAGAGTTGAAGGCCTACCTATCTTCTGTGCCCACCTTGGTTGCTCCCAAACCGCAAGAGCCGTTGCTGCTATACTTGGCGGCAGCCAATCAAGTGGTTAGCGCAGCCTTGGTGGCGCAGCGGGAAGTGGATGAAACAGAGAGTGAGCAAAGACCGGCAGAGTCAGAAAGGGATCAGGACAGAGGTAAGCACGGCAGCGAAGACAACCCCAAGGACACGGCAAGGAAGAAAGTGGTGCAGCGCCCAGTGTACTTCGTCAGTTCCCTGCTATAGGGGGCTAGATCGAGGTACTCTGGCGTTCAAAAGTTGATCTTTGGCCTCATCATGGCCTCAAGGAAACTGCGCCACTACTTCCAAGCCCATGAGATCACGGTTGTTACTCGCTTCCCGTTGCAAAGGATACTCCGGAACCCTGAGGCTACTGGCAGAATAGTGGAGTGGGCTTTGGAGTTATCCAGTTTTGGTTTGAAGTTTGAGAGCACATCAACAATCCAGAGCAGGGCATTGGCAGAGTTTATTGCAGAATGGACGCCAACCCCTGACGAGGAAGTGCCAGAAACATTTACCCTGGCAAGGAGGCGCCCCAAGAATGGATCATGTATTTTGATGGTGCTTTTCCCTACAAGGTGCAGGGGCTGGCGTGCTTCTCGTCGCTCCCTCCGGGGAACACTTGAAGTATGTCGTCCAGATGCATTTTGCCCGAGAAGAGGCAACCAACAATACAGCAGAGTATGAGGGGCTCCTTGCCGGGCTCAGGATTACCACAGAATTGGGAATCAAGAAGCTGATCATTCGAGGAGACTCACAGCTTGTGGTGAGACAAGTCAACAAGGATTACCAAAGTCCATTGATGGAGGCATACGTTGAGGAAGTGAGAAGATTGGAGGAGCGCTTTGACGGGTTGCAAACAGAGCACATACCTCGTGCGGAAAATAGCATAGCTGATCACCTGTCAAAGTGTGCTGCCCAAAAGCTTCCTATTGAACCAGGAACTTTTGTTCTCCATCTTACTCGGCCCTCCGTATCCCCAGCAACAATGGCCCGGAAAAGGAGAAAGCTGGACTCCGGTAAGCCTCTCCCGGTAGAGCCATCCGCTCCTGGCAGGGACCCTGCCGGAAACAACTCCTCACAACCTGCCGGACCGCACCCTCCAGCCAGACCCATGGTCCCTGCGGACGAGGAATGTGCCCCCCACTACAAGAATCAGGAACTTTGCCGTCTACCATGGCTGACGGCAAAGGCATGCCTGTCTGACGGCAAAGGCTTTGCCGTCAGCCAGCAGACGGCAACACGTCCGGCTGAACGAACTACGACAAAGGCCACTTTGGCAAAGATGCAAAGGTCTTTGCTGTCTGCCAGCAGACGGCAAAGGACCTGGACGGCACACATGGCAGCTTAGGGCCGTTAAGGAGTTAACGGCGTGCTTTGTCGTCTGCTGGCAGACGGCAAAGACCTTTGCATCTTTGCCGTCTGCCAGCAGATGGCAAAGTACCCAAATATGCCAGCCTAGATGCCCCCCAAGTAGCTGCCACGTGGCACGCTATGCCATCTGTTGGCAGACGGCAAAGATGCAAAGGTCTTTGCCGTCTGCCAGCAGACGGCAAAGCAACCATATTGGCCAGCCCAGTGCCTCCAGGTTGCACATGTAGCTGCCACATGGCAGCTTTGCCGTCTGCTGGCTGACGGCAAAGCTCTTTGCCGTCTGCCAGCAGACGGCAAAGAGCCTGTATAGCCCCTGTTTTTTCTGTTTTTTCTTAAATTCATTCAATTTCACAGAATTTCACAGATATATATATACACATTTGAAAATACTTTCAACAAGCATAACAACACATATACATACCAAATCATACCCCTGCAATATGGATATGATCATCCAGCACATATACATACCAAATCAAAAGTCCATATGCAACATATATAGCTAGCCAAAATATCCAACAACGAGCATACAATGGTTTCATCCATACATACATATATAGGTAGCAAGTTTCACATTGTTCATCCTACAAAATCAAAACAAAAAGGAAGCACAAGGAGAAGAGTAGACTCCATCAACGCAAGCTTCCTAATCTAAAGCAAATCTGCAAATTGGGAAAGAAGAAAGTTAGAAGAAGAAGAAGAAGAAGAAGAAGAAGAAGAAGAAGAAGAAGAAGAAGAAGAAGAAGAAGAAGAAGAAGAAAAAAAAGAAGAAGACTAGAAGAAGAAGACTAGCTAGAAGAAGAAGAAGAAGAAAAAGAAGAAGAAGAAGAAGAAGAAGAAGAAGAAGAAGAATTTTTCTTCTCTTTCTTTTTCTCCTCTCCTCTTCTTTATCTTCTTCTTCTTCTTCTAACTAAGGTAGGTAAAAATGCCATTTTTTAGCTAAGCTAGGTAAAAAATGCTAAGTGTAGGTCATTTTAGAGCTAAGCTAGGTAAATAGGTCATTTTGGAGCTTAGTAAGGTTATTATGTCATTTTCGAGGAAAATAAGCTAAGTCTATGTCATTTTGGAGGTAACAAAGATTATCATGCCATTTTTTACCTAAGTATGCTAAGTATGTCATAAATGAACTGAAGAAGCTAAGTATAGGTCATTTTTTAGCTAACCTAGGTAGTTATGCCATTTTTGACCTAAGTAAGCTAATTATGTCATAAATGAACTAGGTAAGCTAAGTATAGATCATTATTGAGCTACCCTAGGTAGTTATGCCATTTTTTAGCTAACTAAGCATATTAAGTCATTTAGGAGGAAAAAATGCTAAGTATAGGTCATTTTATAGCTATCCTAGGTAAAGTATAGGTCAACTAAGCTTATTATGTCAATTTGGAGAAAAATAAGGTAAGTATAGGTCATTTTTGTGCTAACCTAGGTGATGATGCCATTTTTGAGCCAACTTACGTAAGTATAGCTCATTTTTTATCTAACTTAGGTAATTATGCCATTTAGGAGGAAAATAAGCTAAGTATGCATTTGTTAAGCAAAACACTAGAGAAAACTTACCCTCATCACAACAAATGCGATGAAGATCGCAACTAAGGTAACAATTGATCCAACGGCATAATGATACCAAGCCTCATTATCAATGGCATAATGATACCAAGGCTCATAATGATACCCAGATTTTGTCTGACTGGTACAGGTTTGCAGGTAGTACATGGCCTTTGGGTAGAAAACGTCCAAATACTGTCATCATCACGTCGTAGCATTCTCTGCCAAAGTTGAATTGAGCCTTCAGAGCCATTATTTGTGAGATGGCATCCAGCTGACAAAGCTCAGTGTGCTCGTGGAGAGGACGTTTTGAAGACTCCAACATTTCATTGAAGGCCTTTGCAGATTCCTCCATCTCATCATCCGAGTCCCGACCATCATCAAAGTCTTGCACCATGTCTTCCATCCCGGTACCATGTTCGTCGATGCGACGACGAAGCACCTCAGCTCTGGCACGTTGGGCAGACTCGCCATGAAATGTCCACACCGTATAACCTGGCGTAAAACCCCTCTTCTGCAGGTGTTTGCCCATTTCATCCTCTGTCCTCTTGTGCCAATTGTTGCACCCGCCACAGGGGCACCAGGTTGTCCTCTGGCCATTGGCAAATGCGGCTCTCAGAAACCCCTTGGTTTTTGTCGAACACTAGATCCACATCCCACAAGTGACGCCGGCGCCCGGCGTCCCGCGCGCAGCAATAGTTCTGGGGGCCGATGACGGTCGAACACCTTGCCGAATTTGTCTGGCAGCCTCTGCGATGAGATTAAAGCCAAGTTTTGAAACTTCAAACAACCAAATCGACTTGAGTCAGTTTGGGTGTTTCAAGTTTCAACACTTGGCTTTTAATCGTCATCACAAAGGCTGCAAGACAAATTCGCATAGGTGTTCGACCACCATCGACCCCGAGAACTGTTGCTGCGGGACGCTGGACGCCGGCGTCACTTGTGGGACATGGATGTAGTGTTCGACACCAACGGCCACATGTATCTCGCACCGACGATACTTGCTATTTAGGGTTCCATCGACGTCGAGGAACCCCCTAACCCGCTCGTCCCCTGGCGCCCTCTGGTATGGCGACGCACGGTTGACTGGTCAGCACTCGGACCGGGGGATTCTCGGCATGGGCGACGGCATCGGGACCGGCGGGACCCACTGGCTCCACCATCTATCCCCTCGGCGACCGGCGATCCATGACCCTCTTCCTTTTTTCCTTTTTCCTCTTTTTCTACTTATTCTTCTTTTTTTCAACTTTCTTCTTCTTCTGATTATCTAAACCTAAACCTAGCACTAACCTAATCCTACCACTAACCTAAACCTATTAATAACACCTAAACCTAAACAACAAATAACAGTAGAAAAAAACAAAAAAAAAGTTCACCTTGGCTCCGGCGGTGGTGGAGGAGGCCGCGGGGCGGGGAGCCGGGGCGGCGGGGCGGGGCGCTGGGGCGGGGAGCTGGGCGGCGGGGAGCCGGGGCGGCGGGGGCGGGGCACTGCCGGGGAGGCGGGGCGGGGCGGCGGGGGCGGTGGGGGTCAGCGGCCGGGGCGGCTCGGGCCCGGGGGCGGCGGCGCGGGTGAGGTGAGGGCCGGGAGAGAGAGAGAGGGGTGGGGCGCGGGCGCCGGCCCCTTTTCAGTTAGGTCACAGCTCTTTGCCGACTGCTAGCAGACGGCAAAGAGCCTAGCTAGTGGGGTGGGGCCGGGGGGAAACGGCCGTTAAAATGGCCACTTTCTTGCCGTCTGTTGGCGGACGGCAAATAAGCTTTGCCGTCCGCTAGTAGACGGCAAAGAAAGTGGCCGTCAGGTCATTCTCGTTAGTGGGCCACCCACCCTCTTTGCCGTCTGCTAGCAGACGGCAAAGCTTCTCTGCCGTCAGCTAGCAGACGGCAAAGAGCAGGATGACGGCAAACACCCTCTTTGCCGTCCGCTTTTCTTTGCCGTCAGCTTTCTGTAAGCTAATGGCAAAGACCTTCTTTGCCGTCAGCTAGCAGACGGCAAAGATCCTGATTCCAGGAGTGCCCACAGTTGAGGAGGTGCCGCTAGTCCTTGTTGTCGAGCCCCAGGCTCCAACTTGGGCAAGGCACATAGTCCACTTTCTCCAAACTGGAGAACTCCCCAATGACCAAGATGAGGCTGAAAGAGTAGCCCGGAGGGCCAGTATGTACCAGTTTGTCGATGACACTCTATACAGAAGGAGGCCCAATGGTGTGAAATTGAAGTGCATCTGCCGGGAAGAAGGGAAGGAACTGCTGGTTGAGATACACAAAGGCATGTGCGGCTCCCACATTAGATCAAGGGCGCTGGTTGGGAAAGCATTCCGGCAAGGATTCTATTGGCCCACAGCCCTCCAAGATGCGGTTGGGCTAGTCACCAAATGTGAAGCCTGTCAGTTCCATTCCAAAAAAATCCACCTGCCTAACCAAGCTCTTCAGACAATCCCTTTATCATGGCCATTTTCGGTCTTGGGGCTAGATATCCTCGGCCCTTTCCCCCGAGCGATCGGGGGCTTTGAATTCTTGTTCGTTGCTATCGACAAGTTTAGAAAGTGGCCGGAAGTTGCTGCCGTGATAAAGGTGACTGCTCAATCAGCTATCAAGTTCTTGAAAGATTTTGTGTGTCATTTTGGAATCCCGGCAAGGATCATTACCGACAACGACACCTAATTCACGAGCCGCGCCTTCATGCCATATGTTCATGCCCTCGGAAGCAAGATCTCGTTTGCTTCTATCGCACATCCCAGAAGCAACGGGCAAGCTAAGAGGGCGAACACTGAAGTGCTGCAGAGACTCAAAACAAGAACCTTTGATACACTGCAGAAGCACAGCAGGCGATGGATCGATGAGCTGCCAGTAGTTCTATGGTCCCTCAGAACGACACCAAATCGAGCTACCGGGCAAACTCCTTTTTCCCTGGTCTATGGGGCGGAAGCAGTTATCCCCACGGAACTCATTTACGGGTCGCCTCAAGTGCTTGCCTACGACGAAGTAGCGCAAGATCAGCATCGGCGTGACGACGATGTGCTACTCGAGGAGAATCTTCTCCGGGCTGCTACGCGTGCTGCACGCTATCAGCAAGCCCTGCGTCGCTATGATAGTCGCAGGGTTCATGCCCGGTGTTTTGAGGAAGGCGACCTTATCCTTAGGCGCGTTCAGTCCGCCAAGGGTACAAACAAGTTGACGCCGAAGTGGGAAGGCCCTTACCGGGTAGTACGAGTCACCAGACCTGGCACAGTCCGTCTGGAGACCAGAGATGGCATTCAATTGCAAAACTCATGGAATATTGAGCATCTTCGCAAGTTCTACCCGTAAGGCGCGGTTGTTGGGCCCTGCCCGGCAGCCACCCTTTTGTACAGGCCTTGCCTCAGTTGCATGTAACCCCTTGTACAAAGCCAGGCGATGACTCTGAGCACCAGAGAAATAAATGAAGCGCTGGGGGGCCCCCGACCAAGTTGCATGCATGCATAAGCATTCCAAGAGCATTTGCATAAGCATTTCATGAGCATTTGCATATGCATATAGATAGGATTGCATCCTGCATCATTCTCATCTACATAAACCTGCAGGTTCCTGCCGAGAACTCGGTTTCTGCAAGAAGATGGGGAGATGAACCAACGTTGCGATCCCCGGCGAACCAAACATATAAGTTCTACCTCTTGTCCATAAGTGTTCTGTGAGCTAAAAATTCTGCATAAGAAAACCCCGCCACTCTTCGAAACTTAGGTGCTCCCATCCCTGGCTCGAATGTTGCTTCGGCCTGGATGGTCATAGTGGCCTTTGATAAAAAGAAGTTGGTGGGGGGGCTGGTCCCTCTATTTCTTGCTAGTAGGCTCAGTTCCCCGGCAACGAAGAAAGGGTACCGGCAGGATAGCCTGCCGGGGAAAACTCGTTTATTTAAAATAAAGAGGCATTTCACCTCTGCGTGGACTTATACATGCACGAGTTCTCGGCAAGGTTCATCTTTTTCATTAATATGCTGGTCATACAAGTACAAACCTTACAGAACACAGACATGGACTCGAGAGATTACATTATTTGAACTAAAATTTGGCAAGTACCGGCAAGTTTAAGATTGAAAAAAGGTAAATGCTCCGTAAACTCCTCTCCCTGTCCCTCTTATCCCAGGTAGTGTGGTGGGAAGAGAAGAGGATAGGCAACGCATCGACCCAACGCCACCCCGATCCCCGTCAAGGGCTGCCGAGCACAACCTGACAAGATCGGGAGTGGCGAGGCTGCGAAGGAGGAAGACGTACGGAGCACCTCAGCGGCTCCCTGGTCACCACTTCCAGAACCAGGCAGAAGGCTCCAGAACAGGCGCCGATAGAGAGGGGCGCCGGGGGTCGGCCAGGAGACCACTGGAGGAAGCAGAAGCGCCAGGGGAGCAACCCTTTCCCCGGTCACCAAGAAAATGGTGATGACGGTGCCGGGGAAGGGGAAGGGAGGACGGAGGGATAAGGGAGCAGGTCGCCAGTACGAGACGAACGCGTCGATGCATTCGTGCTCCTACTGGACGGCCTTCCTCCCGCCTTCTCCGTCTTCCCCAGCTTCATCTTCATCAACACCGCTCCGGGGGAGCGCCAGGAGTCCAGCCCGACGCCTTTCCCGGAGAGACAGCGAGCGACCAAGATGGCCAGGGGGCTCGGTGTAACACCCCCAGTGGTTAGCCACAGTAATCCCTTTTTGATAATGCCATGTCATCACAGTCAAAGTGCCTAAATATTAATTAGATCATATCTCTTTTCAAATTCCAATTCAAATGGAAATTCAAACTAAAAGTGAAACTAAAAGTTGTTCAAATTGGAAAACAAAAATGTGCATCATGTTGCAAATGTTCCCATAGCATTCATAAAAATGATTGCAACATTTATTGGGATTTTAAAAGGACTCAAACAACAAGAAACAACAGCAAAACAGAACTATTTAATCCTTTTTCAATTGAATAAAATCCAAACAAAAAGATATGGACACCAAACCAATTTCTAGCAGTGACAAATTTTGCACTGTTAATATTTGGACCAGTCTCATATTTTACAAAAGCCATTTTGTGGTCTAACTATTTACAAAACAGAAAATAAGAATAAATAAAAAAAAGACAAAAAGGAAACAAAACAAAAAAAAGGAGAAGAAAACCCCTGGCCCAACTGGGCCACAGCCCAGTCGGCCGGCCCATTTTCCGCTGGCCTATACCCCCTGGAGACCCCCAGAAAACCCTAGCCACTACCCCACTCCCCCCCCCCGATCCACTTCCTCTCTCCCTCTCCTCTGTATCGAGATCCAGGGAGAGCCCGACGCGCCCATCGACGCCGCCGGCCACCGCCGCCTCTCCCTCATCCCCGTCGACGCCTCGTCATCCCCGTCCTCCACCTCGACCCTCCCCCGCTGCCTTGACCCTACGCGCCTCGGTGAGGCCCCCGGCCGCCTACTTCTCCCTCGCCCCCGCACTAGGTCACGCCCGCCTTGGCTGCGCGCGTCGTCCCGCACCGGGCCGTGCCCGAGTCGACCTCGCCGCGCTCCCGCCACGCTCGGCTCGCGCCACCGCGCCTACCCTGCGCGCTGCTGCCTGCCGCTCGCGGCCATCGCCACGCCACGCCCGCGCCCGCTCGCTCTGCCTCGCGCGCGCCCGCCCCCCCCCTCTCTTCCCCCGCGCTTTTGGCCGCGCTCGCTTGCTCCCGCGCGTGGCCTCGCCTCGACCAACCGCTGCCCTGCTCTGCACGCGCCCGTCTCGCGCTCCCCGCATCGCCGCCGCCTGCAGCTGATGCTGCTCGCCCGACCGCGTCCAACCACGCCGGCCTCCGCCCCGCCCTTGGCCTCGTCGCCGCTGTGGCCTGGGGGCCGCGCCGTGCCGTCCCCGTATGCTGGCCGCCGACGCCTGCGTGCGTTCGGGCGTGCCCAGCCTCGCTGTGGCCTCCTGGGCCACTGCCTAGTGGGGCCCGACGCCCCTGTGCCACTGACTAGGGGGCCCCACGGCCCAAAACGTTTTAGAAAAAGAAATGAAAATAAAAATGAAAATAATAAAATTAATAATTAGTGAATTAATTAATTAATTTGTGAATTAATTAAGTTAATTAACTCTGATTAGGTTAATTTAATTAATTAGTTAGTTTAATTAAATAGTAATTAATTAGCTAAGCCCTAATTAACTAAACAGTGTATGACAGGTGGACCCACACGTCAGTTTGACCCAGTCAACGCTCTGTTGACTGCTGACGTCATGCTGACGTCATGATGACATCAGCATACACTGTTTCGGATAATTTTGATTTAAATAATTAAATAAATTCCAAAAAATCAATTAAACTTTAGAAAATCATAGAAAATAAACCGTAGCTCAGATCGAAAAACTTTGTACATGAAAATTGCTCAGAACGATGAGAGAAATCCAAATACGCGCTCCGTTCGTCTGCCACGTACCCCTATCATAGCGAACATGCAACCGTCCCCCTCCGGTTCGTTTGTCCGAAAATGCCAAACACCGGGGATATTTTCCCCCTTCGCCGGTACCACATATCCCTGCGATAGATCACCCCTAGCATCGCGTATTTGCCATGCTGCGCTTTGTGATGCTTTGATTGCTCTGTTATTTATTGTGCTTCCCCTCCGTTACTTCTTTCCGGTAGATTCCGGTACCGACGTAGTCCCCGAGACTGACGTATCTCCGGAGATCGACGACACCGTTGACGACCTTGCCTTTGCCACCGAGCAACTAGGCAAGCCCCCCCTTTGATCATCCCGATATCGCCCATTCTATTTTCTCATGCTTGCATTAGAATTGCTGTTGCTACTATTTTACCTATTCTGATGCATAGCTTGTTTATTGTAACCTGCTGTTGATAGTTACCTGCATATCCTAAACTGCTTAGTATAGGCTGGGTAGAGACCTATCAGTGACCCCACTTATCCCGATTGCCCCACTGGATTATCCGAAGACTCGATCAACGGGATTGAAGACCAGGCCCCGGCACCGCACATCACCCCCTTGGTTGTACGACACTGCATCGTTACCATCGAGTGCCGAGGGTGATACCTCGTATAGGACTCCTGATGTTAACTCTGTAGAGTAGCTATTCGGTCTTGGTCATCGAGGGTGATTCCTCCTTCACCGCTTCCGATAACGACGCCGTCGTACGACACCTCAAGTGTGAACCCAGCGAGGGTGATTCCTCCGAGTTCACCTTGACGATTACATCGAGTAGGAATCCAACGAGGGTGATACCTCGGATTCCCTGATGTTATGGACACACAGATACTTGGACTTTACACTGTTACTTGGAAAGGCGGGTCGACCCTGAGGGGTACCCGCGTGAGCCTAAGTGGCAAGTGTTGTGGAGACGGGTTGACCTGGATGGTGCCCGACTGATGAATACGAGGCGCGGCCGGGCATTCTTAGCCCTTGCAGCAAGTCCTCGAGACGAGGCGACGGGGTCACATCTTTCATGAGTCTCTGCTCATTACTGCAAGCCCTAGTCCACTAACGATTTGGATATTTGATCCGAGCAGGCCTCTGGCCTGATAGCACTAACCATCACGTGGGCATAGTATGGGCGTTCTGCATCGTAGCATCAGCCGACAGTTCTGTCAGACGTCCAGTTCAGCATTGTGGCCGGGTCGGATCGTGCCGTTGGCGCTGGTATCCACCCTGCTCGCAACGACCCGGAGTGCACAGGGCGATGGCCCAAGACCCCTGAGCGCTTAGGATATAGACCGACGAGGATCTCTCTGCTGATCTATAGGTAGGGCTGTGGTGTATCGTTTGGCCGAGGCCGGGCATGACCCAGGAAAGTGTGTCCGGCCGGAGTTAATCGAGCATGTTGGGTAAGTTGGTGCACCCCTACAGGGAAGAACACATCTATCGATAGCCGGTTCTACGGTAAAGGACACTCGGAGTTGTATCCCGATTGACACAACTAGACCGTGAGATGATACCTGGATATATGGCTCTGGGATTGCTTCTCACAGGGAGTCGAGAAGGGATCTCAGGACGAGGTTGATGACTGTATGGCTCTGGGATTGCTTTCTCGCAGGGAGTCGAGAGAGGATCTCTGGGTGAGGTTGAGACTTAATGATACTACTACATTATACTGTGCTGATCTACTCTCTTCTATTGCTGCAAGACCGCTGAAGATGCTAGTCTTCGATAGGACTAGGCCTCCTCTCTATTTTGGCATTTCTGCAGCCCAGTCCACATATATAGCCTTCCTTTGATAATGTTGCATATGTAGTGTAGATCCTTGCTTGCTGAGTACTTCTGAGTACTCATGATTGCTTTGCTTTCTTTTCCCCCATATCAGTTTGTCGTGACCAGATGACAGAGCCACTGAGACAGCTACCCCGCCGACGATCGACTACTACTACTACTACCCCGAGGGTGGTTATGGCTTCGAACTTGCCATCGACCAGGAGTAGGTTCGGAGTGTCCCAGGCAGGAGGCCTACGCCTTTCGATCGTAGTGTTTTCTTTTGCCCCGCCTTCTAAGGGCTTTTCTGTGTTTTCTTTTATATCTGTACTCAGATATCTGATGCTTCCGCTGACGTTTGTATGCAAGCTTATGTATTCGAGCCCTCGAGGCCCCTGACTTGTAATATAAAGCTTGTATGACTTTATTTATGTTTTCAGAGTTGTGTTGTGATATCTTCCCGTGAGTCCTTAGGCTTGATCGTGTGCATTTGTGTGTATGATTAGTGCACGATTGAGCCGGGGGCGTCACACTCGGGACACGTCCCTCCCCACCTTGGAGGGCAGGAAGTTGCGCTTCTCGTCAACATCATCCCCACGGCTCCCTGATGGGGCAGTGCTGGGTTTACCGATGATTCCCAGCCTTGCCTCCCGGGCACGCCCCAGAGACGCCACGGACCCGATCGCCAAGACCACGACCGGCGGTGACCCGAGGCTGGACACAACACTACCCAACGGGTAGACAACCGTGGCAAAAGGAGCAAGCATTCCCTCACAACGGGAGAGCTTGGTATCTCCCGCACTACGAGCAACCCGTCCACGACGGCTTCTCCGAGCATGGACCAGGCTCACTCCCCGAACGCCAACGCTCAACAACTCTAGGTGCAAGCTGGAGCCCGGAGCTTGGCCCCGGGCCCTTCTCTTCAACATGACCAACGAAAGGCAGAAACAGGGGAAGAAAGGATCCGGAGATGGATGGCTCGGCTCTCCCTCCGCCCCTCCTCTTATAGGCGGAGCAAGAAAGGGAGCCGCTCCGTCAACAAGCAATCGCCGCCCCTCTTCGCCAATTCAAGAAGACCAGGCCCGCGCCTTGATGCTCTCCCGTGCCACGCGCCTCCATTACCTACCCCGCACGATGCATGCCGCATACGTGGCTAAGGATAAGGGTGTGGTGGGAAGAGTGAATTGGCAGTTTCTACCCCGTGCGTTATAGTCATTCATGGGCCATTGCCAAGATGGCCCCACCACGATTGGCTTTACACAACGCACGGGAAAACCGGAAACTAGCCCAGAATCAAGATTAATGAAGTAGCAAAGAAGACTCCAAGAGATCAGCCTCTTCAACACCCCTGCATGTGCACTTATTAGGACCTACCCCGACGACGCCCGGCAGCGCGATCGGGGCAGGCCCGGGGGCTTCTATCGGTGCAACAAACCCTGGGTCTGTTGCCCTGACTATGCACAGGCACGAGAACAAGATTACAACACCAAGGCCATGTCAAGATACAAGAGACCAAGATATTCGAAGAACCAGCATGCTGACTAAGAAGGCCAAGACCAAGACAGAGAAGCGAGACACCACCAGGAGAAAAGCCTCCCTTGCCGGGCAGGTGGACCTGGCAAGGACAAGGGCTCCCCCGGAAGAAAGCATTCAAGACGTCCCGGCAGGGCCTCACCAAGCCATCTCACCACGACCCACTTCGTTAATCAATCCGGTGTCAAGCCGCAAAGTGACTAAGTGGCAGCCATTCGCCACATGGCGGCCTCTTTCTATAGGAAATACCTACAAATGACACCCGTCCTGCGACGTGGCAAGCAAGCAGGCATGGAGCTGGCAAGACGAGCCCGGCAAGGCTTGCCGGGCGAGCAACGATGTGACGTTGAGCGGTGAATTTAATGCACTCTGTCAGCCTGCAGAATTAGGTATGATAGCACTGTTTGCTATCTTATCAGTGCATAATGACTGTTTTGCCACTGTGGTGACCCCATAACCTATAAAAGGAGGCCCATGGCAACCGTAGCAAGGGTTGGAAAGTTGAACACCCCCACGCTCGTACGCGTGTAGTCACTTCCTCCCCAGGGCGAGCCTGCTGGGCAAGGGTACTACGCTCCACCAACACTTTTCCACCATCAATCCACCAAAGCAGGAGTAGGGTTTTACGCCTCGCAGCGGCCTGAACCTGGGTAAAATTGCCCTTGTGATCTCTGTCGTGCTGCCCCATGTTCTTCTGCTCTTTGTGCAACGCGACATCCCCCTTGCCGAACCAGCAAGGGGCCCCTTGGCCCCATAGGTGGCCGTGGTTTCCCGCGACAGCTATATTTTTATTCATCACATGATATGTGTTTTGCTTGGAGCATATTTTCATTTTACTAGCTGTTTGAATAAAATCATTGGATCTGAAATCTTTAATGGGAGAGTGTCCTCACATGGCTAATTAACTATTGGGTTACTCATTGATCTTCACTTATATCTTTTTGGGAGTAGTTT
The DNA here is from genome assembly GCA_011799875.1 of Thinopyrum elongatum. Taxonomy (NCBI): domain Eukaryota; kingdom Viridiplantae; phylum Streptophyta; class Magnoliopsida; order Poales; family Poaceae; genus Thinopyrum; species Thinopyrum elongatum. Next base: position 109,768,630 of record CM022298.1, on the reverse strand, counting down.
TGTCATTTACTCTCGTGCTTCATTTATATCCTATGAGTAAATGGTTGAATGAATTGAATATCATAAATCTGAAATTATATATGTTGCATATGCTTATCCCATGGGGATTAATGACTTCACATATAAGAAGTATAGGTGGTAAAATTTATTGAAAGTTAGCAAACACCGCATTGGTCACTTGAACAATTCATGAAAGAATATTGAAGGAAGAGAGATTTCACATATAAATATACTATCTTGGACATCTTCTATGATTGTGAGCCCCATTAATTATTTTCAAACTTGAGCAAATTAGTTGAAGTTGGACAAGGAAGACAACGTAATGAGTTATGTTCGGATATATTTGTATAGAAGTTATATTGTAATGGATCCTCCAACATGTAGTGCTTGCTTAGGATCTTTTGCGAGCCAAAATTTTGTACTAAGTAGAGATACTACTTGTGCATCCAAAAAACCCTTAAACCCCGTTTCTTGCCATGAGTGTTCACCATATCTACCTATGGATTGAATAAGATCCTTCAAGTAAGTTGTCATCGGTGCAAAAAGCAATAAAAATTGCTCCTAAATATGTATGATCTTTTATTGTAAGGGAAAATAAACGTTGTACGAACTTGTGATGGTAAAGAAATAAAAGCGACGGACTACATAATAAAGGTTGCTATCACAACGGGCAATACAACATGACGTTCCTTTCCATTAAGGGTTTGCTCATCCAAAATTAAAAAGCGCATGGCAACCTCTGCTTCCCTCTGCGAAGGGCCTATCTTTTACTTTCATGTATTTACTTTTATGTAAGAGTCAATAGTATTCCTTCTTATTTCAACCTCAATTATTCTTTAGTTGGCAAGCATCATGTGATGGGGAAAGATCTAAGCATATATGGCCATTCAAATATATTTGATCATGAATTATTATTGTTGACAATTATCTATATGATAAATAAGTTGGGAGGCGAAACATTAAGCCCCTATCTTTCTCTGTGTTTGACGGATGCTATTTTTTCTAAAAATATGCTTTGAGTGTCAGCAATTATGGAAGACTATATGATAGTTGAGTATGTGGAATTTACTAAATCAAAGCTCTTACATAGACCCTTCCTGAAAAAAAGATGAATTGCAATTGTTTGATGACTGAGAACGTAGTTTGTTAGTTTTCAAGAATGTTTATGGTCTATACTTTAACATGTGAATAGCTTGCTACTTGATCATGAGAAGTTTTATGAGATGAGCTACTTTTTATGATATATATTGATGCTAGAAAAAGTGTTTGGAACTATCATTGATCAAATTTATACACTATGCTAGCATTCACACTTCATAAATTATTTCTTTTATCATTTACCTACTCGAGGACGAGCAGGAATTAAGCTTGGGGATGCTGATATGTCTCCAATGTATCTATAATTTATGAAGTATTCATGCCATGTTTACAACAATTTTATATGGTTTTGGTATGATTTGATTAGAACTAACCCGGACTGACGCTGTTTTCAGTAGAACTACCGTGGTGTCATTTTTTGTGCAGAAATAAAAGTTCACGGAATGGGCTGAAAATTTGCGGTGATTTTTTATGGACCAAATGAGACCCCCGAAGCACCGGAGCTGGGCCAGGAAGTGACCGAGGTGGCCACAAGCCGCTAGGGCATGCCCTGGGGGTAGGGCGCGCCCCTACGCCTTGTGTGCACCTCGGGCACCCCCTTGACGTGAGACCGACGCCAAAAGTTCTTATAAATACCCAAACCTCCGAAAAGAACCCTAGATTAGAAGTTCCGCTGCCGCAAGGCTCTGTAGCCACAAAGAATCAATCTAGGCTCTCTCCGGCACCCTACCGGAGGGGGCCATCATCACCGGAGGCCATGGAGGAGGAAGCCGGAGGGGGCCATCATCACCATGGAGGCTAAGGACCAGAGGGAGAACCTCTCCCCATCTAGGGGGGAGGCCATGGAGTAGGAAACACAAGGGGGAGACTCTCTCCCTCTCTCTCTCGGTGGCGCCGGAGTGCCACCGGGGGAATCATCGCCGCGGTGTTCGTCTTCATCAACATCACCATCTTCATCATCTTCCTCATCTCTTTTAAGCGGTCCACTCTCCCGCACCCCGCTGTAATCCCCTACTTGAACATGGTGCTTTATGCCACATATTATGATCCAATGATGTGTTGCCATCCTATAATGTTTTGAGTAGATTTCTTTTGTCTTTTAGGTTGATTGATGATCTAGATTGGTTTGAGTTGTATGTTTTATTTTGGTGCTGTCCTATGGTGCCTTCCGTGCCACACACACATGAAGGATTCCCACTGTAGGGTTTTGCAATACATTCATGATTCGCTTATAGTGGGTTGCTAGAGTGACAGAAGCTTAAACCTGAGTAAGGGGGTTGTTGCGTATGAGATAAAGGGGACTTGATACTTTAATGCTATGGTTGGGTTTTACCTTAATGTTCTTTAGTAGTTGCGGATGTTTGCTATAGTTCGAATCATAAGTGCATATGATCCAAGTAGAGAAAGTATGTTAGCTTATGCCTCTCCCTCATATAAAATTGCAATAATGATTACCGATCTTGTTAACAATTGCCTAGGATAATTTCGCACACCGATCCATCATTATTCCACACTCGCTATTTATAATATATAGTAATATATTCTAACTTTATGTTAACAACACCTATTTTTATATTTTAGTTCTCTGATATCATGCAAAGCTATCCTCTTCTTACCCAGAACGTAGTTTTATTTCTCGTTTCTAGATGAAAGCAAACGTTCGGTGTACGTACAGTCGTATCAGTGGCAGATAGGACTTGAGAGAATATTGATCTTACCTTTAGCTCCTTGTGGGTTCGACACTCCATACTTATCACTTCCACCTTTGGAAGTTGCTACGATGATTCCTTGCACTTGGGGATTATCAGTTGGCAATTTCTTACAAATTGAAACTTGGTCTCATGGTCATGACATATTTGTCTCGGGGGTGACATCTATTATAGTACACTCATGGCAATTTTTATTACAAACCAGAACCTTTTTTTATCCAACTTTGATGGAAACTCTAAACAAAATAGCGTGTCATCATGATGCATTTTTCAATATAACGGCAAGTAGTGTCTTTTGCATCATGATATGTTTTAATATACACAATTTTGCCATGATGTGTTTTGGCATAGAGGTGTTTGTGTTTGTGTGTGTATGTGTGTGTTTTTCCTTGACTTTTTTATGTTTGTGTTCTCTGGTTTGTAGCTATGTTTTTATGCCATGGCAAAAGTTTCTTTTTGATAATTTCTTAATTCTTTTGTCCATGGGCTTATGGAAAACGTAGTGAAAAAATTGATGGAAATATGCCCTAGAGGCAATAATAAAGTTGTTATTATTATATTTCCTTATTCATGATAAAGGTTTATTATTCATGCTAGAATTGTATTGATCGGAAACTTAAATACATGTGTGGATACATAAACAAATACCGTGTCCCTAGTAAGCCTCTACTAGACTAGCTCGTTGATCAAAGATGGTTAAGGTTTCTTAACCATGGACATGTGTTGTCACTTGATAATGGGATCACATCATAAGGAGAATGATGTGATGGACAAGACCCATCCGTTAGCTTAGCATATGATCGTTCAGTTTATTGCTACTGCTTTCTTAATGTCAAATACATGTTCCTTCGACCATGAGATCATGCAACTCCCGGATACCGGAGGAATGCCTTGTGTGCTATCAAATGTCGCAACATAACTGGGATATCATAAAGATGCTCTACATGTATCTCTGAAGGTGTCTATTGAGTTGGCGTGAATCGAGATTGAGATTTGTCACTCCGTGTATCGGAGAGGTATCTCTGGGCCCTCTCGGTAATACAACATCACAAGAAGCTTGCAAGCAAAGTGACTAAGGAGTTAGTTACGAGATGATGTATTACAGAACGAGTAAAGAGACTTGCCGGTAACGAGATTGAACTAGGTATGAAGATACCGATGATCGAATCTCGGGCAAGTAACATACCGATAGACAAAGGGAATTGCGTATGTTGTCATTACGGTTCGACCAATAAAGATCTTCGTAGAATATGTAGGAACCAATATGGGCATCTAGGTCCCGCTATTGGTTATTGACCGGAGAGGCGTCTTGGTCATGTCTACATCATTCTCGAACCTGTAGGGTCCGCACGCTTAATGTTCGTTGACGATATAGTATAATATGTGTTGATGATGGAATGTTGTTTGGAGTCTCGGATGAGATCACGGACATGATAAGGAGCTCCGGAATGGTCCGGAGGTAAATATTGATATATAGTACGATGCTATTTGGTCACCGGAAAGGTTTCGGAATGTATCGGGTAGTCATCGGATCACCGGAAGGGGTTCCGGGAAGCCGCGGGAGGTTATTGGGCCATATGGGCCAAAAGAGGGGGAGCACACCAGCCCATAAGGGGCTGGCGCGCCCCACCTCTAGGCCGCCGGCCCTAGGGAAGGAAAGGGGGGAGGGCTAGTCCCTCCTACCTTCCCTCCGCCTAAGAGGAAGGAAAGGGGGGGAGGGGCGCCACCCCCTCCTGCCTTCCCCCCGCGCATCAAAGAAGGAAGGGGGGCGTGGCCAGGGCAGGCACCCAAGGTGGCCGCCGGCCCCTTGGAGGAACCCTAGGATGCCTCCCCTCCTCCCCCCACCTATATATATATGTGTGGAGGGAGAGGGACAACACACACCACGATCCCCAAGCCGTGTGCGGCGCCCCTCTCCCTCTAGTTCACCCTCGGTCATATTTTCATAGTGCTCGGTGAAGCCCTGCGGAGATAGTTGCATCACCACCGTCACCACGCCGTCGTGCTGCCGGAACACATCTACTACTTCGCCCGTCTTGCTGGATCAAGAAGGCGAGGATGTCATCGAGCTGAACGTGTGCTGCACGCGGAGGTGCCGTACTTTCGGTACTTGATCGGGCGGATCGTGAAGGTGTACGATTACATCAACCGCATTGATAAACGCTTCCGCTAAATGGTCTACGAGGGTACGTAGACACACTCTCCACTCTCGTAGCCATGCATCTCCATGGATAGATCTTGCGTGTGCGTAGAATTTTTTTGTTTTCCATGCAACGTTCCCCAACAGTGGCATCATGAGCCAGGTCTATGCGTAGATGATATGCACGAGTAGAACACAAATGAGTTGTGGGCGGTGATGTTCATACTGCCTACCACCAATGTCTTATTTTGATTCGGCGGCATTGTGGGATGAAGCGGCCCGGACCAACCTTACATGTCCCCGTACATGAGACCGGTTCCACCGACTGACATGCAACTTGTTTTGCATAAATGTGGCTGGCGGGTGTCTGTTTCTCCTACTTTAGTTGAATCGAATCTGACTATGGCCGGTCCTTGAAGGTAGGTAAGAACAGTTCTTGCTAGTTGCCCGTAGCAGCCACGTAAAACTTGCAACAACAAAGTAGAGGACGTCTAACTTGTTTTTGCAGGGTATGTTGTGATGTGATATGGTCAAGACGTGATGTGATATACGTTGTTGTATGAGATGATCATGTTTTGTAATATCGACAACTGGCAGGAGCCTTAGGGTTGTCTCTTAATTATTGTATGAAATGCAAGCGCCATGTAATTGCTTTACTTTATCGCTATGCTTTAGAAATAGTTGTAGAAGCAATAGTTGGCGAGACGACCCCGACGCAACGATGGAGATCAAGGTGCCGAGCCGGTGACGATGGAGATCATCACGACGCTTTGGAGATGGAGATCAAAAGCACAAGATGATGATGGCCATATCATGTCACATATTTTGATTGCATGTGATGTTTATCCTTTATGCATCTTATTTTGATTAGAATGACGGTAGCTTTATAAGATGATCCCTTCACTAAATTTCAAGATAAAAGTGTTCTCCCTGAGTATGCACCATTGCTAAAGTTCGTTGATTCGAAGCACCTCGTGATGATCGGGTGTGATAGACTCTACGTTCACATACAACGAGTGTAAGACAGTTTTGCACAAGCAGAATACTTGGGTTAAACTTGATGAGCCTAGCATGTACAGACATGGTCTCGGAACACTGGAGACCGAAAGGTCAAACGTGAGTCATATAGTAGATATGATCAACATAGAGATGTTCACCATTGATGACTACCCCATCTCACGTGAGCCGACGCGCTTGAAGATCCTGCTGGATGACAACAGACGTGTTTTTCTTATCGTCTCTATCTGAGTGTTTTGGGGTCATGTTGGGAGTCCTTATTTGAAACTGCTAGTGCTTTGGCCTGGGCCTGGTGATGTCGTCTGTAATGTGTGCGGTACTTGTTTAGGTGCTCATGGCGCGGTTTTGGGTGACATCAGGTTTTCGCCCCATGATCTGTCGTTCCTGATGACAGGCGCAGATAGTGTGTTTCCTAATGTTGCTCCGAACTCGCTTTTCCTTTTTCCCTAGACCTGATAGTTTCAGTTCCTGAGACAATATATTTCCGTTATGAAAGTAATGGAAAGGGGAAAGCCCGGTTTGAAAAAAAATGACTACCCATATCACGTGATGATCGGACATGGGTAGTTGATTTGGATCATGTATCACTTAGATAACTTGAGGGATGTTAATTTAAGTGGGAGTTCATTAGTAATTTGCTTAATTGAACTTAATTTATCATGAACTTAGTCTTAATAGTTTTTGCATGTCTATGTTGTAGATCAATGGCCCGTGCTACCGTTCCCTTGAATTTTAATGCTTTTCTAGAGAAAGCTAAGTTGAAAGATGATGGTAGCAACTACACGGACTGGGTCCGTAACTTGAGGATTATCCTCATTGCTGCACAGAAGAATTATGACCTTGATGCACCGCTAGGTGACAGACCTGCTGCAGGAGCTACTTTAGATGTTATGAACGTCTGGCAGACTCGATCTGATGACTACTCAATAGTTCAGTGTGCCATGCTTTATGGCTTAGATTCGGGACTTCAAAGACGTTTTGAACGTCATGGAGCATATGAGATGTTCCAAGAGCTGAAGTTGATATTTCAAGCTAATGCCCGGGTTGAGAGATATGAAGTCTCTAACAAGTTCTATACACTGGTACGTGTCGCTGCTATACAAATAGTTTTTAACCCCTTTCCGCGACGGCATTTGGAACCGTCGCCAAGTGAGTGTGGGCGATAGGGGGTCCTTCCCACACGACCCAGAAACCGTCGGGGATATGGAGCAATGATCCAGAGGCCTTCCAAAATGTAATCGGGTGCGATGCAGCACACACTAAATTCTCTCGCACGTGTGGGATCGGTGATTAAACGTTTCTAATGACGCAGTGAAACCAAACGGTGTGTCATAATGAACCATTTGGGAAATAGTATGTAAGGCACACGGGCCAACATATGAACTGTGTGTGATTTGTGCCCCATCGCACACAAGTTTTCTGCGTAACCCGTCTGCCATGCAAGGCTCCATCGCACACGTTTCCAAACAATTACCGTCTGCGATAATGTTCTATCACAAATGGTTCAGGAGCCCCTTCGCACACATACAAGTGCTGCAGACCATTTGTGATTTGTTGTGTATCACCGACGGTTGCGGCAAGAGTGACGTGTGCTTTTCGTTTGGGATCCCACACGATTTCTGAAAAAATTACAATTGGGATTATATTTTATATTGGGCACGGTTTACTCCGAGTTCTCGTGTGCGATAACACGATATCACAAACGGTTCCGGAGACCCCACGCACACGTAGTAGCGCTGCAAATCATTTGCGATCTGCTGTGTATCACCGACGGTTCCGCTACGATTGACATATGCTTTCCGATGTGGATCGCACACACTCATTTAGTTGAACCGTGTGCGGAGCAATTGCCAGGTTAAAACAAAAATATCCCATTTTGAATCGGCATGCAAAAAGCAAATTCGCAACAATATTCAATTGAACAAATAAACAAAAATATCCCATTTTGAATTGGCACACAAAAAGCAAATTCGCCACAATATTCAATTGAACAAATAAAAAAAAAATATCCCATTTTGAATCGGCACGTAAAAAGCAAATTCGCCACAATATTCAATTGAACAAATAGTGTCCAGAGGAAGAACATTCATCAGATTTCACAACAATTGCAATTGAACATATGGTAGCTAAATTCCAATGATTTGTCCACACATATATGCATTACATAATTAATCATAGTGTACGAAATACGAAGACCTTATCAGAAGGAAAACAATGGATCCATGCGTATATGTTTAGCGGCTAACTCTTACTCAATGTTTCAGGAGAACGCATGCTGAAATCTTCATTATCACCAGTGGGATTGATGTAGTGATTCAGGAAGAAGTCGCTGATAAATCTCCGAACCATCAGCAATTCACCAGCCGGGAGCGGTTCAGGGGTCCTCGGTTCTAAGATGAGCTGCAGTATTTTTAAGATCAGAATGTGCCATATGAGTGGAGTAGAAGATATTAATTAAGATAGACTTACTGGTACTAATTCGTGAGGATCGTCACAACTATCAGCAGATTTACAGATGGAGATCATGTGTCTGCAAACATAGTATCCACAAAGGTTGGTCCCTGCTTCTTGCTGAGGACACTGGAATTTTTTGTACAAAATTAGTCATGTATTTGTCCTGTTAGGAACAACCTAACCGGTGTTAGATGTATTATTTTTTCTTTGGACAAAATAGAAAGAGGTTTATTTAGAAGCTTGAACATTTGACTAGCGTAAGAAAAGGTATTTGCAGACTGTTGGATAAATTTTCTGAAAATAACGGATTTCGGTGTGTTACTGGAGAAACAATGTAGCGACCCGACCCGAATGGATCAAAGTGTCTGTGCTTAAGTGTCATCCCTGGATCGGTATGCTGACACACACAGTACTCGAGGATTTATAACAGAGGTAAATCACATGTATAAAGTAACATAAATACTATTACCTCAATCCATATAGCGGAAGTAACAACAAGGTTGTGGATTCCCATCAACACCAACGGCAAAGTTGAGTGTAGAAATCGTAACCCTAACGTATCACTTACTCGTCGTAAGAATTCCTGCAACATGAGACGTTGCAGCCATGTAGGTCAGTACATTGAATGTACTGGCAAATTCACACCATAGGATAATGATGAATAATAGCTATCACTATATGCATATTTGGCTGGTGGAGGCTCTAGGTTTAACATGATTTTGCGAAAAGCTAATTTTTTTCCTACAACAAAGGAATTTATTTTATTTAACTATCATGGTGGTTGAAACATTGAGAAGGTAAAACCCCCTCTCAATCCCAATTAAAAGTAATCATTAATCCCAACAAATTAATTTAGAGTGATGGGATTCAATATGAAAATCCAAGAACCAGATACTCAAGATGTCCATAACCAGGGACACGGCTAATCATGATTAGTTTTTACACTCTGCAGAGGTTTGTGCACTTTTCCCCACAAGACTCGATCTCCTCCGTTGGATTTCTCGCACTACATGGTGTTTGAGAAACGGATGACCGAGACACAGTCTTTCAGAAACATTTACTCTTTACTCTGGGTAGACAGTTACACCTACTTTCCCCTACATCTGCTAGCCTACCACTGAAAGAGGTCATGTAACATACTCAACTATGCTAGAGCCCATAATAGCTTGTGGCTGCACACGGAAGTTTCTAGCATGAATAATCTTATGATCCCTTTGAGCCTGGGTGGCGGACCGTAGGAGGATCACACGGTATATCCCCGGGATCTCCTAGGACAACACTGGTATATCCCCAGGTGCCCAAACAAGCAATCCACCCAGATGTGTATTAAAGTTGCCACCTTAAGTTGAACCATTAATTAAAAATCTCACATCTGTCATGGATACACTCAAAACCCAGTCCACGTCTACGAGCATAGCATGGCAACATAAGCATAGCGTGGAAGTAACTCCCAAGGGTTTTATAATAAAAGGGCAATAGGTTCTACCTCATCATCTACTTCCCAATACCCACAAGTTAATCACATCCTAGTCATGTAGTGTTTGAGGATAAAACTAATGCATAAAAACTGGGTATAGAAGAGTATGATCAAAGTGTGAACTTGCCTTGCTGACGATCCGCAAAACCTAGGGACTCGTAGTAGCACGCTTCGCACTCCGGGAATTCTATCGCAAACAACCAATAGCATACATAAGCAATCAAGCGAAGATGCACAGGTAAAAGCCAAATGAGAAGACCTAACCAGAAAGTTCAACTGAAGAACTCTGGTTTGCAAAAAGAATCAAATCAAACGGAGCAACGAAACTCAAACTGCGAAAGAAACACGCTTCGATTACTAATCTGGACTAAAGTCAAATTTTACAGTAGCAAAAACTTGTTTAAGTTGATTAAACAGAAAGAGGGCTTCGAGACGAAGATCTAGGCGCTTGAATCGCCTGATTCCGACAAACGAGCGAAAAGTTATACTAAAACGAAAATCGGATCAGAAATCGCGATCGAAAATAATCGCGGAAAATCCGAGAAAAAGAAAAACTAACGAACAGGCTAACGAACAAACGTTCGCTGTCTGCGGTTAAACGGTGAAAACCGTTCGTTAAAACGAACGTACGGACGAACGTTCGCTAAATAACTAAACCGACGGAAAACCGAACGAACCGAAAGAAAAACGCATCTAGGGTTTAAACAAAAACCGATCGGTTTTTCTCACGAAAACCGACGGCGGCGGCGGCTACCTCCGGCGGGACGGCGGGGTGCGGCGCGGCGGCGCGAGCGGCGTGCGGCGGCGAGGCTGCAGCGGCGGCGGCGCTCGGGAGGCAGGGCGGCGGCGGCGGCGGCGGCGGCGCGGCGAGCGAGGCTGCGCGGCGGGGTGCGGCGGCTCGGCGGCGCGGCGAGGGCAGGCGGCGGTGGCGGCTTGGAGGCTCCAGGGGGGTCGGGGCGGCGGATATTAAGGGGGGGGGGCTGGGGCAGGGTGGCTTGGGGCAGGGGGCGACGAGGCGGAGGCGTTGCCGTGCCGGCTGGGCTTCGGCCCAGTTCGGTCCGCGAAGTTTTTTTTTTTTTTAATAATTCCGCGCAGAAAAACAAATAAAAGAAATACTAAACGGACTCCAAAATTCCCGAAATAAATTTTCCCCGTCCTCTAAAAATCTCCCGGACAAGGTAAACATTCATTTGGGACTCTAATGCAATTTTGAAAAATGCATATTTTTTCTAAATTCAAATAAAATTGCAATAAAAATCCAAATAAAATATTTATTTGATTTTAATATTTTTCCTCCAATATTCCATTTATTTTGGAGAAGTCATATTATCTCCTCTCATATATTTTTAATATGAAATATTTTCGGAGAGAAAAATAATTAAACCAAATTGATCCTTGTTTCAATATTTGAGAAAATTCAAATATGAAAACGGTGAAATCCCCAACTCTCTCCGTGGTCCTTGAGTTGCTCAGGATTTCGAGGATCGCAAAATGAAATGCAATAAAATATGATATGCATGGATGACCTATGTATAACATTCCAAATTAAAAATTTGGGATGTTACAAACAATCTCGTGCTGCAGAGGTAGTTCCCTCTTGAACAGGTTCCCTGGTTTAGTTTTCCACAATGCGAGCACACTGCAAATGAAGATAAATTTTGACACCATCAATTATTGAACCAGATATGAATGCAAATTAATTTCAACATCATAGAATTCAATACCTATCCATGAATTGCTGAAGATGCGTCAGATCCTGAGCGTTTGTTGACTCTCTGAGTCGAAATCTGAAAGACAATCAGTGTATGCGTGGTTTTTTACTTGACTTACCATTCATGATATGGCCAGAGAAATGATTCTGCATGGGACGTGTTTTCGAAGAGACGGACGACCGTGTTAACGGCCCAGTCCCGTAGGTCTTTACCATGTATTATTGTGCCATTTGCTAATTCAGGATCTTTGAAATACACACTCTCCCTTTTTATTCTCTGCGCGTTCAATCCCCTGAGAGGAATAAAATGCAGTTAGCTGTTTATCATTTACAACCTTGTATGGAGAAGTTGATCAGAGTTTGTTAAGTATTTACAAAATCAGGCATCTAACAAGAGTGGCATCGAGCTCGTTGAAGTTGAAGAAGAGATTTAAGTCCTCGAAACTCACATTGATGGAACCAGCATCGTGTCGGAAATGATCTCTATTGTAGTGGACTAGCAAACCATGATGACCTGCTGACATTTGATCCATGCAATATTCATGTAACTCGCGGCAACTGGAGTTGCACTCATCAAAGTATTCGCCAACAAGAAATGGCTGGCTATGGACGTAATTGCGTGCTTCAAGTACGTCTGCTTTACTTTTAGCAAGCAACAAATCTACTTCTTCATCATCCATGCCATCAGAAATAACATTACTCCCCGATTCGAACAACCTGCTGTTAATTTGGTTCTGGGCGATGAGTGCTTTAAGTAAGAGGCAATCGTTCTCTTTCCTCTTCACTCTCCCGCTGTGCTTCCTCGTGGGTGTAGCCTTTTTGGCCACTTCCTTCTTGGTACTTGAAGCATTTCTGGCAGAATGTCTGGTTGGCTGCAAGGTAGACTGCCGAGCAGACGGTGAAGCTTCGATAGACTGCTTAGCAGACGGTTTATCTATGCCGGACCGCTGAGCTGGCGGTGCTGCTGTGACGGACTGCTGCGCTGTAGGAGCAGAGGCATCGGACTGCTGACCATGCATTGAAGCTATGTCGGGTTTCTGCGCAGGTGGTGCCAACTTGTCGGTGTGTTGAGGAGGCCGTGCCAACGCGTTGGTTTGCTGAGCAGGAAGTGCTGACGCATTGGTATGCTGATCACACGACTGCGGACCGACAGACTGATGAGCAGTCGGTTCTGGACCTACAGACTACTTAGCAGGCGGTTCTAAAGCATCAGACTGCTTAGCAGTCCGTTCCACCAGGTTGGTCTGCTGAGCATGTGCTGCAGCTGGGTCTCCCCCCGCTGCTTCAGCGGTCGGCATCTGAACCGGCGGTGCGTCTTCAGCAGTTGTAGGCCTTGCCACTGGCTGCTTTGGGGCGGAGGATGACATGGCCTGTATGCCATAAAGTCGGGCTGGCTGATCACAGGTTGATGCATCAGCCGTCGGATTACGAGTATTAGGTTCTTTGGGGGAAGCATGCGAGAGCTGCTGTGGTAAGGAGAGCTTCACCGGTTGAGGGGCGACATTGGTTGCTCTTGGCGGGGCTTCAGGGATCTCATCAATGAACTCTATTTCCTTTCGTGACCACTGGATGTGATGTAACAGTGTTTCTCCCAAGCTCCTTTGCTCATCGAAATCTCCTAGGACATTCTTCAGGGCAAATTCATTGAATCCAGGCTTTACTTCAGTCACGTAGCACTTCACATAGCCCGGCTTCAATGGCACATTGTCCAACAAGAGGCCATCTTCCAAGAAGGGTGGGCAAAACCCAGGTTGTTGCACATTTTAATGTACCTTCATAATGTGTAAGCACGCCCTTCAGTCTGTCTTTCATTCCAGATAGATCAGATATAGCATCATCACGAGCAGCTGCAGTCTCAGTGTCGCTGGGGTCAGCTGATGCACAACTACTCTTGTGCAGTGTTGTCACGCAATAAGCAGCATCCTCCATGCCCGCCTCCCCTCCCATTTGCTGGCTATCTGTCAGTGTTAGAGTCTTCTGCATCATCATTGACTCCTCAATCTCCTTTTGAACAGCTGGATACATGTCCTTCCTCAACCTTTCATACAATGCATTCTGCTTCATTTCACTCCTCGATTTTTTTCATGTTGAGCCTCTCTTCTTTGCTGAGTGTGAAAGCCCTCTTGTGCGGGACATTAACACCTATACCCCTTGCACGGCCAGGGGGCTCTCTTGTTTCCAGAGCAACGGACAGAATGTCACATGGCCCTGAGTTCCTGTAGAACCTTCCAGGGATCTTGGAACCCTCTAACATCACTTGATACAGTTCTTCGTCATGTGAGTTTTTAATGTAATAAGTTCCGTCATCACGCCTCCTTGCACGTGCCCGCAAGTAGTCTCTGGCGCGTTGGCCCCTGATTTCACTAAAGGCCGGATTCCCACCCGCCGCTACTGCTTCTTTGTCCTCCTGGTCCCATATCGGTTTCATGCCGTAGTATCCTGCCACACCCATACGGTGGAGGTGTATGTTCTTCTTCTAAAGTTCCGATTGCTTGAAACTCTTCTCAGCAAACTCTTTAGTTTCCCTGACCCTTTTGAATTCTGCCCAGTCTGCCTTTGTAATTTGGGGGTATGCGGGGATTGGGTCCTTGCCTTCACTCAAGTACTTCTTGTATAGCACGTGCTTCCAGTTTCTCCAAGCATCCCTAGCCTTCTTCAGTGCAGCGTGTTCCACCTGCATTCTCCACTGCTCTGGAACGTTGAAGTGATCCATGATCTCTCGGACTATCCGTCGCCGTGTTTCTGTGTCAGCCTTCTGAAACCCCGGCAGATTAATGTTGAGCCTTGCCCTGCCAACAAATCCACACACACTCCTGAACCTCGTGCGTGCTTTATCTGGTTTAGTTGGAGCCCAAGACTTTAAATCAATCTCGGTTACTTCATATACACCTTTAGGCTGGTGTGTGGGCTTCCTTGGAGCATTCCTCCGTGTCCTGACCGGAAGGGTAATTGCTGCAGCTCTATCCCGTTCAAGATTACTTGATCCCTCACCATCTGCTGAAGACCTAGGGTTGTCGGAATCAGATGAAGATACATCGCCTGAAGCATGAGTGCTATCGCTGCTAATCAGCATCTACAGAGAACACATGCGAAACTCAGGAAAGGAGGATAAGCATAAAACTAACAACTTGGTATCAAGCTTTCTAAACATGTCATGCAATAATTTAGAAAATGTACGGCTAATTTGTTAAGTTTGTGTGACTCGGGCGCCCGCGATTTGTAAATAGGCAGCAACTTATTGGAACAAATACAGCTTATATGTACTAGTTAGGAAGGTAGATAATGAACATATATACGCTCTCCGTTATTTTATAGCCAATTTGGGAACATACAGAACGAAATAGGAAGATGGATTGCGAGTAAATATGCCTCACCGCGATGGAGAGCAGTAACTAACAGGCTTCTCAATGCAAACCCAGCCGAACCACAGGAGAAGCGAGGGTTACAACATCGATATGCTCGAGGGTGGCTAGTGACCAAACGAAGACGGCGAGGCGCGGGCAGACGTGTGTTGGGAACGGCAGTGGAGGTAGGCTTGACACCGAAGAGCGGGCACACGGCCGGGGTGAGCACACCGGCGTGGGAGATGGTTCTGCTGTGGATCTGGGGGAGGGGGGAGCTGGCGATGGAGATAGGGTGGACTAGTTGAGTGAAACGCGGGCGGGCGGTGGGGGGGTGTTGGCGGCCTAGGTGAAAAGGGTGAAAAATATCCCCGGTCGCCGCGCGGAAAGGCCTATGCAAACGGTTGCCTCTAAGCGCTCGTGTGCACAAAGAGTATAATTTCGTTTGAAATGAAGACGTACTAATTTTGAATTGAAGAAGCGAGTTCATCAATTCGCCTCTAAATTTTTCCCACGTTAAGCAATCACCATTATACCACGGGTTTGATTTGCTGGCGCATTTCAGGTCTCGTGTGCTATATGTAAGACATTTTTTGCCATTTACCGTGCATTTTGGCATATAAATAAATTCCTAGCCGGACTGCATTTCCTGTCGAAAGGGATGAGGATTGCCGTTCGATCTGGGAGCATCCAACGGTGCAGACGTACGATCCGTGGGGTTTGGGTTCTGGCCAATCAGAACGCACGACTCAGATCGCGCGCACAGCAAAGGGGGGGCATCGGCCACGGTTTGGTAGGCACATGGCTTTCGTGAGTGAACCGTGTGCTATTTGAAAACATTTACATGAACTAACAGCACATTTTCATTTGAATGAAAACAAGAGTTCATCGTTTCGCCTCCAAATTGTTTTCCACGATAAGAAATCACCATTGTACCCTATGGTTCGATTTTCTCATGCATTTGAGGTATCGTTTGCTATATTTGAGTCGTTTGCTATAGTCGCAACTACACGTGGGTGCTAGCTAGCTAGCAAGATCATTTGTGTGTCGCTTTGGGAGTTTTCATTCATTGTTCGAGAAACGGGAAAAAAATTCAAACAGTTCGGCCGCAGGGTGCGGCCAGAGGCGTATGCCTTGTCGGTATTCTAATTACAGGAAATGCATATAGTGTCCAGAAATAACGAAAATCGGTGTCACCGTGCCGTCTTCTCAGGATCACATGGAATTTTTTTGGTAAAGATGGCACAAGTTTTGATGCTCACACCTTCCAAATCGGAGCATCTCACAAGAAGTATCATAGTTTGCAAAAGGAGACGCGGCACTTCGGACTCCAATCATTAGTGACTACATCGTTTCGCTTTGAATTATTTTCATGGTAAACAATCACGTATATACCCTAGGTTTGATTTTCTGGCCCATTTTCAGGTCTCATTGCTATATTCAAGTCATTTTTTTGCACTTACCTTGCATTTAGTGCATATAATTAAATTCAAAACCGTTCTACAACTACATCTGGGGTGTTAGTTAGCAAAGAAGGTGTACAAATCATTTGTGTGTCGCTTTGCGAGTTTTCATCCATTGTCTGAGAAACGGGGAGAAGTTTCAAACATTTCGGCCGTGAGGTGTGGCCACCGGCGTAGGCCTAGTTGGTATTTTAATTACTGGGAATTCAGATGGAGCCCAGACTTCATAAAAATCGGTGTGTGCCCGTGGCGTGCTCTCATGACCCCGGGGAAAATTTTTCGTAAAGTTTGGCACAGGTTTTGATGATCGCTCCTTCCAAACCGGAGAATCTCACATGAAGGACAATGGTTTCCAAAAGGAGACGTGTCAATTCAAACTCCAGTGGTCGGTGACTTCATCGTTTGGCCTCATAAAAATTTCCACGGTACGCATTCACCATTATACCACGGGTTTGATTTTCTAACGCATTTCAGGTATCATTTGCTATATTTAAGACATTTTTTGAATTTAACGTGCAATTTGTGGATATAAATAAAATCACAACCGGAACTGCATGTGCTGTCGAAAGGGATGAGGATCGCCGTTCGATCAAGGAGAATCCAACGGTGCAGACGTACGATCCGTGGGGTTTGGGTTCTGGCCAATTAGAATGCACGACTCAAATCATGCGCGTGGCAGAGGGGGGGGCATCGGCCACGGTTTAGTGGAAACACGGCTTTCATGAGTGAACCGTGTGCTATTTGAAAACATTTACATCAACTAACAGCATATTTTTGTTTGAATGAAAACATGAGTTCATCGTTTCGCTTCCAATTTTTTTTCCATGGTAAGAAATCACGATTGTACCCTATGGTTCGATTTTCTGGTACATTTTACTAGGCGGCAGGCCTCGCTAGCAATCTCAAACTTTGAATATGCAAAAAAAAGAGATCTCGTTTGTATGTATATATATAGTCGCAACTACACGTGCGTGTTAGCAAGATCATTTGTGGGTCGCTTTGTGAGTTTTCATTCATTGTGCGAGAAACGGCAAAAAACTTCAAACAGTTCGGCCGCAGGGTGCGGCCAGAGGTGTAGGCCTTGTTGGTATTTTAATTTCAGGAAATGCATATAGAGTCCGAAGAGTAATGAAAATCATTGTGTCACTGTGGCGTGCTCTCACGATCGCATGGAAAAAATTTGGTAAAGTTTGGCACAAGTTTTGGTGCTCGCACCTTCCATACCGGAGCATCTCACAAGAAGGATCATAGTTTCCAAAAGGAGAGGCGGCACTTCGGACTACAAATCGTCAATTACTAGCTACATCGTTCCGGCCCATTTCAGGTCGTCTGCTATGTTTAAGTCATTCTTTGCACTTACCTTGCATTTTAGTGCATATAATTAAAGTCAAAAACCCTACTACAACTACATGTGGGTGTTTTAGTTAGGCTATACTTAGGCTACTCATAGTGGAGAGTGTCATATACTAGTATCATGCATAAATATATGATACTAGCTAGTGTATGATACTACCTTTAATTATAGCGCATAGTATAATACATAGAGTATAGTATCATAGATCATATTTATTGCCATGCATGACACAAATTAGCATCGCATTTAACATGATACGGTATCTACCTATATGTTACTCTAACCCTCTCTATATTTAATTCTTTGCCACATCAGCATACTTGCTATTTCCGAGTGCATGATATCGTCGGCTATGATATCACCACTATGGCCAGCCTTATATAGTGGGGAGTATCATATACTATAGTATCATGCATATGATACTAGTGTATGATATTACGTACTTACCTTCATAGTGCATATATAGTATCATAGAGTAGTATATATCATAGATGACCGTATTTATGGCCATGCATGACACAAAGTAGTATAGCATTTATTATATATGTTACGGTATCTACCTATGTTACTGCTTCTTTGCCACATCATCATATTTGCTATTCCCGAATGCATGATACCGGCTATTATACCCCCACTATGGCCACCCTAAGGCTGGTCGTAATGGGAGTATCAAGCGGTATCATGCATGCCAACTAGACTTTTTGGATGATGCGGCACACAGTTAAATAAGGAAAGAGAGGGTGTGGTATCATATCATGATACCGTATCATATTAAATGGTGTACTACTTTGTGTCATGCATGGCAATTAATAAGGCAACCTAAGATACTAACTTATGATACTATGCACGCATTACAGAGGTAGTATTCGATCATATACTAGTATCATGCATATATATGATACTAGCTAGTCTATGATATACTAGCTACCTCACTAAGAGCATGGTTAATAATACAACCAACCTCTTAGCCGGCATGTACAATAATAAGTTTTAAATATGTACTAGTTTATCAATAGTTGGCCCACCTTACATCCTCACAAAGTGTCTTGGGTCTCGTGTTGCAGCTGGCTACTAACCAAGAGCCCGCTTCTCTTCTCTCCCCTCTTCTCTTTCCTCCAACTAAGCACATATATATTATTCTATTCCTTATAGCCTGCTTATGTCACTCTATTGTACTTGCTCTAATGCATAGTATCATAGAGTAGTATCATGTAGTACTTTATTTATTGTCATGCATGACACATAGTAGCATAGCATTTATTATGATACGGTTTCATGATATGATACTTTACCCTCTCTTTCTTCATTTAATTCAATGACAGCTCATGAAAATTGCCTAGTTGGCATGCATGATACTAGCTATGATATCCCCTTACTATCAGCCTAGCAAAGAAGGTGTACAAATCATTTGTGCATCGCTTTGTGAGTTTTCATCCGTTTGTTCGAGAAGCGGGGAGAAGTTTCAAACATTTTGGCCGCGAGCTACGGCCACTGGCGTAGGCCTAGTTGGTATTTTAATTATAGGAAATTCAGATGGAGTCCGGACATCATCAAAATCGATGTGTGCCCGTGGCGTGCTCTCACGACCCCGTGGAAAAAATTGGTAAAGTTTGGCACAAGTTTTGATGACCGCTCCTTCCAAACCGGAGCGTCTCACATGAAGGATCATGGTTTCCAAAAGGAGACGTGTCAATTCAAACTCCTGTGGCCGGTGACTTCATCGTTTGGCCTCATAAAAATTTCCACGGTACGCAATCACCATTAAACCATGGGTTTGATTTTCTGGCGCATTTCAGGTATTGTTTGCTATATTTAAGACATTTTTTGAGTTTAACGTGCATTTTGTGCATAAAAATAAAATTACAACTGGAACTGCATGTGCTGTCGAAAGGGATGAGGATCGCCATTCGATCTGGGAGCATCCAACGGTGCAGACGTACGATCCGTGGGGTTCGGGTTCTGGCCAATCAGAAAGCACGACTCAGATCGTGGGCGGGGTTTGGTCGGCACACGGCTTTCATCAATGAACCGTGTGCTATTCGCAAACCAGATTGCATATTTTTGTTCACACATACTATGGTGAGATCAATTGAGTGTGCTACCTCTATGATATAATAATAATAATAACAAAAAATAGTTCATATTCATTGCCTGAGCTGACAGCATATCAAGGTCAACATATGAACGGTTCTTACATCAACAGAAAACCGGGCATAACTCACAAATTCAGTACACGCGACAGTTCTAAATTGAACGAATTAAATTGCAGCGTAGGCATAAAAACTAGTCTTACGGCTTAATTCCCATGTACATGGGGGAACTGGGATCATTACGTTGACCCCGAATGAACTTGGGTTTTCTGATGATTTTACGCTTCTCTGTTTGAGGGGTGCGTGATCCCTTGGCTGGCAACTCAGCAAATTCATCGTACTCGTCCTCATCGGCAACATCCTCGACACCCAGTACCCTCCTCTTCCCATGCATCACTACATGGCAGTTCTTATGCAAGGGGTCTTCCACATAGAAAATCTGGGTAGCATCGCTGGCAAGAATGAACGGGGCCGCGCGATATGCCATCATTGTCCTGTTAACACAGGTCTTCCTGTAATCATCAACCTTTACCTGACTAAGAGGGGTCCATGTGCACCTAAATAATGCCACCTTAACTTTCACATAGTTAAGCTCCCAAATCTCTTTGATGGTTCCATAGTATACCCTTTTATCAGCTTCATCTACAGTCATGCATTCTATTCGAACAGAGGTGTTCTGATATGAGGTCTTCTCATCACGTTCCTCAGGGTAGAACTTGTATCCATTTATGTCATATGCTTGGTACGTCAACACCGTAGGTGATGGCTTTTGTGCCAACCACGTAGCAATGTCATCGATGGATCCTTGTGCCAAACGATTCTTCAGCCATTCGGTGTAGTTCTTAGTGTGCTCCTTCATCTCCACATCTGATGAAGGCACCATTGGTAAGAAGCTTTGGCGTATCTCCGCCAAGTGTTCTTCGGCTTAAGCACTGAGAACTGAGCTGTTAAGCAGTACCGTCAAATGGGCTTTCTCTGCCAATTCTCCGGGTGCAGCCATTTGCGTGCCAGCAAGGACCAGCTTACCATTCAGCCTTCCCTCGTGGCGAGAGAGGGGCAAACCTATAGGTCTTTGTTTCATGTATTCGGTGCAAAACTCAACCACCTCCTTCGCGGTATAACCTTGTAGGATGCTTGCCTCTGGATGGTTTCGGTTCTGACAAAAGCGCTTCAGTATTCCCATGAACCGCTCGAAGGGATACATGTTGCGAAGAAACACAGGACCACAATACTTTATCTCGTCGACAAGGTGCACAGTGAGATGGACCATCACATCAAAGAATGACGGTGGGAAAAACATCTCTAGGATGGACAATATTCTTCCAATATCATCTTGCATATGATCCAACTCTTCAGGATCTACAACTTTCTGCCATAGTTGGTTGAAGAAATCATAGAGCTCAATGAGTGTGTTTCTTATATCTTTGTCCATCAGATTCCTGATGGCCACCGGGAGGATTTGTGTCAACATTATGTGGCAATCATGTGACTTCATGTGTCCTGTAGCGACCCGACCCAAAATCGGTCAAGTCTCTGTGTATCAGTACCATCCCAAGATCATGCTGGCACATACAGTACATTGATGAAAAATTCAAAGTTCAATCACACCTGAATTTATTACACGATTCTCATATCGAGTCTTTATTACATCGTAATAAATTCGGTCGAAGGCCAACTCATGAGAAATAAACTAAAATAAAGCTGCGGAAGCGTAGACGATAAGCGAGTCCATCCGACTCCATAGGGCAATCACCGAGCGTGGATCGTAGCCTCACTCATGGTCGGAAAACTCCTCTGCAACATAAGACATTGCAGCCGTGTAGGTCAGCATTTTGAATATGCCGGCAAGTCATAGAGAGAACAAACAAATATTGCTAACACTATATGCAATTTGGCTGTGGGGCTCTAAGTTTTATGTTTTTGCGAAAAAGCCATTTTTTTCCTACAACAAAGGACTTGCTTACAATTACTACAAAATATTGGTTGTTATTGAGATGGTTCCGCCAACAAGTGTCTCATACCCGAAATCATTATAACCCATCATTTTATTAATTATGTTCGGTGTTGGGATTTCTGAAATACTCCAATTCCAGAGGCTCATTTGTCCGTAACCGGGGACACGACTAATCGATTAGGTTTTCACTCTGCAGAGTTTGTGCACTTTACCCACAAGAATCATTCCCTCCTTTATGTCCTCGCACTGCCTGATGTTTGAAGACGGGACGAACGAAACAGGGTCTTCCGTAGGGATCCTCTGGGCCACTGCCGGTGCCCATCCATAACCTACCGTTCTTCTACATCTGCTGGCACCGTCCGTCCAGAGTCACACCTAGGGTCAACCCAGCCAGAGCCCATAATGGCTTGCGGCTGCACAGGTAAGCTTCCGGTCAAGGTGTATCCATCCGTCTCTTTGTGGCTGGGTGAAGCTTTCCGCAAGATGTCATGGCGCTTCTCCATGCATCCTGGCCATCCGCTGGTTGCTCCAGGGTGCCCATCAATCCGTCCTCCACCCAGTAGTGAAATTGGAAGTCCATCTTGAGCATCGTGAAGTCATGGGGTTGTCATCATCTTGACTCTCACATCTCCCATATGAATCACTCAACCAACCACGTCTACGAGCATAGCAAAATAAACTAACGTCCCGGGCAATGGTAACAAAGGGATTTTGGGTCAACCTACCACATGATACTACTCAAGACTTGATTCAATTTCTCCTACTGCATGCATGGTGGGGAGGAAATACTACTAATGCAATAAAACATAGGAATTAAAATTCATGATCAAGACTTGCCTTGCTGACGATCTTCCAAAGCTAGCGACTCGTAATAGCAAGCTTCGCACTCCGGAAATTCTATTCGAATCAAACAATAATCACATAAGTATACAAACAAACAATAATAATAACATAACAGTAAGCTAAAGTAAATCACACGTAAGCAATCAAACCAAAACCAAAGAAAAATCGAAGGACTCAAAACAAGGTTTTCATTACTTCAAGCAAACAACTAGAAAATTGTTTTATCCTACTAAAACTTTATTTAACAGAACCAAAACAAAAGTTTTGTTAACTAACAGAAAGGAAAACATTATAAAAACTTTGTGCAAAAAGAAACACATTTAAAGCTACTTTAAAACTCTAATTATGATTAAAACAAAACTAGTAAGAAAATAAAATAAAACATTTTATTTTCTGTAAATAAAAGTTCACCTTCTAAAACTACAGAAACAAATCAGAAATAAAATACAACAGAGGTGGAAATAAATTTTAAAGCAATTAAAACAATAGAAAATAGTGACAAAGTGAAATAAACTAAAACAGGGTTGTTTTCATGTAAAACAATTTTCAATAAAATCTATAAATACCCAAATTAATCCTACTGCTAGACAAGGTCAAAACAAAGCTCACTGCGCTCTCGCTTCCCACTTGGGCAATCCAGAAGCTCAGTAAGATCACTCGTAACTTCATCTGGTGTGGGGAAGACTTGGAAAACGCATCTGGCGGACACTCTCTGGTCAACTGGAAGACTGTTTGCCGGCCTAAGCCCATGGGGGGCCTGGGAATCACAGACCTCGAGAGATTTGGTCGGGCGCTCCGACTTCGCTGGCCTTGGCTTATGTGGACTGATCCTAACCGCCAATGGGTGGGCTCTGCGGTGCCCTGCTATGAGACGGATATGGCGCTCTTCAGGGCTTCTACCACCATCTCCTTGGGCAATGGGAGAAAATCCTTATTCTGGCACGATGATTGGACAGGACGGGGCCCTCTGTCCCGGGCCTTCCCGGAGCTATACAAAATTGCCACCAGGAAGCGGAGAACTGTGATGAAGGAGCTCCAGGAGGAGAACTGGATCAGATCGGTGGCCCGTCTTTCATCGCCTACCCACCTGCAGGAGTTCATTGCCCTCGCATCAGCTATCACTCAGGTTGCGTTGAATCTGGACCAGGAGGACTCCATCACTTGGCGGTGGATCCCCAATGGCATATACTCTGCTGCTTCGGCCTACGTGGCCCAGTTCTCTGGATCCTATCCCAGGTTCTCCCCAGCCAAGATTTGGGGGGCACACGCTGAGCCAAAATGCAAGTTCTTCGCCTGGCTTGTGCTCCACCGGAAAATCCTCACGGCCGACATGCTAGCCGTTCATGGCTGGCCGCACGACCCTCGCTGTCCCCTTTGCCTTGGGGCACGGGAGACGGCCACTCATCTCTGCAAGGACTGCCCGTTTGCCGCCGCAGTTTGGTCTCATGTCCAGGTGTGGACGGGAGAGGACTCTGGGGCCACGCCCACGTTGCCCCCTTCGATGGGGATTTCAGACTGGTGGGATTCGCTCACCACCAATTTGCCCAAGGACGACAGAAGAAGGCGGAGCGGCCGCTTCCTTTACACCATCTGGAACATCTGGAAGGAGCGAAACCGACGCATCTTCAATGGAACTCGCCTCACGCACCTAGAGGTAGCAGCTATTGCCTTCGACGACATCAAGCAAAGGACTTTGGCCTTTGGCCGGGCACAGGTGGCAGCCGGTATTGGTTGATTAGTGCCAGCTTGTGAGCTTTTCTAGGGGTTTTTGTCCGGTTTCTCTCCAAAAAACCAGAACACTCTTGTACATAAACCTTATTCTCCTTCTTATATGAAAAGGCAGTGCTCCTGCCGGTTCCTCAAAAAAAAAAGAATCACTAAAAACAATTAAACCTAGCTCATATGATAGAAGAAATACTAATCTGAGTAAAACCCATATAAAACAATTTTTATAAACTGAAACATGGCCGAAACTATTTTATACAGAAACTATAGGAAAATTGCAAACTAGTAAAAAAAGAATCAACTAAAAATATTAACTATTCTAGGAGAAATCGAATTTACAAAATTGTAACTTTTCTGTTTTAAAAACAGAGACGAAAATAAACTAAAAAAAATAAACAGTCGCTACCGGGCCGAAGGTGGGCGATCTATAACTAAACAGCACTCATGCGTTAAATAACTAAACAGGCGCATTTAATAAAATAAAACCTACCGGTTCGCTTTATAACTAACTAAACCGAATAAACCGTAAACTAAACCGGAGAAAAACCAATCTATTAAAAATAAACCTAACCTTTCGCGGATCTAATCTAAGCCGTAGATTGCAGATCGGACGGTGAGGGGAGGTGCGGGCTTACAGCGACGGCGGCGACGGACGGAGACGACGGCGGCGGCTCGGGCGTCGGGCGGCGGGGTGCTCCGGTGGTCTGGGGCAGCGGCGGAGACGTCAGGGCGAGGCGGCCGAGCGATGCGGAGGCGGTGGTGATGTCGAGGTGGCTTGGGGACGACGGAGACGGTCGGGGCGACGACGACGGCGCCCTGGTGAGCTGCAGCTCCGGCGAGAGGCGGACGAGCTCGGGGTCGACGCTTCGGTGGGTCATTGGCGACAAAAAGGATGTCAAAGGGGTGTGGCAGGTTGAGGGGGTTCAGATGACAGAGCTCGGAGGCAGCGTGATGGCTCACCGGAGGCGGGCGCGGCGGCGAACGGTGGCGGTGGAGACGAGATGCGATCGACGATGGTGTGAGCTACGGTGGGAGTTGGGGTAGGGTTTAACGGGGTGCGAGAGAGGAGAGGTAGGGCTTTATATAGGACATCAACTTGGAGGATGGGGCGAAGTGGGAGCGCGATCCCGGGAAGATCGGAACTGCGGCGGTGCTCTGGACGCGCTCCGACTCGTGGTTGAGCGAGGCGTGAGCGAGGGGTTAGGGATAGGGGTGGGGCCGGTGGGTCAGTGAGGGAGAGAGAGAGGGGTCCGGGTCGGGCGACCAAAGGGGAAGGGGTTGGCGTGCGGGCGCGCTGGGGCAGGCCGCGGTGCGGTCAGCTGGCTGGGCCGGCTGGCCTGGCTGGCACGTTGGGTTTTTTTTAAAGACAGAGAAATAAAATAAATTGAGAAAATAAAAATACTTTTATATATAGGATACATATATATATCAAAATTCTCAGAAAAATAAATCCTAAAAGATGAACTATTTTTCAGAGGCAAAATAAAAACTTTGTAAAAAAACATTTTTTTGAAAATTCCAAATAAAACTCAAATTTGAATTCAAAACTTTTGGCATTGTTTTCTTTTGACATTTTTGGAGTGTCATTTTAGCTCCTCTCATACTTTTGAACAAGTATTTGTCAGGGATTTTTGAAATGAAATTCAAATGCCAAGTTGAATCCAAATTCAAATAAAACCCGAATGCCTCTGAAATTTTCAAATGTCACTCAACTCAAACAAAATGCATAGATGCTTACCTAATAATTGTAAAATATTCCAAATTGAAATTTGGGATGTTACATGTCCCAACTTCATTTTACCTGAGCTCACATGCATGAGACTTCTGATGTTTGCGCAGTAGGAAGAGGGTGTCTTAACTGACAACAAATAGGTGAAGAACTGTGTTGCTTCTTTTGTACTAAAATTGTAACTCTGGCGAGCTTTGATGAATTTGTCATCATCTTCTGCTTCACTCTTGCGTTCTGATTGATCAGCAAGCATATCAAGCCGTGAACCATCACCATCCTTTCTTTTACCTTTAATCTTGAGCAGAGTACCAAGGATGCTTTCACATACGTTCTTCTCTACATGCATGACATCGATGCAGTGACGTACACGTAGAATCTCCCAGTAAGGTAATTTCCAGAACACCGATTTCTTCTTAAACACTTGACCCTTGGGTGTTTGTTTCACCGTCAAAGCGTGCTTCTTGCCAAGCACAACATTAATTTGTTTAGCCATGTTGTGGACCACCTCCCCATCATAGGGTCTTGGGCCCACACCTACCTCTGCCATACCATCAAATTCAGCTTTCATCTTTCGGTATGGGTAATTTTTCCGTAAGAACCTACGATGATGCAAATACATGGTTTTGCGTGAGTTGGGAAGAAATCTGCTAGCTATCCTATCCATGCATGTGACACACCCTACATCTCCCTTTGTTTTCTGCCCCGATGTGTTTTCTAATGCCGGCATATCTTGAATGGTGTGCACCAGCATCGCATGTAGATCGAAAATCTCTTTTCTGTAAGCATCATAACATTTTACAGCAGGCGCATCTATCTACACTGTCAGCAGTTCTACTACCAGTAGCTGAAAGTAAATGTCGATATCATTTCCAGGTTGCTTCGGGCCTTGGATAATCATTGACATCATAATGTATTTTTTCTTCATACATAACCAAGGAGCTAGGTTATATATGCACAGAAGCACCGGCCATGTGCTGTGATTAGTGCTCATATCGCCAAAAGGATTCATCCCGTTAGTACACTCCCCGAGCCTTATACTTCTAGGATCCTTGGCAAAGTCATGTAACTTGTTGTCGATTAATTCCCACTTAGCCCCATCTTTCGGGTGCCTCATATACTTATCCGCAATTCGCTCATCATGATGCCACCGCAACCTCTTTGCCTCTCTAGGGTTTGCAAACAAACGCCTCAACCTTGGAATTAAAGGCAAGTACCAAACAACCTTGAACGGGATTCCTGTCTTGATCTCGTCGTCCAATTTGTACTTATCCTTTGCTCTCATGCACTTGTATCGTGCATGCTTACATGTGGGACATGCACGCAAATCTTTGTACTCACCAAGGTACAATATACAATCATTCACACAAGCGTGTATCTTCTGTACTTCAAGTTCCAATGGGCAAACAATTTTCTTTGCTTCATTCGTGCTTCTGGGGAGCACATTATCTTCCGGAAGAATTTCTTTGAAAAGACCTAACATCTCTGTGAAGCCCTTGTTTGATAGACCGTTTGCTGCTTTAAATCTAAGAAGCGCCAGGGTGGCACTCAACTTGGAATATTTCTTTTTGCAACCTGGATACAATTCTTTCTTGGAGTCCGCATGAATGGTTGGCAGATCCTTGTACCCAATCATATCCTTTTTTGGGCCCTCAAAATCTACAATCATAGCAGCAAAATCTGGCATATCAAGATCGTCTTCATCTGCGTTGACGTCTTGGTTTTCCAGTGGGCGTTTCAACATCCATGTGACACTGATCGGGGTTTGGCATCTTGCAGCCCTGGGTATCTTCATCCATGACCTTCTCTTCACCGTGTCTGGTCCAACGTGTATATCCATCCATGAATCCCCTAGAGACTAAGTGCCACTGGACATCTGCAACTTCATGTGACTCTGTATTGGCACAATCAGTACATGGACACAGAATGTAATCCGCATCACCAATTCTCCTCTTTGTACTTTCACCCAAATTCATGAACTCTGTCATGCCAATGATAAAATCTGCGGTTTTCCGATTATTCATCCATTGAGATTGTTCCATCTGCACCACACGAATGGTAATTAAAAACAAAACAACAACATTAATACACGGATTAACTGCTGCCCAAAGATGCGTGCATAAATCACAAGGTTTTATTTTCATAATTACTGAGGGCGCTCCATATTATTATCCAGACGTGCAATGACAAAAATTAATGGCCAGTCAATTTACACGTAGAGTACTAGTACAACACTCCCCTTAGGAATTGAATACCTTAATTAAGCCACCCACGAAAAGAATACCTTAATTAATTAGCCGCGCGGCGACCTCCACCCAGCAGACAGAGAAGCGCGATGCGGCGGCACGCCGAGACAGCAGAGTCGAGGAGCAAAGCTTAGTGCAGCTGCCGCCTGAAGTTCGACCTCCACTATCCCGCCATCGACCGCGATGGATGTGCTCGAATCACGCCGCCGCCGACCTCGATGGTTGAGCTCCTCCTATCTCTCATCGCAGACCGAGGATTGACCTCCTATGACGCCGCCACCGCCCATCGACCGAGGATTGACCTCTTCTCTGGTAGCCACTGCCTAGGCCGCCGCCACCATCTCTATATGCAGAGTGGCTGTTTTTTTTACGGATATCCGTAGAGCGGCTGTTTACACGGTATCACTGTAACTCAATTATATGGACAGGGTAGTACATCAAATACGGTTATGTAACGGCAACCGTGTCTAACCTACGTTGTCTTGTCACACGGTTTGGTGCGGAAATCATGTGTGACGTTGTAATACCTAACACAAACGACATGTATAAACAGTGTGCCGTATACAACATATAGTGCCATAAGTAGTTCCCGACCGTTAGCTTATCCCCACAGTTTCCCCATTTCCCCCAAAATCCCTACATAGCCTCCAAATTCCCTCGCGTGGCGCTGACATTGGGGAAATGCCGACGAGTGGTGCTGATGGTTTCGGTGCGGCTGCTCCTGCTCGTATCGTCGCCACGACGGCGGTCGCCGCCGAGCACTTGCCTAAGGTCATCAGAAGGAAGGTGTACTACGGATCCGAATCGTCCTGTCAGGTTCCAATCTATCCTGATCTTTTTTAGCATGTCCAAAGTATAGCTCCTTTCTGAATCCGTCCTGAATGACCCCCCTCCCCCCAAGGAAAGCGATCTACTGTCGGATCCGGAGCATGACTCCAGACTCCCACAACACGAGTTCGACTCCGAGTTTTGCGCCACCGAGAAGTATCAAAAGCTGAGTTGTGTGCACGGGCACACTCCCACTCGATGTGTATGCATGGAGGGATTCGACATTGGCAGGCGGTTTCTCAGTTGCCCCTTAGAGGTTAGTGCTAAGTTCATCATTTTACTTCAGTTAATGCCACCGCTCATCCTGAATACTATTTAACATTGGCAGGGATATGAGGCTTGTGCCTTTGTTAACTGGCTGGATGAAGAGTGGCATGGTAGGGCTCGGAGTGTTATCACCAAGCTCGCAGAAGATAACGTGAAGCTAAAGAAGAAACTGGCTGATCTGGAATGTACAATCAGTACGATGAAGCAAGAAAGAATCAATCACATGCAACAGATGAAAGCAAGAGACAAGAAGGAACTAGCATGTGTAGTTGTGGTTGTCGTATTAGCCATGTTCTATGTGCTGTTTGCAATGATGATTAGGGGTTTTGTTTGACAGTATTGCTAAAGCACATCTAGATGTGCTCTAAGTAATGCACATCTAGGTCCTATGCCATTGATGTTACGCGAAGATTCATGCAGATATTTTCCTTTGTCTTTTTTTCTTTTCCTTTGTAGTTTGATTATTACTGGCTTTATCAATAAGAAGAGCTCAATGTATTGCTTGCCAACTGTCCTACTCCGTTCGTATCGGTACCGGTGCATAATCCCAAAACTCGTTCCTTGTTTTTGTCCTGAAAAAAGAAACCAGCCAAATAGCCAATAGGAGTCCTGCGCAACCCCGGGAATTTGGAGCGACTGGGTACAAATAATTGCGGTTGATTATATCAGCGGTTAGATAATACGTCAACCCCCGCTTCAATTCGCATTTCCTCTTCTCTGCATACCCCGCTTAAGTGTCCACCATCTTCATCGTCCCCGGCAGGCCACGCTACACACTGGCACACACTCTGCAGCCATGTTGAGCGACAGCGAGGACAACAGTTCGGCCAGCAGTCTGGCGCCCGATGATAGGTCAACATCGGAATCATCCCGCTCGTCTTCCATGAGTCCGGCGTCGAGCCCAGACCTCGATTATATTCGGATCATGGAAGGGACGCCGCCTCCAGAGTCATCAGACGACAACTAGACAGACAAGGAGCCGTCGGAGGATGGAGAAGAGGACGACGGTGATGATGAGGAGGAATGGTCGAACAAGGAGGAGGAGGACGACGACAGCAATGACGATGACGATGGCGGCGGCGATGAAAAGCCAACTGTCAGCGGCAAGAAGCGTCCTCGCCAAGACGATGTCGCGGGGCCATCCAACAACAACAACAAGAAGAAGAAGGACTAAATTAAGCAGACTGTACATATCTCTGTTTTCGTTCGCTCATATTAATTTGTTATTTCTGTTTATCCTGTCAATCTCATCGCAGACGGTTAGTAATACATATTCGACAGAGATCTTCTACATTATCGCCCACATGTTGGTTTGTTGAACTGTGTGCCCTAACGAGCACACAATTCACAAAAAACGACCGTATGGGCTGTCTATAATGATCGCACACAATTTTGATTACCGACCTGTTTGCTGAGTATCACACACATCTTGTTACGCCGAATCATTTGTGTTCACCTCGATCATCGCAAACAGTTCATTGGAGCGAACTGTATGCCGTATATCACACACACATTGTTATGGCTGCCCGTTTCTATTGTTCTGTCTAATCGCAAATAGTTCATATGCATCAACTGTATGCTCAGCATCACACACGCAACTAAAATCTAAACCGCGTTTGATGCATCCGTCATCGCAAACGTTTTGCACCTTTTTTGACGTTTTTTTTACATCACCGTTTGCGATTATTGCATCGCGCACAGTTTCGTCGAAGGGTCTCTGATCATAGTGTCATGTTAGTAGCATCCTGCAGTAGTGATAGCTGCAAGATGGAGGAGAACAGTTCTGTCAGTGAACACATACTCAAAATGTCTGGGTATCATAACAACTTGACTGAGCTGGGAATTGATCTTCCAGTTGAGAGTGTTATTGACAAAGTTCTTCAGTCACTGCCACCAAACTACAAAGGCTTTATGATGAACTATAATATGCAAGGGATGACAAAAACGATTCCCGAGCTCTTCGCAATGCTTAAAGTCGCGGAGGTAGAAATCAAGAAGGAGCATCAAGTGTTGATGGTTAACAAGACCACTAGTTTCAAGAAAAAGGGCAAGGGAAAGAAAGGGAACTTCAAAAAGAATGGCAAGCAAGTTGCCGCTCCCGTGAAGAAGCCCAAAGCTGGACCCAAGCCTGAAACTGAGTGCTTTTACTGCAAAGCGAATGGTCACTATAAGCGGAACTGCCCCAAATACTTGGCGGATAAGAAGGATGGCAAAGTGAACAAAGGTATATTTGATATACATGTTATTGATGTGTTCCTTACTAATGCTCGTAGTAGCGCATGGGTATTTGATACTGGTTCGGTTGCTCATATTTGTAACTCGAAATAGGAGCTGTGGAATAAACGAAGATTGGCTAAGGACAAGCAGACGATGTGCATCGGGAATGTTTCCAAGGTCGATGTGATCTCCGCCGGCATGCTACCTCTACATCTACCTTCGGGATTAGTTTTAGACCTCAATAATTGTTATTTGGTGCCAGCGTTGAGCAAGAACATTATATCTGGGTCTTGTTTATTGCGAGACGGTTATTCATTTAAGTCAGAGAATAATGGTTGTTCTATTTATATGAGTAATATCTTTTTTGGTCATGCACCTTTGATGAATGGTCTATTCTTGTTGAATCTCGATCATGGTGATACACATATTCATAATATTGATGCTAAAAGATGCAAAGTTGACAATGATAGTGCAACATACTTGTGGCACTGCCGTTTAGGTCATATTGGTGTAAAGCGCATGAAGAAACTCCATGCGGATGGACCTTTGGAATCACTTTATTAAGAATCATTTGATACTTGCGAACCATGCCTCATGGGCAAGATGACTAAAACTCCGTTCTCCGGAACAATGGAGTGAGCTATTGACTTATTGGAAATAATGCATACCGATGTATGCAGTCCGATGAGTGTTGAAGCACGCGGTGGGTTTCGTTATTTTCTGACCTTCACAGATGATTTGAGTAGGTATGGATATATCTACTTGATGAAACATAAGTCTGAAACATTTGCAAAGTTCAAGGAATTTCAGAGTGAAGTAGAGAATCATTGTAACAAGAAAATAAAATTTCTACGATCTGATCACGGAGGCGAATATTTGAGTTACGAGTTTGGTCTTCATTTAAAACAATGTGGAATTGTTTCACAACTCACGTCACCTGGAACACCATAGCGTAATGGTGTGTTCGAATGTCGTAACCGTACTTTATTAGATATGGTGCGTTCTATGATGTCTCTTACCAATTTACCACTATCGTTTTGGGGTTATGCATTAGAGACAACAGCATTCACATTAAATAGGGCACCATCTAAATCCGTTGAGACGACACCATATGAACTATTGTTTGGCAAGAAACATAAGCTGTCGTTTCTTAAAGTTTGGGGATGCGATAGTTATGTCAAAAATGCTTCAACGTGATAAGCTCGAACCCAAATCGGAGACGTGCGTCTTCATAGGATACCCTAAGGAAACTATTGGGTACACCTTCTACTACAGATCCGTAGGCAAGATCTTTGTTGCCAAGAATGGGTCCTTTCTAGAGAAGGAGTTTCTCTCGAAATAAATGAGTTGGAGGAAAGTAGAACTTGATGAGGTAATTGTACCTTCTCTCAAATTGGAAAGTAGCACATCAGAGAAAACTGTTCCCGTGATGCCTACACCAACTAGAGAAGAAGCTAATGATAATGATCATGAAACTTCGGATCAAGTTACTACAAAACCTCGTAGGTCGACCAGAACACGTTCCGCACCGGAGTGGTACGGTAATCCTGTCCTGGACGTCATGTTCTAAGACAACGGCGAACCTACGAACTATGAAGAAGCTATGATGAGCCCAGATTCTGATAAATGGCTAGAGGCCATGAAATCTGAGATAGGATCCATGTATGAGAACAAAGTATGGACTTTGGTGGACTTGCCCGATGATCGGCAGGCCATTGAAAATAAATGGATCTTCAAGAGGAAGACAGACGTTGATGGTAATATCACTGTCTACAAAGCTCGACTTGTCGCGAAAGGTTATCGACAAGTTCAAGGGGTTGACTATGATGAGACTTTCTCACCCGTAGCGATGCTTAAGTCTGTCTGAATCATGTTAGCAATTGCCGCATTTTATGATTATAAAATCTAGCAAATGGATGTCAAAACTGCATTCCTTAACAGGTTTCTTAAAGAAGAGTTGTATATGATGCAACCAGAAGGTTTTGTCGATCCTAAAGGTGCTAACAAAGTGTGCAAGCTCCAGCGATCCATCTATGGACTAGTGCAACCATCTCGGAGTTGGAATATACGCTTTGATGATGTGATCAAAGCATATGGTTTTATACAGACTTATGGTGAAGCCTATATTTACAAGAAAGTGAGTGGGAGCTCTGTAGCATTTCTGATATTATATGTGGATGACATATTGTTGATTGGAAATGATATAGAATTTCTGGATAGCATAAAAGGATACTTGAATAAGAATTTTTCAATGAAAGACCTCGGTGAAGCTGCTTATATATTGGGCATCAAGATCTATAGGGATAGATCAAGACGCTTAATAGGACTTTCACAAAGCACATACCTTAACAAAGTTCTGAAGAAGTTCAAAATGGACCAGTCAAAGAAAGGGTTCTTGCCTGTGTTGCAAGGTGTGAAATTGAGTCAGACTCAAAGTCCGACCACGGCAAAAGATAGAGAGAAAATGAAAGTCATTCCCTATGCCTCAGCCATAGGTTCTATCATGTATGCTATGCTGTGTACCAGTCCTATTGTGTGCCTTGCTATGATTTTGGCAAGGGGGTACAATAGTGATCCAGGAGTGGATCACTGGACAGCGGTCAAAATTATCCTTAATTACCTAAGAGGACTAAGGAAATGTTTCGCGGTTATGGTGGTGATAAAGAGTTAGTCGTAAAGGGTTACGTCGATGCAAGATTTGACATCGATTCAGATGACTCTGAGTCTCAATCTGAAAACGTATTGAAAGTGGGAGCAATTAGCTAGAGTAGCTCCATGCAGAGCTTTGTAGACATAGAAATTTGCAAAAATACATACGGATCTGAATATGGCAGACCCGTTGACTAAACCTCTTCCGCGGGCAAAACATGATCAGTGCTACTTCTTGAGCTTGCGTTGGTTTTTCCCTTGAAGAGGAAAGGGTGATGCAGCAAAGTAGAGATAAGTATTTCCCTCAGTTTGAGAACCAAGGTATCAATGCAGTAGGAGACAACGCACAAATCACCGAATACCTGCACAAACAATCAAACAACTTGCACCCAACGCGATAAAGGGGTTGTCAATCCCTTCACGGTTACTTGCAAAAGTGAGATCTGATAGATATAGATGAAACTAAATAAAAGATAAAGTAAATCTTTTTGGTACTTTTGGTTTATAGATCGTAAAGTATAAGATTGCAAAATAGTAGATCGGAAACTAATATGATGGAAAATAGTAGATCGGAAACTTATATGCTAGAAAATAGACCCGGGGGCCATAGGTTTCACTAGAGGCTTCTCTCAAGATAGCAAATAATACGGTGGGTGAACAAATTACTGCCGAGCAATTGATAGAAAAGCGCAAAGTTATGACGATATCTAAGGCAATGATCATGAATATAGGCATCACGTCCGTGTCAAGTAGAACGAAACAATTCTGCATCTACTACTATTACTTCACACATCAACCGACTCCTGCCTGCATCTAGAGTATTAAGTTCATGAAGAACAGAGTAACGCATTAAGTAAGATGACATGATTTAGAGGAATAAACTCAAGCAATATGATGTAAACCCCATCTTTTTATCCTCGATGACAACAATACAATACGTGCCTTGCTGCCCCTACTGTCACTGGGAAAGGACATCGCAAGATTGAACCCAAAGCTAAGCACTTCTCCCATTGCAAGAAAAACCAATCTAGTTGGCCAAACCAAACCGATAGTTCGAAGAGAATTACAAAGATATCAAATCATGCATAAAAGAATTCAGTGAAGATTCAAATAATATTCATAGATAATCTGATCATAAATCCACAATTCGTCGGATCTCGGCAAACACACCGCAAAAAAGTATTACATCGAATAGATCTCCAAGAACATCGAGGAGAACATGATTTTGAGAATCAAAGAGAGCGAAGAAGCCATCTAGCTACTAGCTATGGACCCGTAGGTCTGAGATAAACTACTCACGCTTCATCGGAAGGGCAATAGGGTTGATGTAGAAGCCCTCCGTGATCGAATCCCCCTCTGGCAGGGTGCCGGAAAAGGTCCCTAGATGGGATCTCACGGGTACAGAAGGTTGTGGCGGTGGAAAAGTGTTTTCATGGATGCCTCTGGTGGTTTGGGAATATATGTGAATATATAGGCGAAAGAATTAGGTCAGGAGGGCCACAGGAGGCCCACAAGGCAGGGGGCGCACCCTACCCCCTAGGCGCGCCCTCCACCCTTGTGGCCGCCTCGTGGCTCCTCCGACTTTATCTCCAAGTCTCCTGGTTGTTTTCTAGTCCAAGAAAAATCATCATGAAGATTTTATTCCGTTTGGACTCCGTTTGGTATTCTTTCTCCACGAAGCTAAAAAACAAGGGAAAAACAGAAACTGGCAGTGGGCTCTAGGTTAATAGGTTAGTCCCAAAAATAATATAAAATAGCATATTAATGCATATAAAACATCCAAAACAGATAATATAATAGCATGGAACAATCAAAAATTATAGATACGTTGGAGACGTATCAAGCATCCCCAAGCTTAATTCCTGCTCGTCCTTGAGTAGGTAAATGATAAAAACATAATTTTTGATGTGGAATGCTACCTAACATACTTATCCATGTAATTTTCTTTATTGTGACATGAATGTTCAGATCCATAAGATTTAAAACAAAAGTTTAATATTGACATAAAAACAATAATACTTCAAGCATACGAACAAGGCAATTATGTCTTCTCAAAATAACATGGCCAAAGAAAGCTTATCCCTACAAAATCGTATAGTCTGGCTATGCTCCATCTTCATCACACAAAATATTCAAATCATGCACAACCCCGATGACAAGCCAAGCAATTGTTTCATACTTTTGATGTTCTCAAACTTTTTCAACTTTCACGCAATACATGAGCGTGAGCCATGGACATAGCACTATAGGTGGAATAGAATATGGTGGTTGTGGAGAAGACAAAAAGAAGGAGATAGTCTCACATCAACTAGGCATATCAACGGGCTATGGAGATTCCCATCAATAGATATCAATGTGAGTGAGTAGGGATTGCCATGCAACGGATGCACTAGAGCTATAAGTTTATGAAAGCTCAAAAGAAAACTAAGTGGGTGTGCATCCAACTCGCTTGCTCACGAAGACCTAGGGCAATTTGAGAAAGCCCATCATTGGAATATACAAGCCAAGTTCTATAATGAAAAATTCCCACTAGTATATGAAAGTGACAACATAGGAG
The DNA here is from genome assembly GCA_011799875.1 of Thinopyrum elongatum. NCBI lineage: Eukaryota > Viridiplantae > Streptophyta > Magnoliopsida > Poales > Poaceae > Thinopyrum > Thinopyrum elongatum. The sequence goes on along the minus strand of CM022298.1, from coordinate 109,731,764 downwards.
ACTCTCTATCATGAAGATCATGGTGCTACTTTGAAGCACAAGTGTGGTAAAAGGATAGTACCATTGTCCCTTCTCTCTTTTCTCTCTTTTTTTTATTTGGCCTTCTCATTTTTATGGCCTCTTTTTTTTGTCCGGAGGCTCATCCTGACTTGTGGGGGAATCATAGTCTCCATCATCCTTTCCTCACACGGGACAATGCTCTAATGATGAAGATCATCACACTTTTATTTACTTACAACTCAAAAATTACAACTCGATACTTAGAACAAAATATGACTCTATATGAATGCCTCCGGCGGTGTACCAGGATGTGCAATGAATCAAGAGTAACATGTATGAAAGAATTATGAACGGTGGCTTTGCCACAAATACGATGTCAACTACATGATCATGCAAAGCAATATGACAATGATGAAGCGTGTCATAATAAACGGAATGGTGGAAAGTTGCATGGCAATATATCTCGGAATGGCTATGGAAATGCCATAATAGGTAGGTATGGTGGCTGTTTTGAGGAAGGTATATGGTTGGTGTATGGTAGCGGCGAAAGTTGCGCGGAACTGGAGAGGCTAGCAATGGTGGAAGGGTGAGAGTGCGTATAATCCATGGACTTAACATTAGTCATAAAGAACTCACATACTTATTGCAAAAATCTATTAGTTATCAAAATGAAGTACTATGCGCATGCTCCTAGGGGGATAGATTGGTAGGAAAAGACTATCGCTTGTCCCCAACCGCCACTCATAAGGAAGACAATCAATAAATAAATCATGCTCCGACTTCATCACATAACGGTTCACCATACGTGCATGCTATGGGAATCACAAACTTTAACACAAGTATTTCTCAAATTCACAATTACTCACTAGCATGACTCTAATATTACCATCTCTATATCTCAAAATAATCATAAGGAATCAAACTTTTCATAGTATTCAATGCACTTTATATGAAAGTTTTTATTATATCCCTCTTGGATGCCTATCATATTAGGACTAAATTTATAACCAAAGCAAATTACCATGCTGTTTAAAGACTCTCAAAATAATATAAGTGAAGCATGAGAGTTCAACAATTTCTATAAAATAAAACCACCACCGTGCTCTAAAAAGATATAAGTGAAGCACTAGAGCAAAATTGCCTAGCTCAAAAGATATAAGTGAAGCACATAGAGTATTCTAATAAATCACGATTCATGCATGTCCCTCTCAAAAGGTGTGTAAAGCAAGGATGATTGTGGCAAACTAAAAAGCAAAGACCCAAATCATACAAGACGCTCCAAGCAAAACACATATCATGTGGTGAATAAAAATATAGCCTCAAGTAAAGTTACCTATAGACGAAGATGAAAGAGGGGATGCCTTCCGGGGCATCCCCAAGCTTAGGCTCTTGGTTGTCCTTGAATATTACCTTGGAGTGCCTTGGGCATCCCCAAGCTTAGGCTCTTGCCACTCCTTATTCCATAGTCCATCAAATCCTTACCCAAAACTTGAAAACTTCACAACACAAAACTCAACAGAAAATCTCATAAGCTCCGTTAGTATAAGAAAATAAATCACCACTTTTGGTACTGTTGTGAACTCATTCTTTATTTATATTGGTGTAATATCTACTGTATTCCAACTTTTCCATGGTTCATACCCCCCGATACTACCCATAGATTCATCAAAATAAGCAAACAACACAAAGAAAACAGAATCTGTCAAAAACAGAACAGTCTGCGAAGATCCGAATTGTTCTAATACTTATGTAACTCCAAAAATTCTGAACAATTAGCAAAACAGAGTAAATTTGTATATAAATCTGTATAAAAAATTCAGGGTTTTTCAACGCTGCAGTGAATTATTAAAATTCTGTGACTGGACGCAAAAGTTTCTGTTTTTCAGCAAGATCAAATCAACTATCACCGTAAGCCATCCCAAAGGTCTTACTTGGCACAAATACTAATTAAAACACCAAAACACATCTAACCAGAGGCTAGATGAAAAATTTATTGAAAAACAGCAAGGAAAAATATTGGGTTGTCTCCCAACAAGGGCTTTTCTTTAAAGCCTTTTAGCTAGGCATTGATAATTTCAATGATGCTCACATAAAAGAGAAGAATTGAAGCACAAAGAGAGCATCATAAAACACGTGACAAAACACATCTAATTCTAACATACTTCCTATGCATAGGCATTTTATAAGCAAGCAAATTATCAAGGCAAGCAAAAACTAGCATATGCAAGGAAGAAGAAAGAGACGATAGCAATCTCAACATGAAGAGAGGTAATTTAGTAACATGAAAATTTCTACAACCATATTTTCCTCTCTCGTAATAATTACATGTAGGATCATAAGCAAATTCAACAAAATAGCTATCACATAACATATTCTCAACACGATCCACATGCATGCGAAGTTGACACTCTTCCAAAATAGTGGGATTAACATTAACTAAAGTCATGACCTCTCCAAACCCACTTTTATCAAAAATTTCATAAGATTGAACATTCTACAAATATGTGGGATCTAAAGTTGACACTCTTCCGAACCCACTTTCAGTATTATTGCAAACATTATTATCAATCTCATATTCATCATGGGGCTTAAATAAATTTTCAAGATCATAAGAAAAATCACCCCAATCATGATCATTGCAACAAGTAGTGGACCTAGCAAAACTAGCATCCCCAAGCTTAGGGTTTTGCATATCATTAGCACAACTAACATTAATAGAATTTATAGTAGAACCATTGCAATCATGCTTTTTATTCAAGGAGCTATCGTGAATCACTTCACAATTTTCATATTCACGAATTTCAAGCAAAACTTCATAAAGATAATCTAGTGCACAAAACTCACTAGCAATTGGTTCATCATAATTGGATCTCTTAAAAAGATTAGCAAGCGGATGAGGATCCATAAACTTTTAGCAAGCGAAGATGCAAGCAAAAAGAAGGCACAAGGTAACACAAGCAAACAAAAGATCGAATGGAAGAAGGGCGAATAAAAAGGCAAATCTTTTCGAAAATTGTTTTCGAAGTGGGGAAGAGGAAAACGAGAGGCAAATGGCGAATAATGTAATGCAAGAGATGAGAGTTTATGATAGGTACTTGGTATGTCTTGACTTGGCGTAGATCTCCCCGGCAACGGCGCCAGAAATTCTTCCTGCTACTTCTTGAGTTTGCGTTGGTTTTTCCCTTGAAGAGGAAAGGGTGATGCAGTAAAGTAGAGATAAGTATTTCCCTTAGTTTGAGAACCAAGGTATCAATCCAGTAGGAGACAACGCACAAATCACTGAATAACTGCACAAACAATCAAACAACTTGCACCCAACGGGATAAAGGGGTTGTCAATTCCTTCACGGTTACTTGCAAAAGTGAGATCTGATAGATATAGATGAAACTAAATAAAAGATAAAGTAAATATTTTTGGTATTTCTGGTTTATATATCGGAAAGTAAAAGATTGCAAAATAGTAGATCGGAAACTAATAAGATGGAAAATAGTAGATCGGAAACTTATATGATGGAAAATAGACCCGGGGGCCATAGGTTTCACTAGAGGCTTCTCTCAAGATAGCAAATAATACGGTGGGTGAACAAATTACTGCCGAGCAATTGATAGAAAAGCGCAAAGTTATGACAATATCTAAGGCAATGATCATGAATATAGGCATCACGTCTGTGTCAAGTAGACTGAAACAATTCTGCATCCACTACTATTACTCCACACATCGACCGACTCCTGCCTGCATCTAGAGTATTAAGTTCATGAAGAACAGAGTAACGCATTAAGTAAGATGACATGATGTAGAGGAATAAACTCAAGCAATATGATGTAAACCCCATATGTTTATCCTCGATGGCAACAATACAATACGTGCCTTGCTGCCCCAACTGTCACTGGGAAAGGACACCACAAGATTGAACCCAAAGCTAAGCACTTCTCCCATTGCAAGAAAAACCAATCTAGTTGGCCAAACCAAACCGATAGTTCGAAGAGAATTACAAAGATATCAAATCATGCATAAAAGAATTTAGAGAAGATTCAAATAATACTCATAGATAATCTGATCATAAATCCACAATTCATCGGATCTCAGCAAACACACCGCAAAAAAGTATTACATCGAATAGATCTCCAATAACATCGAGGAGAACATGGTATTGAGAATCAAAGAGAGAGAAGAAGCCATCTAGCTACTAGCTATGGACCCGTAGGTCTGAGATAAACTACTCACGCTTCATCAGAAGGGCAATAGGGTTGATGTAGAAGCCCTCCGTGATCGAATCCCCCTCTGACAGGGTGCCGGAAAAGGTCCCTATATGGGATCTCACGGGTATAGAAGGTTGCAGCGGTGGAAAAGTGTTTTCGTGGATGCCTCTAGTGGTTTGGGAATATATGTGAACATATAGGCGAAAGAATTAGGTCAGGAGGGTCACGGGGGGCCCACAAGGTAGGGGGCGCGCCCTACCCCCCTGGGCGCGCCCTCCACCCTTGTGGCCGCCTCGTGGCTCCTCCGACTTCATCTCCAAGTCTCCTGGGTGTCTTCTGGTCCTAGAAAAATCATCGTGAAGATTTTATTCCATTTGGATTCCGTTTGGTATTCCTTCTCCACGAAGCTAAAAAACCAGGAAAAAACAGAAACTAGCACTGGGCTCTAGGTTAATAGGTTAGTCCCAAAAATAATATAAAATAGCATATTAATGCATATAAAACATCCAAAACAGATAATATAATAGCATGGAACAATCAAAAATTATAGATACGTTGGACACGTATCAATCAGCACCAAGACTCCATGGGTGTTAGATTCATTACAATGTAATCTAGATTATTGACTCTAGTGCAAGTGAGAGAGTGATGGAAATATGCCCTAGAGGCAATAATAAAGTTGTTATTATTATATTTCCTTATTCATGATAAAGGTTTATTATTCATGCTAGAATTGTATTGATCGGAAACCTAAATACATGTGTGAATACATAAACAAATACCATGTCCCTAGTAAGCCTCTACTAGAGTAGCTTGTTGATCAAAGATGGTTAAGGTTTCCTAACCATGGACATGTGTTGTCACTTGATAACAGGATCACATCATTAGGAGAATGATGTGATGGACAAGACCCATCCGTTATCTTAGCATATGATCGTTCAGTTTATTGCTACTGCTTTCTTAATGTCAAATACATGTTCCTTCGACCATGAGATCATGCAACTCCCGGATACCGGAGGAATGCCTTGTGTGCTATCAAACGTCACAATGAAACTGGGTGATCATAAAGATGCTCTACAGGTATCTCCGAAGGTGTCTGTTGAGTTGGCGTGAATCGAGATTGGGATTTGTCACTCCGGTTATCAGAGAGGTATCTCTGGGCCCTCTTGGTAATATAGCATCACAAGAAGTTTGCAGGCAAAGTGACTAAGGAGTTAGTTAAGAGATGATGTATTACGAAACGAGTAAAGAGACTTGCCGGTAACGATATTGAACTAGGTATGAAGATACCGACGATCGAATCTCGGGCAAGCAACATACCGACAGACAAAGGGAATTGCGTATGTTGTCATAAGGTTCGACCGATAAAGATCTTCATAGAATATGTAGGAACCATATGGGCATCCAGGTCCCGCTATTGGTTATTGACCGTAGAGGCGTCTTGGTCATGTCTACATCATTCTCGAACCCATAGGGTCCGCACGCTTAACGTTCGTTGATGATATAGTATTATATGAGTTGATGACGGAATGTTGTTCGGAGTCCCGGATGAGATCACAGACATGACGAGGAGCTCCGGAATAGTCCAGCGGTAAATATTGATATATAGGACGATGCTATTTGGTCACGGGAAAGGTTTCGGAATGTATCGGGTAGTCATCGGATGACCGGAAGGGGTTTCGGGAAGCCCCAGGAGGTTATTGGGCCATATGGGCCAAAAGAGGGGAGCACCCCAGCCCACAAGGGGCTGGCATGCCACACCTCTAGGCCGCCGGCCCTAGGGAAGGAAAGGGCGAGGGCTAGCCCCTCCTGCCTTCCCTCGACTTAAGAGGAAGGAAAGGGGGGCGCCACCCCCTCCTGCCTTCCCCTCCCCCCCCCCCATGCACCAAAGAAGGAAGGGTGGGGGCGCAGCCAGGGCAGGCGCCCAAGGTGGCCGCCGGCCCCTTGGGGGAACCCTAGGCTGCCTCCCCTCCTCCCCCCACCTATATATATGTGTGGATGGAGAGGGACAACACACACCACAATCCCCAAGCCGTGTGCGGCGCCCCTCTCCCTCAAGTTCACCCTCGGTCATATTTTCGTAGTGCTCGGCGAAGCCCTGCAGAGATAGTGAAGGAAATATGCCCTAGAGGCAATAATAAAGTTGTTATTTTATATTTCCTTATTCATGATAAAGGTTTATTATTCATGCTAGAATTGTATTGATCGGAAACCTAAATACATGTGTGAATACCTAAACAAACACCGTGTCCCTAGTGAGCCTCTACTTGACTAGCGCGTTGATCAAAGATGATTATGGTTTCCTAACCATGGACATGAGTTGTCATTTTATAACAGGATCACATTATTAGGAGAATGATGTGATAGACAAGACCCATCCGTTAGCTTAGCATAATGATCGTTTAGTTTTATTGCTATTGCTTTCTTCATGTCAAATACATATTCCTTTGACTATGAGATTATGCAACTCCCGGATACTGGAGGAATGCCTTGTGTGCTATCAAACGTCACAACGTAACTGGGTGATTATAAAGATGCTTTACAGGTATCTCCGAAGGTATTTGTTGAGTTGGCATAGATCGAGATTAGGATTTGTCACTCCGAGTATCGGAGAGGTGTCTCTGGGCCCTCTCGGTAATACAAATCATAAGCTTGCAAGCAAACGACTAAGGAGTTAGTCACGAGGTGATGTATTACGGAATGAGTAAAGAGACTTGCCGGTAACGAGATTGAACTAGGTATGAAGATACCGACGATTGAATCTCGGGCAAGTAACATACCGATGGACAAAGGGAATTATGTATGTTGTCATTACGGTTCGACCGATAAAGATCTTCGTAGAATATGTAGGAGCCAATATGGGCATCCAGGTTTCGCTATTGGTTATTGACCGGAGAGTTGTCTCGGTCATGTCTACATAATTCTCGAACCCGTAGGGTCCGCACGCTTAACGTTCGATGTCGATTTGGTATTATATGAGTTATGTGGTATGGTGACCGGATGTTGTTCGGAGTCCCGGATGTGATCGCAGACATGACGAGGAGCTCCGGAATGGTCTGGAGGTAAAGATTGATATGTAATACGATGCTATTTGGTCTCCGGAATGGTTTCGGAATGCATCGGAAAATTATCGGAATACCGGAAGGGTGCCGGATGCACCGGGAGAGTATTGGGCCTTAGTGGGCCAAGTAGAGGGGAACACACCAGCCCACATGGGCTGGTGCGCCCCCCTTATGGCAGCCGCACCTAATACATGGAAAAGGGGGCGCCACCCCCTCTTGCCTTATCCCGAAGAAGGGAGGAAGGAAAGAAGGGGGCGCCTCCCCCCTTTCCTTTCCCCTTGTGCCATTATTTGGCACGGGGGCCGCACCAAAGGGAGGTGCCCTAGGGCTGCCGCCACACCTCTTGGGGCACCCTAGGGGCTGCCTCCTCCCCTCCGACACCTATATATATGTGGGGAGGGGTGCCACACAATATACAGCTTATTCCACGCCGTGTGTCGGCACCCCTCCGACTCTAGTTTACTCCTCCGCTCTAGATCATCGCAGTGCTTAGGCGAAGCCCAGCGGGATTGCTTCACCACCACCGACACCATGCCGTTATGCTGATCGAACTCATCTAATACCTCGCCCCGTTGCTGGATCAAGATGGCGAGGACGACACCGAGCTGAACGTGTGAAGAACGCGGAGGTGCCGTGCGTTCGGTACTTGATTGGTTGAAGCGCGAAGAAGTTCGACTACATCAACCACATTGTGAAACGCTTCCGCTTACAGTCTACGAGGGTACGTAGACACACTCTCCCCCTCGTTGCTATGCATCTCCATGGATAGAACATTGCGTTTGCATAGAATTTTTTTTGTTTTCCATGCAACGATTCCCAACAGTGGCATCATGAGCCAGGTCTATGCGTAGATGATATGCACGAGTAGAACACAAAGAGTTGTGTGTGGTGATAGTCATACTGCATACCACCAACTTCTTATTTTGATTCGGCGGTATTGTGGGATGAAGCGGCTCGGACCAACCTTACATGTCCACGCACATGAGACCGGTTCCACCGACTGATATGCATTTAGTTTTGCATAAAGGTGGCTGGCGGGTGTCTGTTTGTCCTACTTTAGTTGAATCGAATTTGACTACGGCCGGTCCTTGAAGAAGGTTAAAACAGCAAACTTGACGAATCACCGTTGTGGTTTTTGCCATAGGTAAGAACGGTTCTTGCTAGAAACCCGTAGCAGCCACGTAAAACTTGCAACAACAAATTAGATGACGTCTAACTTGTTTTTGCAGGGTATGTTGTGATGTGATATGGTCAAGACATGATGTGATATACGTTATTGTATGAGATGATCATGTTTTGTAAGATATCAGGCAACCGGCAGGAGCCTTATGGTTGTCTCTTTATTGTATGAAATGCAAACGCCATGTAATTGCTTTACTTTATCGCTATGAGTTAGCAATAGTTATAGAAGGAATAGTTGGCGAGACGACCAGGACGCAACGATGGAGATCAAGGTGTCGAGCCGGTGACGATGGAGATCATGATGATGCTTTGGAGATGGAGATCAAAAGCACAAGATAATGATGGCCATATCATGTCACATATTTTGATTGCATGTGATGTTTATCTTTTATGCATCTTATTTTGCTTAGTACGGCGGTAGCATTATAAGATGATCCCTTCACTAAATTTCAAGGTAAAAGTGTTCTCCCTGAGTATGCACCGTTGCAACAGTTCGTCGTTTCGAGACACCACGTGATGATCGGATGTGATAGACTCTACGTTCACATACAACAGGTGTAAGACATTTTTGCACATGCAGAATACTTGGGTTAAACTTGACGAGCCTAGCATGTACAGACATGGTCTTGGAACACTGGAGACCGAAAGGTCGAACGTGAGTCATATAGTAGATATGATCAACATAGAGATGTTCACCATTGATGACTACCCCATCTCACGTGATGATCGGATTTGGGTTAGTTGATTTGGATCACGTATCACTTAGATAACTTGAGGGATGTTTATTTAAGTGGGAGTTCTTTAGTAATATGATTAATTGAACTTAATTTATCATGAACTTAGTCCTGATAGTATTTGCAAATCTATGTTGTAGATCAATAGCTCACGATGTAGTTCCCCTATTTTTTTATATGTTCCTAGAGAAAACTAAGTTGAAAGATGATAGTAGCAATGATGCGGACTGGGTCTGTGATCTGAGGATTATCCTCATTGCTGTACAGAAGAATTATGTCCTTAATGCACCGCTAGGTGACAGACCTATTGCAGGAGCAGATGCAAACGTTCTGAATGTCTGGCAAGCTCGGTATGATGACTACTTAATAGTTTAGTGCACCATGCTTTACGGCTTAGAACCGGGACTTCAAAATTGTTTTGAACGCAACGGAGCATATGAGATGTTCCAAGAGCTGAAATTGGTATTTCTGACTCATGCCCGTGTCGAGCGGTATGAGACCTCTGACAAGTACTTTTCCTACAAGATGGAGGAGAATAGCTCAGCATGTGAGCATGTGCTTAGAATGTTTGGATACTACAATTGCTTGAATCAAGTGGGAGTTAATCTTCCAGATAAGATAGTGATTGACAGAGTTCTCTAGTCACTATCACCAAGCTACTAAAACTTTGTGATAAACTATAATATGCAAGGGATGACGAAAATAATTCCCGAGCTTCGTGATGCTGAAATCGGTGAAGGTAGAAATCAAGAAAGAGCATCAAATGTTGATGGTTAACAAGACCACTAGTTTCAAGAAAAAGGGAAAAAGGGAAAGAAAGGGAACTTCAAGAAGAATGGCAAACAAGTTGTTGCTCCCATGAAGAAACCCAAAGCTAGACCCAAGCCTGAAACTGAGTGCTTCTACTTCAAAGGAAATGGTCACTGGAAGCGGAACTGCCCCAAATACCTGGCGGATAAGAAGGATGGCAAAGTAAACAAAGGTATATTTGATATACATGTTATTGATGTGTACTTTACTAGTGTTCATAGTAGCCCCTGGGTATTTGATACCGGTTCAGTTGCTAAGATTAGTAACTCGAAACAGGAGTTGCAAAATGAACAGAGACTAGTTAAGGGCGAGGTGACGATGTGTGTTGGAAGTGATTCCAAGGTTGATAAGATCACCATCGCACACTCCCTTTACCTTTGGTATTAGTGTAGAACCTAAATAAATGCTATTTGGTGTTTGCATTGAGCATGAATATGATTGGATCATGTTTATTGCAATACGGTTATTCATTTAAGTCAAAGAATAATTGTTGTTCTGTTTGTATGAATAAAACCTTCTATGGTCATACACTCAATATAAATGGTTTATTGAATCTCGATCGTAATGATACACATATTCATAATATTGATGCCAAAAGATGCAACGTTGATAATGATAGTGCAACAAACTTGTGGCACTGTCGTTTAGGTCATATTGGTGTAAAGCGCATGAAGAAACTCCATGCAGATGGGCTTTTGGAATCACTTGATTATGAATCGTTTGATACTTGTGAACCATGCCTCATGGGCAAGATGACTAAAACTCCGTTCTCCGAAACAATGGAGCGAGCTGATGACTTATTGGATATAATACATATCGATGTATGCGGTCCGATGAGTGTTGAAGCACGTGGCAGGTATCGTTATTTTCTGACCTTCAAAGATGATTTCAGTAGGTATGGGTATATCTACTTAATGAATCACAAGTCTAAAACATTTGAAAAGTTCAAAGAACTTCAGAGTGAAGTGGAGAATCATCGTAACAAGAAAATAAAGTTTCTACGATCTGATCATGGAGGCGAATATTTGAGTTACGAGTTTGACCTTCATTTAAAACAACGTGGAATTATTTCACAACTCATGCCACCTGGAACACCACAGCATAATGGTGTGTCCGAACGTCGTAACCGTACTTTATTAGATATGGTGCGATCTATGATGTCTCTTATCGATTTACCACTATCATTTTGGGTTATGCATTAGAGACAGCCGCATTCACGTTAAATAGGGCACCGTCTAAATCCATTGAGACGACACCGTATGAACTATGGTTTGGTAAGAAACCTAAGCTGTCGTTTCTTAAAGTTGGGGGTTGCGACACTCATGTCAAAAGGCTTCAGCCTGATAAGTTCGAACCCAAATCGGAGAAGTGCGTCTTCATAGGATACCCTAAAGAAACTATTGGGTACACCTTCTACCTCAGATCCGAAGGTAAGATCTTTGTTATAAGAATGGGTCCTTTCTAGAGAAGGAGTTTCTCTCGAAAGAAGTGAGCGGGAGGAAAGTAGAAATTGATGAGGTAATTGTACCTTCTCTCGAATAAGAGAGTAGCACATCACAGAAAATAGTTCCCGTGATGCCTACACCAACCAGAGAGGAAGCTAATGATGATGATCATGAAACTTCAGATCAAGTTACTATAGAACTTCGTAGGTCGACCAGAACACGTTCTACACCAGAGTGGTACGGTAATCCTGTCCTGGAAGTCATGTTATAAGACCATGGCGAACCTACGAACTATGAAGAAGCTATGATGAGCCCAGATTCCGACAGATGGCTTGAGGCCATGAAATCTGAGATAGGATCCATGTATGAGAACAAAGTGTGGACTTTGGTGGAATTGCCCGATGATCAGCAAGCCATTGAGAATAAATGGATCTTCAAGAAGAAGACTGATGCTGATAGTAATGTCACTATCTACAAAGCTCGACTAGTCGCAAAAGGTTTTCGACAAGTTCAAGGGGTTGAGTACGATGAGACTTTCTCACCCGTAGCGATGCTTAAGTCCGTCCGAGTCATGTTAGCAATCGCCGCATTTTATGATTATGAAATCTGGGAAATGGAAGTCAAAACTGCATTCCTTAATGGATTTGTTAATGAAGAGTTGTATATGACAAAACCAGAAGGTTTTGTCGATCCTAAAGGTGCTAACAAAGTATGCAAGCTTCAGCGATCCATCTATGGACTGGTGCAAGCATCTCGGAGTTGGAATATACGCTTTGATGAGGTGATCAAAGCATATGGTTTTATACAGACTTTTGGTGAAGCCTGTATTTACAAGAAAGTGATTGGGAGCTCTGTAGCATTTCTGATATTATATGTGGATGACATATTGTTGATTGGAAATGATATAGAATTTCTGGATAGCATAAAAGGATACTTGAATAAGAATTTTTCAATGAAAGACCTCGGTGAAGCTGCTTATATATTGGGCATCAAGATGTATAGGGATAGATCAAGATGCTTAATAGGACTTTCACAAAGCACATACCTTGACAAGATTTTCAAGAAATTCAAAATGGATCAGTCAAAGAAAGGGTTCTTGCCCGTGTTACAAGGTGTGAAGTTGAGTAAGACTCAAAGCCCGAACACGACAGAAGATAGAGAAAGAATGAAAGTCATTCCCTATGCCTCAGCCATAGGTTCTATAAATTATGCCATGCTGTGTACCAGATCTGTTGTGTGCCTTGCCAATAAGTTTGGCAAGAGGGTACAAAAGTGATCCAGGAGTGGACCACTGGACAGCGGTCAAAATTATCCTTAGGTGCCTTAAAGAGGACTAAGGAAATGTTTCTCGGTTATGGAGGTAATAAAGAGTTCATCGTAAAGGGTTACGTCGATGCAAGCTTTAACGCTGATTCGGATGACTCTGAGTCTCAATCTGAATACATGTTGAAAGTCGGAGAAATTAGCTAGAGTAGCTCTATACAGAGCTTTGTAGACATAGAAATTTGCAAAATACATACGGATCTGAATGTGACAGACCCGTTGACTAAATTTCTCTCACAAGCAAAACATGATCACTCCTTAGTACTCTTTGGGTGTTAATCACATGGCGATGTGAACTAGATTATTGACTCTAGTAAACTCTTTGGGTGTTGGTCACATGGCGATGTGAACTATGGGTGTTAAATCACATGGTGATGTGAACTAGATTATTGACTCTAGTGCAAATGGGAGACTGAAGGAAATATGCCCTAGAGGCAATAATAAAGTTGTTATTTTATATTTCCTTATTCATGATAAAGGTTTATTATTCATGCTAGAATTATATTGATCGGAAACCTAAATACATGTGTGAATACATAAACAAACACCGTGTCCCTAGTGAGCCTCTACTTGACTAGCTCGTTGATCAAAGATGGTTATGGTTTCCTAACCATGGACATGAGTTGTCATTTGATAACGGGATCACATCATTAAGAGAATGATGTGATGGACAAGACCCAGCTGTTAGCTTAGCATAATGATCGTTCAGTTTTATTGCTATTGCTTTCTTCATGTCAAATACATATTCCTTCGACTATGAGATTATGCAACTCCCGGATACCGGAGGAATGCCTTGTGTGCTATCAAACATCACAACTTAACTGGGTGATTATAAAGATGCTCTACAGGTATCTCCGAAGGTATTTGTTGAGTTGGCATAGATCGACATTAGGATTTGTCACTCCGAGTATCGGAGAGGTATCTCTGGGCCCTCTCGGTAATACACATCATAAGCTTGGAAGCAAATGACTAAGGAGTTAGTCATGAGGTGATGTATTACGGAACGAGTAAAGAGACTTGCCAGTAACGAGGTTGAACTAGGTATGAAGATACCGACGATCGAATCTCGGGCAAGTAACATACCGATGGACAAAGGGAATTACGTATGTTGTCATTACGGTTCGACCGATAAAGATCTTCGTAGAATATGTAGGAGCCAATATGGGCATCCAGGTTCCGCTATTGGTTATTGACCGGAGATTTGTCTCGGTCATGTCTACATAGTTCTCGAACCCGTAGGGTCCGCACGCTTAACGTTCGATGTCGATTTGGTATTATATGAGTTATGTGGTTTGGTGACTGAATGTTGTTCGGAGTCCCGAATGTGATCACGGACATGACGAGGAGCTCCGGAATGGTCCGGAGCTAAAGATTGATATATAGGACGATGCTATTTGGTCTTCGGAATGGTTTCGGAATGCACCGGAAAATTATCGGAATACCGGAAGGGGTTCCGGAGGCACCGGGAGAGTATTGGGCCTTAGTGGGCCAAGTAGAGGGGAACACACATGCCCACATGGGCTGGTGCGCCCCCCTTATGGCAACCGCACCTAATACATGGAAAAGAGGGGGCGCCACCCCCTCTTGCCATATCCCGGAGAAGGGAGGAAGGAAAGAAGGGGGCGCCTCCCCCCTTTCCTTCCCCCTTGTAACATTATTTGGCAGGGGGGCGCACCAAAGGGAGTTGCCCTAGAGCTGCCGCCACAACTCTTGGGGCGCCCTAGGGGCTGCCTCCTCCCCTCCCACACCTATATATATGTGGGGAGGGGTGCCACACAATATACAGCTTATTCCACGCCGTGTGTCGGCACCCCTCCGCCTCTAGTTTACTCCTCCACTCTAGATCATCGCAGTGCTTAGGTGAAGCCCTGCGGGATTGCTTCACCACCACCGTCACCATGCCGTTATGCTGACGGAACTCATTTACTACCTCGGCCCGCTTGCTGGATCAAGATGGCGAGGACGACAACGAGCTGAACGTGTGCAGAATGCGGAGGTGCCGTGCTTTCGGTATTTGATCGGTTGAAGCGCGAAGAAGTTCGACTACATCAACTGCATTGTGAAACGCTTCCGCTTACGGTCTACTAGGGTACGTAGACACACTCTCCCCCTCGTTGCTATGCATCTCCATGGATAGATCATTGCGTGTGCGTAGATTTTTTTTTCCATGCAACGATTCCCAACAGATAGTTGCATCACCACTGTCACCACGCCGTCGTGCTGCCGGAACTCATCTACTACTTCGCCCGTCTTGCTGAATCAAGAAGGCGAGGACGTCATCGAGCTGAACGTGTGCTGAACGTGGAGGTGTCGTACGTTCGGTACTCGATCAGGCGGATCGTGAAGGTGTACGATTATATCAACCGCGTTGATAAACGCTTCCGCTAAACGGTCTACGAGGGTACGTAGACACACTCTCCCCTCTCGTAGCTATGCATCTCCATGGATAGATCTTGCGTGTGCGTAGAATTTTTTTTGTTTTCCATGCAACGTTCCCCACAAAAGCATGTTTACTTCTAATAACACATGGCATTTTTGGTTTGATGACACATTTTTGGCAAGTTAGTTTCATTACCCATGGCAATTTTTGGACATGTCCACTTTCAAAACGTAACTACAATTGCCATGTACCATCTACATTTTTCTCTAGGGAGCAAAACCCTTTATAGTACACAATTGTTAAAGGAACATTTTCTCTCCTAGTTTTTGCAATGTGCAAAATGATATTGTTGGTAAATTAATATGGTAAATAAAAAGAAATTTTCCAAGACAAAAATGTTTCATGTCAAATTTTTACAATTGTCCATGGCAAATTTATTTGATGCATCATGGCATTTTCAGTCCATGGAGCATGTCAAATTTTTGTAACAAAGACATGGCAGAATTATTTCTTTTTTCAACATGGCAAGTTTAGTTTTATAACCATGGCAATTTTTTATTTACAGCCCCGGCAAATTTAGTTTTATAGACATGAAATTTTTTACTTTACAACCATGGCAACTTTACCTTGTTTTTGCCATGGCAAACTCTTTTACCTTTACATACATGGCATTTTTCCTTTTTTTACACACATGACAAATTTTTTACTTTTACTTTTGCTCGTGGCAACTTTTCTTCTTCTCTTGCCATGGCAAATTAACTTATTACATCCATGGGAAATTTTACTTTTTATTTGCCATGCCAAATTTTTAATCTAGATGTTTTGTGTCTTCGTGCTTATAGTAAAATATCATGGCAATCAAGTTAACTTTTTATTTTGCCATGGCAATTTTTAACTTTTATTGTCATGGCAAATTTTTTTTTGCCATGGCAAATTTACCTTAATTGACACGACAATTTTACCTAAATCGCCATGGCAATTTTTACTTTATTTTTGCCATGGAAAATTTACCTTAATTGACACGGCAAATTTACCTAAATCTCCATGGCAATTTTTACTTTATTTTTTCCATGACAAATTTATCTTAATTGACATGGAAAATTTACATAAATCGCAATGGCAAATATTTTAAATTTTATTGCCATGTCAATTTTACTTTTTATTTGCCATGGAAATTTTATATTTTTTTGCCATGACAATCTTAATTCAAATATGATGGCAAATTTACATTTCCAGAACATGGCAAATTATACTATGTAGCATGGTATTTTAACTCGTGTAGCCATGGAAATTTTTAATTTATTCTCATGGAAAAATTTACTTTATTTTTTCCATGGAAAAATGTACACTATTTCTACCATGGTAAATACTGATATACACATGGCAATTTTTTTGTTTAACTTTTTGTATAATCTAGTTGTACGGGACCATGGCGATTATTATTGTATGCAACATGGGAATTACTTTTTGCCATGGTGTTTTTGAATTTTTTGCCATGGCAGCTTTGACGTGCTTTTTCTTAGGAATCAAATATCTTGTTAACCTTGCAATTTGTAAAATTATATCATGGCAAATCATAAAATAGTTTGGTCAAACTTGAATGGAGTTTTTTTTGGAATTTTCCCTGGCATTTTTCTGCTTCTAAAGTTGGTGACATTTTTTCGTAGTACATCAAAAACTAGTCTTTTTATTTGTCACAGAAAAAGCAAAAAAAAACCTGGGCTTCTTCTTTTGTTTTGCTATTGGGATTTTTTTTCTTTTCATTTTACATTAAAAAAGGCAAGGCCAGGGCCTGGGGAGGGTGCTCGTGATTTCGATCCTCTCCTCCCGAACAAAAGCGTTCGTGAGAGGGGGGGGGGGGGGGGGGGGGGGGGGGGGGGGGGTGGGGGGGGGGGGGGGGGGGGGGGGGGCTCGTACCGAACTGTTCGTTTGGTCTGGCAAGTCCTCGGACCGAACGTTTGGGAGATATTGGCGTCCTTTTTTTTGCATCGCCCCTCCTATGTTTTTTTGTCACACCTTTCCCCTTTTTCCTCTGACGATGTGATCATCTACCTGTTCATAGAAAAACCTTGAGCCGCCTCCCGCATGCGTGTGCTGCCGCAGCAACGCCCGACGTATCAGTCTTCCGTTTCTCCCGTGCTGTCTGCTATGCTCGTGCCATGCCTCGTCAGACATGTACTTTGACATTCTCCTGAACAGGTACCTAGTTCTGATTGAGCTATTTTCTAAGTTAGAACCGTAGATGATGAATTTCCTAAGTTAGAAATCGTATATTGTGATTTTCCTCTCTATAGCTAGTAGCTTAAACAACTATGTGTAGTCATCAAGTTTTTTCTTTCTAAGACTGTTTTTATTTTCACATCCATAGATTTCGAGCTTTGGGAGACTGCGGGTTGTGTTGCAGGTGGCATCAACGAGCGGCACATGTCAAATAATATCTAATTTATTCATTACGGTGGTACTTGTAATTAATACTAAGGCTAGTACCATTAGGCCCCAAAGCTTGTGTAGTATGACTGAACTCTAGTTTTGTTTGGACTTGCTCTTTATGTATATGTTCTTAGCAAATTGGACTCTAGTCTGGTCTCGACTTGTAAGACTATGAAATCTAGTCAACTGCTCGTAATCAGTGTGTCATCCATAATGATATGTGTCATTTGTGCTCACGTGCACACAGGATGACTAATCTAGAACTTGTAATCCATGTAAAGTAAGCAGTGGCGGGCACAAATAGATGCCCGTCACTGCTTCTTAGATGACATGTTAGCAATGGTGTGGGGTTAGTGGCGGGCGCCCCTGAGAGCCTCGCCTGCCGCTAGTGCACATTTTGCGCCCACCATTCATAGGCTATTTTGTAGTACTGTTGGGAGAAGATCCACAAGTACTATCAAGAACACAACAAATATGTGAAGCCGCATCCTATTAATACTACCGACAATGTGACCTCTCTCCAACATAGATGGTCCACCATCCGAAAGCACATGAACATGTTTGTCGGCCACTATGCTTCCGTGCTTGGCCGGAATCAAAGTGGATTGGAGTCCAAAGTCATGTAAATTGAATTGTTTTGTTTCATCATAATTTGCATTGCTATTTTTTTATTGTCGTATTACCATGAGTACTTTATTGTTTGATAGATGATGTTGGCAGCGACTTGGTACCAACAAACCGAGAAGAAACCATGCGGTTTTAGCCATTCTTGGATGAAATTGAATGGCCAACAAATCGGAATCAACTTGTGGCAGACCTCAAAGCCGACAACAAGAGGTTGAAGAAAAATCATGACTCAAGTCCCAACCAATCTATTGAATTGGATGATGAAGAGGAACAAGTAGTTGGGACGAGCCACCGTGCTAATGAATAATTGCCAAGTGATGGGAAACAAGTGGGAGAAGTGAGGGTCGCTCGTGATGCCGCGGCGATAAAAATGTCCATCAAATGGACGGGCATTTTTTCCACAAGGGGGAACAAGAAAGAGGAGAGGTACAAGCTCATGTTGCATACGCAAAAAAAAAAAGAATGGATTGGGACCGAGAGAGGGTGAACAACAAGTTTCAAATTGAGAGGAACAAGTTGAAAATTGAGAGGGAGAAGATATAGTTGGAGAAGAAAGAAGTGTTTCTCAAATAGGAGCTCGAGAAGGCCCAAACTCTTGGATCAATAGAGCTTAAGACGGAGAGGTTGCAACTTACTCGAGAAACGGAGATTTCGAGAATAATGTTGGTTGACGCAAACCTCTTGGATGAGGAAGGCAAGAAGTGGCTTGAGGGGGGCAGAACAAGACCACCATGCATAGAGAGTACGAGGCAGAGGACACGGCATGAACGATGGCCATGGTAGAGCAGGCGGCACGAATGGCGCCCGAACAGTGATTCATCACATTGTCCAGCCCTGGCCTGGACATTGAATTTTATTTTGGCATGTCTGGATTGTTGAATTATGAATTGTTTTGTTTTGCATAATTGAATTGTGATGAATTTATGCTATATGATCCATGTGCATGGATTGCATGGATTTAAGGGGTTGGATATGAGGAGTGTGGTTATCCATTGGGACATATGAGGCGCCAGCTGGCGCTGTCCGGGTCACGCCCGGGTACGTCGCGGGCGTTTTGATGGGCGGATTTGTCAAATCCGGTTGTAGATGTTCTCAACGAATACATATGTAGTTTATGTTTGTGTCTGGTATATAAATTTTCTGAACATGGATCTATTTAAAATAATACTTGAATACGCGTGGTTTGAATGTCACTAGCGAATCACGTATTCATTAATCGATCTTATAATAATATTATTCATGGCACAAATCATGAAGATAATGAAAACTGATCACTTTATTATGGTTTATAAGGCATAGTCCTCACAGCAGTTGCACGAACCATGGTATGGCACTCCATTTGGGGTGCATATTTATGCCAGGGACCGCGGAAATCCCCAGCACCGGATCAATAATACACGGCCATGTGCATTGCAGAAGAAATTATCTACGGCCAATTAGCCATCGATACGCTTGCCAGTTAGAGGATAAAATGTATTTTCATCCACCGCTGCTCATAGAATCATCTCTTAGATATCTACATTCGGAGGTTGGGTAATCATGGAGAGCATCGGATACATGGAATGCAGAATGACGCGTATGCATGTTAGGACTTCCTATCATATATATGACTTAATCATCTAAGACGTTGAAGCAACCATGAATATTCCATGCCTCATAATCGTGCGCTGTACTACTCACTTCAAAATCATTCTGCAATGTACAACTGCCGGTTGATTTGACTATTCAGGATACATCCTTGGCTCCTTGCATGGTGCACTCGACCTACGCGGAATACGGCAGGATGACACCCAGAATGAAATAGAAAAGATGCAGAGCAGCAACGATCATCAAACAGCTAGCTAACAAATGGATGGCCACTTGGCCACCACAATGGTCGCCATGTGCGCAGAGGAAGTATTTCTTTTTTTTGAAAATACTTGTAGGAAGTATGAGTACTTTGCTTTTGGACATTCAAAAGGAAAATAGTATGTAGTTTTAGAATTTCGTCTACTTCAATGCACCCTATGGATGATACATTCGTGCATGATTTAGCAAAACATGGCCACTGTTGAAACTAATCTTGTTATTAGTGATAGGTTTAAATTATTTGTTTTCGCTGAGTCATGGATGTCATTGTGTCCAGCTACTAGGCTGCGGCTGTGTACTCACATGGAGATGAGTTAATGTGTGTACACGCAAGTTAGTAGTGAAATTAGGAGATTAGATAGTGGTGCATGCATGAGTTTGTTAGCCGGCCAAGTCATGTGGCCGTTGTGAAGAGATTGCCCCGGTGCTGTACGTGCGCATGCATGTAGCTAGATTAGTTAGTGCATAGGTCAGTTGTTAGTGGATCAAGTCATGTGGTGCATGGCAACCGGGCAGGTTGTTTGCCTTGGCTACGTGTGAGTCTATTGTATTGGGTATTTAAGTTCGTTTGATGAATGAGAAAAGTTGAGGCCGGGGAGGGCTAGTGGAAAGGGAGTACCTAGAACTCATTTAGATGAGATATAATATGGTCTCATTCACCTGGAAAATAAGAACAGATACAACCCACGTCAGCACACACGCATCTTATAGCATCACATCCAATGACTATAAAAGGTGAATGAGACCAAATTATATCTCATCTAGATGAGTTCTAGCAAAACTGTAGTGGAAAACAATGTAGTTCTTATGGGTGCCAAGGGAGAGTCTGGGCAAAGCCTGTGTGTTTTTCTTAGTACATGCGTGTGGGTTTGTGGTTCCTCCTAACCAGCGAAAAGAATTCTTGAGCTGAGAGAAGAGAGAGTTGTGTGAGGCAACCGAGAGGAAGAAGAAGAGCGGCGCCGCGAGGAGGCGGTGCCAACATTGCTAATATCCAAGTCAACTTCTTGCAAAATCATTCTGCAACAGTTGGTTAATTTGACTATTCATAATAAAACCTTGGACGATGCACTCGACCTACAGGAAAAGGAAAGGGAAAAGATTAAGAGCAGCAACCATCATCGAACGGCTAGCCGGATGGATGGCCACCTGGCCACCACAATAGTCGCCGTGTGCGCAGAATCCTAGGAATGTCCAAGGTTTCGAACTTGCCTCTCCGGCTACTAGCTTAGTATGCGTACATCCATGCACGATGCTTGGTACATTATGTAACACTATGTCAAATAATGTACATAAGTTCTTTTTGCGGGATTAATATAGAGAAGTTGACTTGGGACAAAGAAATACATTATAATAAGGTAGAATGGAGGAAGTATTTTCTTATTTGAAAATACTTATAGGAAGTAAGGGCATCTACAACGCCGACCATCAGACCACCCGTAATTGTTCGGACCGCACGGTCCGGACGTGTTTTGCCATCCAACGTGGGTCTGTATCGATCCGTAGGCCGGTCTAGACGTGATTTTTCTCACAGACCAGAAACAAAAAATTGGAAGGGGGGGGGGGCGAGGGTCCAGACTGTCGCCCACCGAAAACACCCTCCCTCGCCTGCGTCCTTCTCTGCTCGAAGCAGTCAGCACCGCTCCAGAGCACCAGTGCCACATTCATGCCGGCTCAGAGCAATGCGACCTCTCACTGGCGCTCCAGCACTGAAGTGACGCTCCAGCCAAGAGCGTCGCCCTCGCCGCTTCTAGTGCACGCGACTGCTCCGCGTTTAAACGATAGGCCTATCGTCCGCCTGCAGCCCATTGAACATCCACAGTGCAAAAGAACCTACTCGGGCGCCACCCATCTGTCCATCTACCTCCCACCATTAACCAGCCCGCCGCTTGCCCTCCCCTCTGTCGGTTATTTAAACTCCAGCATCGGCCATAGCCGCATCCATCCTCCTCCGCTCCCTTTCTCCTCCCCACACCACGCCTACCATGGCCTCCTTGAGCTCCAAAGCCATTTGGGCTAGGCTCTCGTCCGAGCAGAAGATGGAGATTGTCACCATTGGTGTCGGCTGGATGCGGTGTCCGGTTTGCGGCTCAGCGTTGAAGATGCCCTAAGAGCATGTATTGCTTTTGAGCATTCAAAAGAAAGAGTATGTAGTTTGAGAATTTCGTTGACTTCAATGCCCCTTCTAACACAATGCACTCTATGCATGTTACATCCGTGCATTATTTGCCAAACATGGCTACTTGAATATGTCCAAGTCAACTCCTTGCAAAATCATTCTGCAACAATAGGACAGCCCAGAAAAAGGACGGGAAAAAAGATGGAGATCGAACGGCTAGCACACGGAACGCCAGTTGTCCACCACATTATTCGCCGTCCGCCCCAAAACCCCAGGAATGGCCAAGAGCTTGCGAGCGGCTATATATATCTGCATGGAATGCGGGCCATTACATCCGCATCCACCGCAAAACTTCCTCTCCAATAGCAGACAGGTAGTTGTCATGGCATCTTCATCTCTATCAGTCCTGTTGCTCCTCTGCCTGGCCGCGGCGGCGTCGGCGCAGCTGTCGACGACATTCTACGACAAGTCGTGCCCTTTGGCTCTTCAAAAAATCAAGACCGGCGTGCAGACGGCCGTGAACAGCGAGCGCCGCATGGCCGCGTCGCTGCTCCGGCTGCACTTTCACGACTGCTTTGTCCAGGCAAGTTTTTCACATCCGTAAGATATAGCCGGGGTGGATTTGGGCGAAAGCCTGTTTCGAGACTTGTTCTGGTTCTGTTTTGTTCATTTGCTGAACACCTACCTAGTGACTAACGAGCGTGCATATGTTGCTTGGCTGCGTACGTGCATGCAGGGCTGTGACGCGTCCGTTCTGCTGAATGAGACTAGCGTGGGTGGCAACGAGCGGGGCGCATTCGGGAACGTGGGATCGCTGCGTGGCTTCGAGGTCATTGAACAAATCAAGAAGGATGTGGAAGCCGTGTGCAAAAAGCCCTACAGCAACAACGGCCCCGTCGTCTCCTGCGCCGACATCCTCGCCGTCGCCGCCCGTGAGTCTGTCATCGCGGTAAGAAAATGATCGATCGCCTCAATTTGCTCGTATGCCAAGTAGACCGGTTGGCTTGTGCACAGCTCCTGATGCGTATATATACAGTTGGGAGGGCCGTCGTGGGAGGTTAAACTCGGGAGGAGGGACTCCACCACGGCTAGCGTGACACAGGCCAACCAGGACCTGCCTCCGCCTTTCTTGGACGTCGCCGGCCTCAACGCCAGCTTCGTCGGCAAGGGCTTCAACTTGACCGACATGGTCGCCCTATCTGGCGCCCACACCATCGGGATGGCGCAGTGCCAGAACTTCAGGAACAGGCTCTACAACGAGCCCAACATCAAAACGACCTACGCGACGAAGCTCATGCTCAACTGCCCCCAGTCCGGCGGCAACACCAACCTGGCCCCGCTTGACGACGACACAGCGACTCCCCTGAACCCGGACTCGTTCAACAACGACTACTTCATCAACCTCCAGTTCGAGAAGGGCCTCCTTCACTCGGACCAGGTGCTGTACAACGCCACCGCGGCCGCCGGTGCCACCGAAGACATCGTCAAGACCTTCGCTTCTAGCCAGGCCGCCTTCTTTACCGCCTTCGCCTCCGCCATGGTGAAGATGGCCAACCTCAGCCCGTTGACTGGCTCTCAGGGCCAGGTCAGGACCGTGTGCTCCATCCCCAACTAATTAAGAATCGCCATTTAATTTGCACCCAAATGACAGCGCGCATGCACCAACAACCTGCTGCTGCTCAGAGTCCAACCGTATTTTTGCTGCACAATGAACCATGTCCTTTCAGCCCCTTGTTTTCTTATTTGTCCTTTCAGCCCCTTGTGGTGACATGTATTCCATTATTTGTAGTCTTTTCTGCACTATTTGTAAATTTTGGATCCCCACAACATTCTTCTATATGTTTCTCTCTTCTATTCTGCGATTATTCATAACATACGCAAAAATGAAATATTCGTTGATTTTTTTAATGATTTCAAAACTTTCTAGCGGCAAATCATCACTATTGGAAAATGGCCGTAACTGAGTTCTTTTGTGTAAGCCGAGTATGGGAACACAGGATCACAGCTAAAGTTGTTTAAAGTCGAGTACGGTTCTTGGCAGATAGTAGGGCATGCCATATGTGAGATGTTACCGAGCCCCCGGCTGGACGAACTCGGCCTAGACGAAAGAACTCGGCTTACAGAACGTATGCCGAGATCCTAGCGACGGTACCCCACAAAGATGAGCCATGTGGCACGGCCTTTCGCAGTTGATGGCTCTGTGACGTACAGTCCACCTTTGTCGAGATTCTAATTCCACGTACTCGGAAAAATATTTAAAGTGAACTGCACTGTAGGTCCCTGAAAAAGTCTAAAATCTATCTGACCCCTCCTGACCGGCAGCTAGAGCCGTTGACCCATGACACGTCAGACCAGGGGCCCGCAAGGTCAACTGCTCCCAGTCTGACGGCGACAGCAACTTGGCCCCGTTGTACGACACAGCGACCTCCCCCCGAACCTGGACATGTTCGACAACGCCTACTTCCTCGACCTCAAGTCCAACAAGGGGCTCCTGCACTCCAACCAGGTGTTGTACGCCGTTGGAGCGGTGCCATCAAAGCCATCGTCGACAGGTTTGCAACTAACACGGTTAAGTTCAGGAACGCCTTCGCCTCGGCTATGGAGAAGATGGCGAACCTCAGCCCGCTGACTGGCTCGCAGGATATCGTAAGGCGCATCCCCAGCTCCAGCACGAACTAAGAATCGCCATTTTGAACCGAAAATATCGCGTCAACCATCAACCTGCTGCTTTATTTGACGTTCGAACAGTATTTTTTCCATACAATGAACCATGTCCTTTAAGCCCATTGTTTTTTTCAGATGATAAGTGTCACACATGTGGCACGAAGCAATCCGGTCCTGACGTTTTTTACAACTAAAATTGTCATCAGAAAATTAAAAAAAATTCCAAAAAAAAATTTGAAATTTGCCATCCGAAAAGAAAGTTGTCTTGCTTACAACTAAAGTTGCGATGCTCGTGTCACTAAACTTGCCAGCAAAAACGTACAGAGTTGTCATTTGTTCGTGCCACACATGTTGCACTTATCAAGGTCCTTATTTTTTTGAATTACCCTTTCGCCCCTTGTGGGGCCATGTATTTCTGCACATATTGTAATTCTTTTTTAATACCAACATTCTTCTATATGTTTATCTTCTATTCTGCAAATTATCCCTAACATCTTCTCTATGAAACGCCGGTTGATCTTTTTATTATTTTATAAATTCTAAAGATAAACACATGTCAAGTTTCACAAATGTATAGATATATATTGTTCGCAAAAATGCTAACGAAGTAATATCGCTAAAATTTCACTCCAGTTTTATTTATTTCATACGTCGCATATCTATTTGAGCAAGAGCCCCGCTTTGGTACACCACCCCCTTCCCCCTCCTGTTCACTAAACGTATAAAGGGCAATATAGACTTTTGACATTTGTACCCAGTTTTCTATGTATAGTTGGTCGCTCCTGAACGAGTACCCGCACGCCAATGAGTAAAGCCTGAAAAAACCTTGAACTTGTAATGCCGGTCTGAATCAAATCTCGAACTCACAGTCCCTAAAATCTATACCTTGTACCTAGCAATCCCGACCAATTCCAACCCTAAACCGGCCATATATTGTTTGTCGTACCGAGCAAAGGACGATCCCAGCCGGGATTTTCTCTTCTTCCACAAACTATGAGGCCCTACATGTCATATTTATCTTCTTCCCCCAATCTCTTCTTCCAAGCTCCCCCGCCTGCGCTGCATCATGTGCGTGCTCATCCTCTCCTGTGTCCGCTCCGTTCAACATCGGCAGTCGGACGACTCCACGATCAGCAGCGCCACTGTCTACGGATCACCAGAGCCTCCCGCCTCCTGTCGACGAGACAACGTCGCGATTGTCCCGGCTCGTTTCCCTCATGGTGGACCCGAACCTCTGCACGCCGCTCTCCGCCATTAGTGTGTGGTTCATGGACCACGAGCAGCTGCTTTCCTTGTTCGAGATGCACAACAGCAAGGAGATGCAGTACATGGCCGCGCGGGATGCTCTTCGTCGTGGAGGTTCTTCTGAGGGTTCGGACGAAATGTCGAGATTAATAGTCGTGGAGGAATGGTTCATCATCGGTGTTATGTTCCCCCGACCAACGTGTGTTGGCCTCGTACGAGATGTCGGGGTTAATAGCTTCGACGAGAGATGCAAGTGCTAAAAGCTAACCTAAGGGCATTTCCAACACCGACCCTCAAACCGCCGGCATACATTCGAACTGCAGAAACCATCCAACGTAGTTCTGTATTGGTCAGCAGCGCAGTCTGGACCATGATTTGTATCAACCCGCACCGTATCGTCGCCAAAGTTGGACGGGCCCGACTCATTACATTTCGTTCTTGATTTTAACCTTCAAAAGGAACACAACGTGGATGGTGGGATTCGAACTCCAACACTCAAACTTTAGTACCGAAGGTGATAACCACTCGGACATCTTAACTGTTGTGGCCACACAATTCTTTTTGTTCCATCATATGGCAAGTATAAAGCTAATTAAAAAACATGAGCCCTTTTTCTGTTTGGCCCACTGGGAATCTTAACCCGTCTGATCTTTTTTCTGTTAAGCCGTTTTTGTTTGGGGTTTTTTCATTTTCATTTTTTCACCTTTTCCTTATTTATTTGTAATTTTATTTTCTTTTCTTAATA
Organism: Thinopyrum elongatum; assembly: GCA_011799875.1. NCBI lineage: Eukaryota > Viridiplantae > Streptophyta > Magnoliopsida > Poales > Poaceae > Thinopyrum > Thinopyrum elongatum. The sequence goes on along the minus strand of CM022298.1, from coordinate 109,704,954 downwards.
CACAAATTTTTTAAAAAAATCATTAAAATTTTCAATTTCCAAGAACTTTTTCATTTAAAATTTCATGAATTTATTTACAAATTTTGAACATTTTAAAATCCTTGAACTTTTAAAATTTTATGAACATTTTTAATATTAGTAAAAAACTAAAATTCATGAAATTTATTTTCATATTAGTGAACTTATTAGAAAAAATTCATGAACTTTTCGAGATTTTGTGAACTTTTTTTCACATTTGTATATTTCTCAAATTGATCAACTTTTATAAATTCGTGAACTTTTAAAATTTCATTAAAAAAATTAAATTTCTGATTTTTTTTTCAATTTTTTTATTTGATCAAATTCATGACCTTTTAAAAATTTCATGAACTTTATTAAAAAAAATTGAACATATTTTGGAATTTCATGACCATATTTTTAAATTTGTGAACATTTCTCAAATTCATGGACTTTTATCAACTTTTTATGGACATTTTCAAATATCATGAATTTTTTAAATATAAGATTTGTTCTTTTTAAATGAACTCATTTCAAACTCTTGAACTTTTTTCAAATTCATGAATTTTTTTAGTCTGTGATTTTATTCAAATTTGTGAACTTTTTTTAGTTTGTGATTTTATTTCAAATTCATGAACTTTTTTTCAAATTAATGAGCACATGGAACTTTTTTCAGTGTCAACAACATATCCTAATCCATGTGCTCATACGCTCACCCGCGCCCACTCACCTGCTCGGCTGCTCACGTGTGAGAGCTGGTTTGCTATGCCAGCCTAATAATCGTACCATGTGAGCGTTGAATGGTTTACCTAGTGCAACAACACTGATTAGGAGCTCTCGACGATTCGGGCAAATAGACGGCGCCGCGCACAGGAGGCCGCCTGACTGGGCCAGCCCATGAATGTAGCGTCCAACAATGAATGCCCACCCTAGCGCTCCAAAACACTCGCGTGCGAAGAATCAAACATAGGATCTTCTCATATGGTCGATCATGCGACAACCAGTTCAGCTAGCGAGCGTTCATGGTTTTATAGCACTGCAAAGCCTTAAGGATATCACCAACGCATATTACTTTTTTAAACTTCGAACGCAATACATTTTTTTAAACAAACATGTATGTTTTATGAAACGCGAACAATATTTTGATTAGTGAACAAATTTTAAAAAACTGAGCATTTTTTGAAAACGGGAACAATTTTTAACAATCATGTCCAAAAATAGACCATGTTCAACGGGCGGTATTCGGTTAGGCCAGAAGGGTTTGTTTTAGAGCACATTTTTTTCAACATCCGTCAAATGCCCCAAATTCCACGAACTTATATGACCAATTTCTGGTAGTGGCCGAAGACCTTCAATGCGGACGGAGGTTTATGCGGGGGATCCCTCAACACACCATCCTACGAAAGATCTGGAGGATGTTTCGGTTACCAATTTCGAAGTAGAGAGTGAGGAATCACCGGCGACGGAAGGAAGCCCTCCGCCAGGCCGCCTTTTCCGACCCAGAATTTAATGATTTCAATTCGGTCGACGCATATCTCGGAGCGGCCCGAACAGGTCTCGAAGAAATTGCCAATCTTCTGTCGGCCGATATGTAGGTAAAAAATGATTTCCAACAGCCAAATGTAAACACTAGCCCAGTAGCCCCCGAACCTTGAATCGTGCGGGACAACCGAGTGAAGGGTCTAAGACATGTGTTTCGTGTGCTGCAGGCCTTAAAGGACCAGAATAAAAAATTGTCCAAGGACCTTGAGCTGAGCCGAACACGGGTGGCTGATGCGGAAGCTGAATTAGAAGCTGTGAAGAAGTTCACCAACGAGGCACATGGTGAGGGAAAGCTCTAAATTTGCATGAATTATGCCATCGCGCTTTGTTTAACACCGGCCGTCTTTATAGCAGCTAAAGCCACAGGTCAACTTCAAAAGGACCTGGACGCCACCAAAGAAACTCAACGGTATGCGAAGTCACAACATCAAGCCGGTCTTCGGGTTTTGAAACGAAGCCAGGAGGAAACCAACAAACTGAAGAAGGGGAACCAGCAACAGGCTGAAGAACTGGAGAGTCTAAAACTCAATTGGCGCAAGTCCGCGGAGAAAACCAGAGTTTGAGAAGCGGCATATTCAGTAAGTTTGTCCATGAGCATCGAATAAGTATAGACTTGTTCCGTGCTTGAATGTGAAAGCTATGCCATGCTTTTGATGCTAGGTCTCCTGACTGGCCGGCCCGGAGAGGAGGTCCAGTCCTTTGGCGGGGACGTGCTGAAGGAACTTTCTGTGGTTCATGAGAAAGCTTGAAAAGCTATGAAGAACATGGTGAAGGCATTATGGCCGACCGAAGTGGTGCCGGACGATATGGTCAAACTGGCGAATCGTTTTAAGGGAGCTCAGCGACGCCTCGAATTGTGGAAAATATCATCCTGTCGGGAGGGGGCGCGAGAAGCATGGGCCATGGTGAAAACCCGGTTCAGGAAACTCGAGCCAGAGCATATGGCTCGTGTAGGGCCAGTAGGGCCGGATGGGCAGGAAATACCGCTTCATTTGGTTTATGACCAAGTGATGCCTGTAGCTCGAGGTCCCAGCGAGATTGTGCTTTAGATAGCATAATTGACAATGTGGACAAAGAGTGATGTGTTCGATTCTATGTAACTATGTACTTTACATTGAACGTTCTTGATCCGAACTGTAAAACGTTGTCTTAACCGGCCATCGGCTTCCGCCCCCCCCCCCCCCCCCCCCCCCGACCAGTGATCGGGAAGTGTTCCGTACTATGTGACCTGGGGTAAGCAGGAAAATCACTTCCGGTAACCAGGCAATCCGGACTTTGGGTGCAAACAGAAAAAAAATGCATGCGGAGAGTTATGTTATATTACTGTTTAACGTAAGAAACATCTTCTGAAGAAAATAGTTCCTCGATGGGTTCCTTTCTTCAGGTTCTTTATGCCAAGTGCAGACTTTTGTATTCGGATACCCGAGGTATGCGAATAATTGAATGCGGGGGCCGAATTCCCAAGTGTTGGTGACAAACACCAAGATGTTTTTAATTTACCTCATGGCCGACCCATTGTGTTCTTAAGAACGCTTGCTTTCGGCTTCACTCGTCTGAGGTACATGCATGGCTGACCCGATCGTAACAATCGCAGAGGTGCTCCCTTTACCCCCTAGCCGAACAACCGGGAACGTAGGAGGTAAACACAGGAGCCAGGTAACCCAGCTTGGCAAAAACTTAAGTCAAATCGGTGCATATGATGGCTGAAGAGGTATTCAAGAGAGTGCGAACACGACAGAAACGATTACGCGCACAGAAATATATTAATTGGCTGCTTTAAAGGAGCCCCAGGGTAAAATCTGGGTGTTACATTTGAAGATGTGCAATCAAGAGGGCCTAAACAAGATTTGGTTTATCCGAACAGGGCCTGGGGGATGCTAATGATCGAAAATAAAAAATAAAAGGATTTTACAATGAGGAAAGGGATAGTGGACTGACGTGGGCACACCTAGCCGTAGAAGCACTGAAGCCGGGCTGCGTTCCAGGGGTTTGGTTCGAGGCGGTCATCGGCCGGGTTGCGAATGTGGTACGCTCCTCCTGCTAAAACTTCATCAATTATGAAAGGGCCCTCCCATTTAGGCGAGAGCTTGTTCTTTTGCTTCCCAGGGAGGCGGAGGACGAGTTCTCCGACGTTGTATGCCTTTGCCCGAACTTTCCAACTCTGGTAATGTCGGGCCTGCTGCTGATAAAATGTAGAGCGAGCGCGAGCGATGTCCCATTCCTCTTCCAAGGCGTCGAGGGCGTCCTGCCGATCCAACTGGGCCTCCTTTTCCTCATACATGCGCACTCGAGGTGTGTCGTGAATAATGTCACAAGGTAGGACTTCCTCTGCGCTGTACACCATGAAAAAGGGTGTGTATCCCGTTGATTGCTTGGGGGTAGTGCGCGGTCCCCAAAGCACGGAGTCGAGCTCCTCCACCCAGTGACAGTCAGATTGTTTGAAGGAACGGACTAGGCGAGGCTTAATGCTGCTCATGATTAGTCTGTTGGCCCTCTCAACTTGTCCATTGGTTTGGGGGTGGTACACCGAAGCATAATCGAGCTTGATGCCGATGGTAGCGCAACCGTCTTTGACTTCCTGGGCCGTGAAATTGGATCCATTATCCGTGATGATACTGTGTGGGACGACGTAACGGTGTACCACGTCGGATATAAATGCGATAACTGGTCCGGACTTTGCTGAAGTTACTGGCTTTGCTTCAATCCATTTAGTGAATTTGTCGACCATTACCAGTAGGTATTTCTTTTTCTTGGTTCCCAATTTAAGTGGTCCAACCATGTCCAACCCCCAGACCGCGAAAGGCCAGGTAATTGGTATAGTTCGGAGAGCCATGGGGGCATGTGACTTTGATTAGCGAATAGCTGGCATCCAACACAGTGTTGGACTAGAGTACGGGCGTCTTGGCGGGCGGTAGGCCAGAAAAACCCTGCTCGGAAGGCCTTGCTTACCAGGGCCCGAGCTGCCGTGTGGTGGCCTCCCATGCCATCATGTATCTAAAGGAAATATGCCCCAGAGGCAATAATAAAGTTGTTATTTTATATTTCCTTATTCATGATAAAGGTTTATTATTCATGCTAGAATTGTATTGATAGGAAACCATAATACATGTGTGAATACATAGACAAAACACCGTGTCCCTAGTAAGCCTGTACTAGACTAGCTCGTTGATCAAAGATGGTTAAGGTTTCCTGACCATGGACATGAGTTGTCATTTGATAACGGGATCAAATCATTAGGAGAATGATGTGATGGACAAGACCCATCCATTAGCTTAGCATAATGATCGTTCAGTTTTATTGATATTGCTTTCTTCATGTCAAATACATATTCCTTCGACTATGAGATTATGCAACTCCCGGATACAGGAGGAGTGCCTTGTGTGCTATCAAACATCACAACGTAACTGGGTGATTATAAAGATCTTCAATAGGTATCTCCGAAGGTATTTGTTGAGTTGGCATAGATCGAGATTAGGATTTGTCACTCCGAGTTTCGGAGAGGTATCTCTGGGCCCTCTCGGTAATACACATCATAAGCTTGCAAGCAAACGACTAAGGAGTTGGTCACAAGGTGATGTATTACGGAACGAGTAAAGAGACTTGCCAGTAACGAGATTGAACTAGGTATGAAGATACCGACGATCGAATCTCGGGCAAGTAACATACCGATGGACAAAGGGAATTACGTATGTTGTCATAACGGTTCGACCGATAAAGATCTTCGTAGAATATGTAGGAGCCAATATGGGCATCTAGGTTCCGCTATTGGTTATTGACCAGAGAGGTGTCTCGGTCATGTCTACATAGTTCTCGAACCCGTAGGGTCCGCACGCTTAACTTTCGATGACGATATTGTATTATATGAGCTATGTGATTTGGTTACCGAATGTTGTTCGGAGTCCCAGATGAGATCACGGACATGACGAGGAGTCCCGAAATGTTCGATAGGTAAAGATTTATATATAGGACGATAGTATTCGGACAACAGAAGTGTTTCGGGGGGTACCGGGTACTTATCGGGTCACCGGAAGGGGTTCTGGGCACCCCCGGCAAAAGAAATGGGCCTTATGGGCCAAGAGGGGAAAAGCACCAGCCACAAGGGGCTGGTGCGCCCCCCATATGGGCTGAACCAGGAGGAGAAGGAAAGAGGGGAAGGGAAAGGAAAGGGGGGGATTCGGCCTCCCCCTTCCTTCTCTCCCCCCTCCTCTTTCCTTCCCCCTCCGGCAGATATGGCAGGGGGGCGCGCGGCTAGGGAGGAGCCGAAGTAGGATTCGGTCCTACTTGGGGCGCCTCCTGGCCTCTCCCCCTAACCCTCCCACCTATCTATATGTGGGAGGGGGGCGCCTAGCACACACCAGATTAATTGTTAGCCGTGTGCGGCGCCCCCCCTCCACCGTTTACACCCCCGGTCATATCTTCGTAGTGCTTAGGTGAAGCCCTGCGAGGATCACTTCACCATCACCGTCACCACACCGTCGTGCTGACGGAACTCATCTACTACCTCGACGACTTGCTAGATCAAGAAGGCGAGGGACGTCACCGAGCTGAACGTGTGCAGAACGCGGAGGTGCCGTACTTTCGGTACTTGATCGGTTAACGTGGGAAGAAGTTCGACTACATCAATCGCGTTGTGAAACGCTTCCTCTTGTGGTCTACGAGGGTACATAGACACACTCTCCCCCTCGTTGCTATGTATCTCCTTGGATAGATCATTGCGTGTGCGTAGAATTTTTTTTGTTTTCCATGCAACGATTCCCAACAGTGGCATCATGAGCCAGGTCTATGCATAGATGATATGCACGAGTAGAACACAAAGAGTTGTAGGCGGTGATAGTCATACTGCTTACCACCAACGTCTTATTTTGATTCGGCAGTATTGTGGGATGAAGCGGCCCGGACCAACCTTACATGTCCACGCACATGAGACCGGTTCCACCGACTGTCATGCAACTAGTTTTGCATATAGGTGGCTGGCGGGTGTCTGTTTCTCCTACTTTAGTTGAATCGAATTTGACTGCGGCCGGTCCTTGAAGAAGGTTAAAACAACAAACTTGACGAATCACCATTGTGGTTTTTGCCGTAGGTAAGAACGGTTCTTGCTAGAAGCCCGTAGCAGCCACGTAAAACTTGCAACAACAAAGTAGAGGACGTCTAACTTGTTTTTGCAGGGCATGTTGTGATGTGATATGGTCAAGACATGATGTGATATACGTTGTTGTATGAGATGATCATGTTTTGTAAGTTATCGGCAACTGACAGGAGCCTTATGGTTGTCGCTTTATTGTATGAAATGCAAACGCCATGTATTTGCTTTACTTTATCACTATGCGTTAGCAATAGTTGTAGAAGCAATAGTTGGCGAGATGACCACGATGCAACGATGGAGATCAAGGTGTCGAGCCGGTGACAATGGAGATCATGACGATGCTTTGGAGATGGAGATCAAAAGCACAAGATGATGGCCATATCATGTCACATATTTGATTGCATGTGATGTTTATCCTTTATGCATCTTATTTTGCTTAGAACGGCGGTAGCATTATAAGATGATCGCTTCACTTAATGTCAAGATAATAGTGTTCTCCCTGAGTAGGCACCGTTGCTACAGTTCATCGTGTTGAGACACCACGTGATGATCGGGTGTGATAGACTCTACGTTCACATACAACGGGTGCAAGACAGTTTTGCACATGCGGAATACTTGGGTTAAACTTGACGAGCCTATCATGTACAGACATGGCCTCGGAACACTGGAGACCGAAAGGTCGAACGTGAATCATATAGTAGATATGATCAACATAGAGATGTTCACCATTGATGACTACCCCATCTCACGTGATGATCGGACATGGGTTAGTTGATTTGGATCACGTATCACTTAGATGACTTGAGGGATGTCTATTTAAGTGGGAGTTCTTAAGTAATTTGATTAATTGAACTTAATTTATCATGAACTTAGTCCTGATAGTATTTGCATATCTATGTTGTAGATCAATGGCCCGTGCTACCGTTCCCCTGAATTTTAATGCGTTCCTAGAGAAAGCTAAGTTGAAAGATGATGGTAGCAACTACACGGACTGGGTCCGTAACTTGAGGATTATCCTCATTGCTGCATAGAAGAATTATGTCCTTGATGCACCGCTAGGTGACAAGCCCCCTCCCGCTAATGTAGACGCTTTGAATGTCTGGCAGACGTGGTCTGATGACTACTCTATAGTTCAGTGTGCCATGCTTTATGGCTTAGAACCGGGACTTCAAAGACGTTTTGAACGTCATGGAGCATATGAGATGTTCCAAGAGTTGAAGTTAATATTTCAAGCAAATGCCCGAGTTGAGAGATATGAAGTCTCCAACAAGTTCTATAGCTACAAGATGGAGGAGAACAGTTCTGTCAGTGAACACATACTCAAATTGTCTGGGTATTATAATCACTTGACTCAGCTGGTAGTTGATCTTCCAGTTGATTGTGTCATTGACAGAGTTCTTCAATCGCTACCACCAAGCTACAAAGGCTTCATGATGAACTATAATATGCAAGGGATGAACAAAACAATTCCCAAGCTCTTCGCAATGCTTAAGGCCGCGGACGTAGAAATCAAGAAGGAGCATCAAGTGTTGATGGTTAACAAGACCACTAGTTTCAAGAAAAAGGGCAAGGGAAAGAAAGGGAAATTCAAGAAGAATGGCAAGCAAGTTGCCACTCCCGGGAAGAAACCCAAAGCTGGACCCAAGCCTGAAACTGAGTGCTTCTACTGCAAAGGGACTGGTCACTGGAAGCGGAATTGCCCCAAGTATTTGGCGGATAAGAAGGATGGCAAAGTGAACAAAGGTATATTTGATATACATGTTATTGATGTGTACCTTACTAATGCTCATAGTAGCGCCTGGGTATTTGATACTGGTTCGGTTGCTCGTATTTGTAACTCAAAATAGGAGCTACGGATTAAACGAAGATTGGCTAAGGACGAGGTGACGATGCGCGTCAGGAATGGTTCCAAGGTCGATGTGATCGTCGTCGGCACGCTACCTCTACATCTACCTTCGGGATTAGTTTTAGACCTGAATAATTGTTATTTGGTGCCAGCGTTGAGCATGAACATTATATCTGGATCTTGTTTAGTGTGAGACGGTTATTCATTTAAATTAGAGAATAATGGTTGTTCTATTTATATGAGTAATATCTTTTATGGTCATGCACCCTTGAAGAGTGGTCTATTTTTGTTGAATCTCGATTGTAGTGATACACATATTCATAATATTGATGCCAAAAGATGCAAAGTTGATAATGATAGTGCAACATATTTGTGGCACTTCCGTTTAGGTCATATTGGTGTAAAGCGCATGAAGAAACTCCATGCAGATGGGCTTTTGGAATCATTTGATTCTTGCGAACCATGCCTCATGGGCAAGATGACTAAAACTCTGTTCTCTGGAACAATGGAGCAAGCTAATGACTTATTGGAAATAATATGTACCGATGTATGCGGTCCGATGAGTGTTGAGGCAGATGATTTGAGCAGATATAGGTATATCTACTTAATGAAACACAAGTCTGAAACATTTGAAAAGTTCAAAGAATTTCAGAGTGAAGTGGAGAATCATCGTAACAAGAAAATAAAGTTTCTATGATCTGATCGCAGAGGCGAATATTTGAGTTACGAGTTTGGCCTTCATTTAAAACAATGTGGAATAGTTTCACAACTCACGCCACCTGGAACACCACAGCGTAATGGTGTGTCCGAACGTCGTAACGGTACTTTATTAGATATGGTGCGATCTATGATGTCTCTTACCGATTTACCACTATCGTTTTGAGGTTATGCATTAGAGACAGCTGCATTCATGTTAAATAGGGCACCGTCTAAATCCGTTGAGACGACACCGTATGAACTATGGTTTGGCAAGAAACCTAAGCTGTCATTTCTTAAAGCTTGGGGTTGCAACACTTATGTCAAAAGGCTTCAGCCTGATAAGTTCGAACCCAAATCGGAGAAGTGCGTCTTCATAGGATACCCTAAGGAAACAATTGGGTACACCTTGTACCACAGATCCGAAGGCAAGATCTTTGTTGCCAAGAATGGAACCTTTCTAGAGAAGGAGTTTCTCTCGAAAGAAGTGAGTGGGAGGAAAGTAGAACTTGATGAGGTAATTGTACCTTCTCTCGAATTGGAAAGTAGTTCATCAGAGAAAACCGTTCCCGTGATGCCTACACCAACTAGAGAGGAAGCTAATGATGATGATCATGAAACTTCGGATCAAGTTACTATAGAACTTCGTAGGTCAACCAGAACACGGTCCTCACCAGAGTGGTACGGGAATCCTATACTGGAAGTCATGTTACTAGACCAAGGCGAACCTACGAACTATGAAGAAGCTATGATGAGCCCAAATTCTGACAAATGGCTTGAGGCCATGAAATCTGAGATAGGGTCCATGTATGAGAACAAAGTTTGGACTTTGGTGGATTTGCCCGATGATCGGCAAACCATAGAAAATAAATGGATCTTCAAGAAGAAGACTGACGCCGATGGTAATGTTACTGTCCATAAAGGTCGACTTTTCGCAAAAGGTTTTCGATAAGTTCAAGGGGTTGACTAGATGAGACTTTCTCACCCGTAGCAATGCTTAAGTCTGTCCGAATCATGTTAGCAATTGCCGCATTTTATGATTATGAAATCTGGCAAATGGATGTCAAAAATGCATTCTTTAATGGATTTCTTAAGGAAGAATTGTATATGATGCAACCAGAAGGTTTTGTCGATCCTAAAGGTGCTAACAAAGTGTGCAAGCTCCAGCGATCCATCTGTGGACTGGTGCAAGCATCTCGGAGTTGGAATATATGCTTTGATGAAGTGATCAGCATATGGATTTATACAGACTTTCGGTGAAGCCTGTGTTTACAAGAAAGTGAGTGGGAGCTCTCTAGCATTTCTGATATTATATGTGGATGATATATTGTTGATTGGAAATGATATAGAATTTCTAGATAGCATAAAAGGATACTTGAATAAGAATTTTTCAATGAAAGACCTCGGTGAAGCTACTTATATATTGGGAATCAAGATCTATAGGGATAGATCAAGACGCTTAATAGGACTTTCACAAAGCACATACCTTGATAAAGTTTTGAAGAAGTTCAAAATGGATCAGTCAAAGAAAGGGTTCTTGCCTGTGTTGCAAGGTGTGAAGTTGAGTAAGACTCAATGCCCGACCACTGCAGAAGATAGAGAGAGAATGAAAGTCATTCCCCATGCTTCAGCCATAGGTTCTATCATGTATGCTATGTTGTGTACCAGACCTGATGATGTGCCTTGCCATAAGTCTGGCAGGGAGGTACCAAAGTAATCCAGGAGTGGATCATTGGACAGCGGTCAAGAACATCCTCAAGTACCTGAAAAGGACCAAGGATATGTTTCTCGTTTATGGAGGTGATAAAGAGCTCGTCGTAAATGGTTACGTCGATGCTAGCTTTGACACTGATCCGCATGACTCCAAGTCACAAACCGGATACGTATTTATATTGAATGGTGGAGCTGTCAGTTGGTGCAGTTCCAAGCAGAGGGTCATGGCGAGATCTACGTGTGAAGCGGAGTACATAGCTTCTTTGGAAGCAGCAAATGAAGGAGTCTGGATGAAGGAGTTCATATCCGATCTAGGTGTAATACCTAGTGCATCGGGTCCAATGAAAATCTTTTGTGACAACACTACAGCAATAGCCTTGGCGAAGGAATCCAGGTTTCACAAGAGAACTAAACACATCAAGAGACGCTTCAACTCTATTCGTGAACAAGTCAAGGATGGAGACATAGAAATTTGCAAGATACATATAGATCTCAATGTAGTAGACCCGTTGACTAAGCCTCTTCCACGAGCAAAACATGATCAGCACCAAGACTCCATGGGTGTTAGAATCATTACAATGTAATCTAGATTATTGACTCTAGTGCAAGTGGGGGAGTGAAGGAAATATGCCCTAGAGGCAATAATAAAGTTGTTATTTTATATTTCCTTATTCATGATAAAGGTTTATTATTCATGCTAGAATTGTATTGATAGGAAACCATAATACATGTGTGAATACATAGACAAAACACCGTGTCCCTAGTAAGCCTCTACTACACTAGCTCGTTGATCAAAGATGGTTAAGGTTTCCTGACCATGGACATGAGTTTTCATTTGATAACGGGATCACATCATTAGGAGAATGATGTGATGGACAAGACCCATCCGTTAGCTTAGCATAATGATCGTTTAGTTTTATTGCTATTGCTTTCTTCATGTCAAATACATATTCATTCGACTATGAGATTATGCAACTCCCGGATACCGGAGGAGTGCCTTGTGTGCTATCAAACATCACAACGTAACTGGGTGATTATAAAGATGCTCTACAGGTATCTCCGAAGGTATTTGTTGAGTTGGCATAGATCGAGATTAGAATTTGTCACTCCGAGTTTCGGAGAGGTATCTCTGGGCCCTCTCGGTAATACACATCATAAGCTTGTATGCAAACGACTAAGGAGTTGGTCACGAGGTGATGTATTACGGAACAAGTAAAGAGACTTCCCGGTAACGAGATTGAACTAGGTATGAAGATACGGACGATCAAATCTCGGGCAAGTAACATACTGATGGACAAAGGGAATTACGTATGTTGTCATAACGGTTCGACCGATAAAGATCTTCGTAGAATATTTAGGAGCCAATATGGGCATCCAGGTTCTGCTATTGGTTATTGACTGGAGAGGTGTCTCGGTCATGTCTACATAGTTCTCGAACCTGTAGGGTCCGCATGCTTAACGTTCGATGACGATATTGTATTATATGAGTTATGTGATTTGGTGACCGAATGTTGTTCGGAGTCCCAGATGAGATCACGGACATGACGAGGAGTCCCGAAATGGTCGAAAGGTAAAGATTTATATATAGGACGATAGTATTCGGACACTGGAAGTGTTTCGGGGGGTACCGGGTACTTATCGGGTCACTTGAAGGGGTTCCGCGCACCCCCGGCAAAAGATATGGGCCAAGAGGGGAAACGCACCAGCCACAAGGGGCTGGTGCGCCCCCCATATGGGCTGAACCAGGAGGAGAAGGAAAGAGGGGAAGGGAAAGGAAAGGGGGGGATTCGGCCTCCCCCTTCCTTCTCTCCCCCCTCCTCTTTCCTTCCCCCTCCGGCAGATATGGCAGGGGGCGCGCGGCTAGGGAGGAGCCCAAGTAGGATTCGGTCCTACTTGGGGCGCCTCCTGGCCTCTCCCCTCCCCCTCCCACCTATATATATGTGGGAGGGGGGCGCCTAGCACACACCAGATCAATTATTAGCCGTGTGCGGCGCCCCTCCACTGTTTACACCCCCGGTCATATCTTCGTAGTGCTTAGGTGAAGCCCTGCGAGGATCATTTCACCATCAGCGTCACCACACCGTCGTGTTGACGGAACTCATCTAGTACCTCGACGACTTCCTGGATCAAGAAGGCAAGGGACGTCTCCGAGCTGAACGTGTGCAGAACGCGGAGGTGCCGTACATTCGGTACTTGATCGGTTGACGTGAGAAGAAGTTCGACTACATCAACCGCGTTGTGAAACGCTTCCGCTTACGATCTACGAGGGTACGTAGACAGACTCTCCTTCTCGTTGATATGCATCTCCTTGGATAGATCATTGCGTGTGCGTAGAAATTTTTTTGTTTTCCGTGCAACGATTCCCAACAGTATCTCGGCCAAAAGTGGTTGCCCCTCTGTTTTCGGTATGCACCGCTGTAGGACTCCAGTAGCACTTTTCTTATATATATAACTCGCCCTCGTGGACCTTGAAGGCATTAGAGCACTGGATTATGTGCCGTCCCTCGGTCTGATCGTTGGGGAGCTCCTGCCGTATCAAGTTGGCTAGGAAAGGCTCGGTCCATGGTGCGATTACGGCCATGACCTCATGAGCCGAAGTGGTTTCTACAACTGTCGAGCCACCGATAATTTCATCGTCTGGCTCAATGGCCGGAGGGACAATTTGTTCGGGCCCATTGGTTGTTGTACCCTTATTCCCGTCCTGCCACACCACGGATGGCTTAAAGAACCGCTCCAGAAAGGTGTTTGTAGGGACGGGGTCACGTTTGGCGCCCATGCGGGCGAGGATATCTGCAGCTTGATTACTGTCTCTAGAGACGTGGTGGAATTCTAACCCTTCAAACCGGGCTGATATTCTTAAGACGGCATTTCAGTATGCCGCCATTTTTGGGTCCTTGGCGTCGAACTTGCCATTGACTTTGGAGATGGCGAGGTTGGAATCTTCCCTCACCTCAAGCCACCGAACACCCATTGAGGTTGCCATCCGAAGACCATCCAACAGGGCTTCGTATTCGGCTGTGTTGTTGGAGTCTGTGTACATAATCTGTAGTACATACTGAATAGTGTCGCCTGTCACTAGTGCAGAAAAGGCTAGCTATGGCGTGCCAAAAACAGCCTTGCTGGCATAGGATCCCCACGCCACCAATATGGCGCCAGTGTTAAAAAATAATGGTGGCGCTGGAGCCTACGCCAGCACTATTATGTATACCTATGGCGTTGGATTTAACCACACGCCGGCATTATCGACAATAGCTATGGCGTGTGACATAGTGTAACGATAGTAATAAGATAAATTTTCTCTGGCGTCGCACATTGTCCGACGCCAGTACTAGGTTTTTGAAAGCTGTAAAAAAAACTGCCAGGGCAGCAGAAAATCGCTGCCACGGCAGCGTCATTTATTATGAATTTATTTAAACACGTTTTTGTCCCACATTGATTTCGACAAGATATTTGCATTAATATATACACACACATCGTTTATTCACATGTACATATTAACCACACACTATATAGCTAGTTCTATCGATCATGATCACTAATTAAACATTCGCTAAACTAAACCATGCGTGCATATTATATCTTGTTCATTCAACCATCGTTACTGCTAACACGGTACTCCTCTCCTTTAGGAATTTTTTTAAGAATAGGAAACCCTTGCATGTCCATGGTGTAGGACAAATCGAGATCCACACCGATCTCCAATCTTGAACTCACAGTCTCTCGTCGTGGTAGTCATCCATCATGTGAGGCACAACACATTTAGGGAGCTTCTGTTCTTGAACTTGATAGTAACATAGTAAGCAATATATAGTAACACATACATACTATGAGTTGAAAGAAGAATGTGTATATGAAAGCGATCAAAATCATACCATGCATTTTATAGAAATGTTGTTCTTGTTCAATGTGTGCACTAGTGGCAGGTATATATGGTGCATCATTTGGACCAGCTCCGTAAGTGCTCCTTAAGCATCTCAATATGGAGGAAAAACTTGTCTTGGACAAAAGGTCTTGCGTGGCAAGGGATACACTAGTCAAAATAAAAAAAAACAGAAATTACACTCTGAAGCACAGATTATTACCGTATAATATTTGTAGTCACTTTGAAGCATGAGGGAGAAGCCATTATTGTTGCCAAGATGAGGATCGTTGCACATTCTCCTAGTGTGGCAACAGTAGGGGCACTCTTCTATTTTGTGTTGCGTTCATATAAGTAAAATCAGCATAAAAATCGGCATGAGCTTTGCTAAAAGCTGGACATATATATTGAGTGCCAGAAATGTGACGAAACGGAACTAAATCTATGTTTCGCCAGAACATTGGCAACTCTGTAGACATTCCCTGCAAAAATGAAACATAGCGCGAGACACTTCCCGAGAGCAACGTTTAATATCACATATATGTAAAACAAGCACACACCGAAAAAGTCGATCAATTCAAAATTATCACATATATATAAATATACATTAAACACATTTGCACACATGTAATACATTTCATCAATTCACAGGTACACATAATGTGTGCATTTCATCACAATAATATGAACACTACAACAAATCTACATGAAAATAAATTGGTAGAGGGAGGTCTTATACCATCCAGACCGAGAGGGACACCGGCGGAGGAGGCCGGACACGATGAGTTGTGGAGCGGAACAACGGGGCGGTGTGTGTGTGGGGGGGGGAGGACAGCGTTGGCATGGCGGGGGGCAAGGCGGGGTGTGGGGGGGCGGCCGGTGGCTCGGTGGGGGCAAGGAGGGGTGGGGGGAATGGCGGCCAGTGGCAAGGCGGGGGCGACGACGGAGGGCAGGGCGGGGTGGGGGGAATGGCGGCCGGTGGCAAGGCGGGGGCGACGGCGGAGGGCAGGGCGGGGGCGAGGGCGGCGGCGCGATATGGGTGGGGGAGAAAGTGAACGAGTTCATTTTCACTCTCAGGGGGTAATTAAGCCTAGTTGTTCATTGTTAGTGCTGGCGCCGGTGACGTGGCCAACGCCAGCAGTAGGTTTTTAAAATAGGGTCGGCCACATATTCGTGGATGGCATTTTGAGCGACGACATGCATAATACAGATATTACAATGATACAAATTCTTCTTGTGATTCAGAGTACATAAATATGGTACGGTTAATTTAGGGTATACGTACACGGTACACACAGAAAATAAGTACACAAATGAATCATGCAGTACGACGTCGTTTGACAACCCTCTCAACAACGGTTTGGGTCTTCTTAATCTTGCTTGAGTACTTCCGGCCAGCGCTATGACTCTTTCACAGGAAGGGACGTCCTATTGCAAGCAAGGTAGTTCTGCTCCTTCTGGTGGTGTAGTCTTGTTCTTCATACATCTCCTATTCTATTGGGTCACGCTAAATTGATCATAGTCATCCTCGTTGGCGACTCCGTCCATCCCGACGATGCTCCTTTTGTCTCTTCGGACGACAACACGACTCGGCTTTGAAGGGTTAGTTAAATAGAAGCATTGTGCCACGTCCTTAGCGAATACCCAAGGCTCATATTTGTCAGTGATTCCTTTCACTCTTTTTGCACCAGCAGGTTGTGCTTCGGGCAGCGACATGGTAATGAAACCACGTTCTTCATGCTCGACGTTCTTAGCCCATCTGACACTGAACAATGGCACCATGTAATCTTCGCCATACTCACGTTCCCATATCTCTTCAATCCTGCTGTAGTATCTATTACTCTCATTCTCGGTCAACTGCAGCATCGTCACACCTGAGTTCTGGTAATCACAGTTTTTGTCCTTTGCCTCAGTATAGAATGTGTATCCATTTATATCATATGATTGGTATGTGGCGACAGTGCAAGCGGGGCCTACTGCTAATGCATAGATGAGATTTGCATTGGCTATACCAGTCGGCAGTGGTTTGTCCCCAATTCGCTCTTTGAACCAGGAAGCAAATTTGGAGTTGTGCTCTCTAATGATCTGGGCCTCGGTCCTCTGCCTCCCTACCATTCCGTGCTCTCTCCTTAAGGTCTCCTTGTGAGTTTGCAGCCAAGGACTGATTATATCTGCGTGTTGTAACAGTACTGTGTGCGCTCTTTCGAAGTCGTCTCGGCGGTTTTTTATATCCACATTTAAATCACGCTTTAGCTGTGAGTGACCCACTCCTTCAAGCCTATCAGCATGTTTCTTCAAGGGCAAACCAAGAGATTGATCATCATTTATGATATTCTTGCAGAATGATATACACTCCTCGATTAGATAGGCCTGGACGATGCTTCCATCCGGACGGGCTTTGTTATGAACGTATCCCTTCACAGTTCCATTCATCCTTTCAAGCGGGAACATTGTATGCAAGAATGTCGGTCCAAGGTCTTTCACCTCTGCAACAATATGAACTAGTAGATGGACCATGACATCAAAGAATGACGGTGGGAAATATATCTCAAGTTCACATAGTATTGAAATGATCTCCTCTTGTAGTCGTGTCAGATGCCGCACACTGATCGACTTCCGAGACATAGCGTCGAAAAAGTTGCATAAGTCAATAAGTGTGTTGCGGACGTGATCGTCCATTATCCCTCTGAGAGCTACCGGAAGTAATTGTGTCATCATCACATGACAGTCATGCAACTTCATGTTGCTAAACCTTTGCTTTTTCGAGTCAAGATACGTGCGTATGAGTCCTGAGTAGCCGGAAGGAACTTTCATGCCGTCGAGGCATTTGAAAACTTGAGAAAGCTCATCCTCGTCGAGAGTGAAGCAAGCTGGGGGGGGGGCAATAATCATCTTTGGTTTTGGCCACAGTTTTGCCCTGGGCTGACTCGTTGGCTTTGGCTTTTTTTTCCTTCACGTTGTCCTTGGTTGTAATGGACGATGAGGGTTGAAGCTCTTCCCTAATACCTATATCTTTCAAGTTTTGTCTAGCCTTCGGACCATCTTTACTCTTTTCTGGCATGTCAAACAGTGTGCCAAGCAAACTCTCGCACACATTTTTTGTGATATGCATCATATCAAGAGAATGAGGCGTACTGAGTAGTTCCCAATACTCCAAGCCCCAGAAAACAGACTTCCTTTTCCATACTTTTAGCAGCATTTTCTCAGAGGACTTCTTTCTTTTCTTTCCTACCTTAGGGCAATCTTCCCAATTCATTAACATTTGCATGATTTCTGCTCCAGGCCTCTTATGCGGTGCCCCTCGGGTCTCATCAGTGTTATCGAACAGATCTCCACGAGTTCTCTAGTCGACATCTTTGTGAAGCCACCTTCTATGGCACATGAACACTGTTTTGCTACTGCCCTTTTTCCATAGCTGCCGAAAAGATGTGCCATCCATACATTTAACACAACCACAGTGTCCATGGCACGCCTGTCCGGAAATATATCTGTAACCCAGATAGTCATGAACGGTCGTGAGCAATGCTGCTCTCATGTGAAAATAATTTCCTGTGCTAGCATCCCAGGTTTTGACCCCTTCGGGCTTCCATAATATTTCTAAATCCTCCTTCAATAGCTCAAGATATGTGTTGATATCATTGCCAGGTTGGGTTGGCCCTTGAATTAGCATTACCATGTGTATGTACTTTTGTTTCATGCAGAGCCAGAGCGGGAGATTGTACATCCGTACAAATACGGGCCATGTACTATGTGTGCTACTCTGGTTGCCAAATGGATTTAGTCCATCACTACTGACACCCAACCTAGGGTTTCTTGCTTCCGCTGTGAATTCTGGTTCTAAATTGTCCAGTGCTTTCCACTGACAACCATCTGTGATATGTCTCAGAATCCCATCACTTTTAGACTTTCTTGTCTTGTGCCAAGTCATGTTCTTTGCTTCCTTCGGGTCAGCGAAATAACGCTGTAAGCGAGGAATCAACGAAAGGTACCATACAACCTTTCGAGGTTCCTTCTTTCCAGGCTTGTATCGGGGTTCGTTGCAAGTTGGACACTCAGTTTTGTTCTCATGCTCATTCCTATATAAGATGCAATCATTTATGCATGCATGATATCTTACATGCGGCAAATCAAGCGGACACACGATCTTCTTGGCCTCATCTACACTACGAGGCAACAAATTCCCCTTCGGCAAAACTTTGTGTAAATATTCCAATGTAGCATCCAGACTTGCATCTGTACTCTTGAATGTTCCCTTGATGTCCAGAAGTTTGAGCGTGACGTGCAGGCGGGTGTGCTCGGGATCCCAACCTTCATACAGTGGAGTTTTCACGTCTTTTTCCAGTTGCGCCAACTTTAGAGACTCTTTAATAGCAGCTATCTCGGTTGTCGTCTTCTTCCGAAGCAGATCTTTGACATGAGGATCTTGTAGCATTGTAGCCAATGACACATCTTGTGTGACAGTCTCATGATCCTCTTCATGATCGGGTGGCATTTCATCATTTCCTCCTCCATGCGCATGTTCATTGTTTCCTCCTTCTGGCGGCTCTTCTTCATCGCCAAAGTTTTTTGCATCATTGTTTCCTCCTTCATCATTGCTAATATCCTCCTCACCATGCTTTGTCCACCGTGTATAACCTTCGACGAAACCGCAACGAAGCAAGTGCGCCAGCACGCTGCCTTCGAACGGGTTGTGCAAAACTCCATTTTCGCATGTCGAACATGGACATAATATCCGCACTTCACCCTTTTGTATCATATTTGCCACCGCAAAATTGAGAAAGCCCTTCACACTCCGATCCATATTGAATTTTTCGATAAGCGGCGATCAACTAGCGCTGCAAAGGTAAAAGTACTAAAATAATTAGATATATTAGCAATGACGGCATAAAAATTTTTGGCATGACCTTTGCTAAAAAAAGGGACATATGAGTGCCAGAAATTTGACGAAATGGAAATGAATCAACGTTTCGCCAAAACATTGGCAACTCTAGCTGTAGACATTCGTGCAAAATGAAACATTGATATCTGACGACACAACAATAATTCACGAGCAT
Source organism: Thinopyrum elongatum (assembly GCA_011799875.1). NCBI lineage: Eukaryota > Viridiplantae > Streptophyta > Magnoliopsida > Poales > Poaceae > Thinopyrum > Thinopyrum elongatum. The sequence continues at coordinate 109,685,161 of CM022298.1, read as the reverse complement.
TGTGCAATTTCTATAGCTAGCAACTAATGACACACACATACACATCCATCACATATCCATCCATATGCGAATTCCTTGGATATATGCACATAAATTAACGAGAAGTTCGGTCTTTTTTACCTCATCGCAGGTGCGGGAGATGAGGGGGGCCGGGGGCGCCATTAATGGAGTGTGTGGTGAAAATTTTAATGCAAGGTGTGTGTGTTTGAGTGGGTGGAGAAGAGAAGTAGCTAGCTTAATTAGCGAGTGAGAGTGTGTGAACTAGCTTAGATCTAGCTAACTAGCTACCTACTTAAGAAATCAAGAGAAAATATTTGGTCTTTTTCTCAAGAAGAAGAGAAGAGAGAGAGAGAGAGGAGGAAAAGGAAAGAGGGAGGAAGAAGAAAATATCTATATGGGTGAAACATGAATAGTGTTGTGACGTAATTACTGGCATTGACATACTATAGAACACCATTAGAATCTTTTGTATCCCTGGCGTTCCGGAAATGCCCACGCCAGTGTTATGTTGGCTAAAAAATTGATGGGCCCGCAAAATCTACTGCTGGCGTCACATACTAGGCTACGCCATAGATATTCTGATTAGTTCCGGCGTAATGAACTTTTGCTACGCCAGCTCTAACTTGCGAGATGGCAGAACGTTGGGGCCCACTAACAGGTGGCGTTCCCTATTACTCCTACGCCAACAATAACAGCATACCTATGGCGTACGAAATAGCCTGACGCCACTACTATTTAAAAAAAATAGTGCTGGCGTTCTTTCAAAATGGCGCGCCACCAACGAATGTTGTGGCTAGCACTTTTTCCACTAGTGTGTGAGGGACGTGAGGATAACACCATCCCCCGGTCCGGCCAGCATTTTGGAACCGTCAAAATACATTGTCCAGTGTGAGTAAGTACTATATTCCCGAGGAAGTTTGGCTTCCGTCCATTCGGCCAGAAAACCAGCCAGCGCCTGAGATTTAATAGTGCGGCGTGGCTTGTACACAATTTCAAAGGGCAGGAACTCTATTGCCCATTTGGCGATGCGGCCTTGATAACCCATAAGTATAGGGGATCATTTGTAGCCTTCTTCGATCAATAAGAGTGTCGAACCCAACGAGGAGCTAAAGGTAGAACAAATATTCCCTCAAGTTCTATCGACCACCGATACAACTCTACGCACACTTGACGTTTGCTTTACCTAGAACAAGTATGAAACTATTTTGCAAGAATAAAACTACGAGTACTTTGCGAGAATAAAACTATGAATAAATTGCAAGGTAATAAAAGTGGATAGCTTTTGTCAACAAGAAAGTCATTTGTCCCTAGGCAATCGATAGCAAGTACCGGTAATCATTCTTGTAATTTTATATGAGGGAGAGGCATGAGCTAACATACTTTCTCTACTTGGATCATATGCACTTATGATTGGACCCCTAGCAAGCATCCGCAACTACTAAAGATCATTAAGGTCATGAAACCCAACCATAGCATTAAGTATCAAGTCCTCTTTATCCCATACGCAACAACCCACTTACTCGGGTTTAAGCTTTCTGTCACTCTCGCAACCCACCATAAGCGAATCATGAACATATTGCAACACCCTACAGCAGGGGCCTCTCACATTTGCGCGAGACGGAGGGCACCGTAGGACAGCACCATAAATAAAATATACAAGCATACCAACCAAGATCACGATTAACCCATAGGACAAAACGGATCTACTCAAACATCATAGGATAACCATAGATTATTGGGAAATAATATATGGAGTTGAGCACCATGTTTAAGTAGAGATTACAGCGGAGAAGAGAGGTGTTACACCGCTGCATAGAGGGGGAGAAAGTTGGTGTTGACGGTAGCAAGATTGTTGATGTAGATAGCCATCACGATCCTAGCCCCGGCGGCACTCCGGTGCCACCGGGAGAGAGTCCCCCTCCTTCTACTTCCTTGGCCTCCCCCTAGATGGGAGGAGAGTTCCGCCTCTGTTCTATGGCCTCCATGGCGGCGGAGGGGCGGGAGCCCCTCCGAGATTGGATCTCCCTCTCTGTTCTCTTCTGTTTCGCGTTCCCCAGATCTGGCCGAAAACCGTTTCTTATATTCCCGGAGATCCGTACCTCCGATTGCGCTAAAATTTGTACATAATTTTTTTCCATATATTATCTTTCTTGCACCAGAAGAAGGGCCCCAACCGACATTCGAGGAGGGCACAAGATACTTGGGCGTGCCAGGGTGTGCCCGGCGCGCCCTGGCGGGTTATGGTCACTGTGGGCCACCGTTTGCCTTGATTCCACCTCCCAAAAATCATAAATATTCCAAAATAATTCTCCGTAAATTTTTATCACGTTTGGACTTCGTTGATATGGATTTTCTGCAAAACAAAAAACATGCAACAAACAGGAACTGGCACTGGGCACTGGATCGATAGGTTAGTCCAATAAATCATATAAACTGTTGCCAAAAATATGTGAAAGTTGTATAATATTGGCATGAAACAATCAAAAATTATAGATACGATGGAGACGTATCAGCATCCCCAAGCTTAATTCCTGCTCGTCCTTGAGTAGGTAAATGATAAAAAAAATTGATGTGGAATGCTACCTAGCATAAACTTGATCATATATCTAATCATGGCATGAATATTAAGACATAAGTGATTCAAAGCAATAGTCTATAATTTGACATAAAGACATCAATACTCAGCCATCCCAACAAACAATCGTGTCTTTCAAAATATCAATGCTAAAGAAAGCCATCCCTACAAAATCATATAATCTTGTCATGCTCTGTCTTCTTAACACAAAGTATTTATCATGCACAACCCCGATGACAAGCCGAGCAATTGGTTCATACTTTTTAACGCGCTTCAGCTTTTTCAACTCTCACGCAATACATGAGCGTAAGCCATGGATATAGCACTATGGATGGAATAGAGTATGATGATAGGGGTAAATACAGAGAAGACAAAAAGTAAGAAAGTCTCACATCAATGCGGCTAACCAACGGGCTATGGAGATGACCATCAATTGATATCAACGTGAGTAGGGATTGCCATGCAACGGATGCACTAAGAGCTATAAGTGTGTGAAAACTCAATATGAAAACTAAGTGGGTGTGCATCTAATCCTATAATGAAAAATTCCCACTAGTATATGAAAGTGACAACATAGGAGACTCTCTATATGAAAAACATGGTGCTACTTTGAAGCACAAGTGTGGAACTAGCATGCCCATTCTCTCTTTGTTTGTTTTTTTCTTTTTCTTTTTTTTCTTCTTCTTTTTTCTTTTTTTTCTCTCATTGTCCGGAGTCTCTTCCCGACTTGTGGGGGAATCATAGTCTCCATCATCCTTTCCTCACTGGGGCAATGCTCTAAAAATGAATAATGATGATCAACACACTTCTATTTACTTATAACTCAAAAGAAATAAAAATTACAACTGGATACCTATAACAAAGTATGACTCTATATGAATGCCTCTGGCAGTGTACCAGGATGTGCAATGATCTAGCATAACAACGATATCAAAAAACGGACAAGCCATGGAAATATCATGCTAGCTATCTTACGATCATGCAAAGCAATATGACAATGAATGCTCAAGTCATCAAAACGGAAGCGGTGGAAGTTGCATGGCAATATATCTCGGAATGGCTATGGAAAGGCCATAATAGGTAGGTATGGTGGCTGTTTTGAGGAAGATATAATAAGGCTTATGTGTGATAGAGCGTATCATATCACGGGGTTTGGATGCACCTGCGAAGTTTGCACCACGTCTCGAGGTGAGAAAGGGCAATGCACGGTACCGTAGAGGCTAGCAGATTGCGAAAAGGTAAGAGTATGTATAATCCGTGGACTCACATTAGTCATAAAGAACTCATATACTTATTGCAAAAGTTTATTAGCCCTCGAAGCAAAGTACTACTACGCATGCCCCTAGGGGGATAGATTGGTAGGAAAAGACCATCGCTTGTCCCCGACCGCCACTCATAAGGAAGACAATCAATAATAAATCATGCTCCAACTTCATAGCATAACGAGAGACTATACGTGCATGCTTTAGGAATCACAAACCTTAACACCAATATTCTTACTAACCACAACCGTTTACTAGTACCTGCCACATATTATCATCTCTATATTGCAAAACTATTGCAAGGAATTAAACATATCATATTCAGTGATCCATAAGTTTTATGTAGGATTTTATGACTAACCATGCAATTGACCAAATCCTGTTGACTCTCTAAATAGGTATAAGTGAAGCAAGAGAGTTTAATTATTTCTACAAAATACCATGCTCTAATAAGTATAAGTGAAGCAAAAGAGCATTCTACAAATAACGGTTTTCTATGTGAAGAGAAACAGGCAATCCAAACTTCAAATGATATAAGTGAAGCACATGAAGCATTCTATAAAGCCACACTCAAAAGATATAAGTGAAGTGCAATGAGCATTCTATAAATCGACCATGGACTATCCCATACCAGCATGGTGCATAAAATAAAAAAGAAAAATAAACACAAAAGACGCTCCAAGATTCACACATATCACATGAATGAAACGAAGATGAAAACATGCCGATACTTGTTGAAGAAAGATGGGATGCCTTCCGGGACATCCCTAAGCTTAGACGCTTGAGTTCCTTGAATATTTACTTGGGGTGCCTTGGGCATCCCCAAGCTTGAGCTCTTGCCTCTCCTCCTCCTTCTCATATCGGGACCTCCTCGATCTTTGATCACTTCATCCACACAAAACACAACAGAAACCTCGGTAAGATCCGTTAGTATAATGCAAATCACTACTCTAAGTACTGTTGCAGACCAATTCATATTTTGTTTTTTCATTTAGCTACTATATTATAACTTTTCCATGGCTTATACCACCGATAAAAATCGATAGTTTCATCAAAACAAGCAAAAGAATGCATCAAAAACAGAATTTGTCTTAAACAAGACAGTCTGTAGCAATCTGAACACCTACCATACCTCTATTACTCCAAAAATTCTGAAAAATTAGGAAAAAATAAAAAAATTGTATGTCAAGACTGTGCAAAAAGTTTCAGAAACTTTTGACATTCCAGTAAAAAAAATGTAAAATCGCGCACTACAGCCAAAGTTTCTGTTTTTGCACCGCACATACCAACAAGCAATCTAATCATCCTAAAGGCAAATCTTGGCACATTATTTTTATAAAACAATGGATTTGTACAAGGGGATAATTATTTTTGTTGAAAAGTTTTTGTAATTAAGATTCACAAAGTTTCCATGGGCATGAACAAAGTTCAAGGCTAGCTCCCACTTTCACAATGCTCGTCCCTCTCACTTTCACCTTTCTTTTTGTGAAGTTTTAAGTTCCCCTCTATATTTTTTGTTTTTAAACTTTATAAAAGAACTCAACAGAATAAAATGACTCTCTAAAACTTCCGGTTTGTCTTCCTGGCAGCGCTTTCTTTAAAGCCATTAAGCTAGGCATAAAGTGCTCAAGTAATGAATACACCCAGATCCCAAGGTATATCAAAGCCAATTTTAATTAACAATGATTTGGCATTTAGCAGTCAGCACAAAGCAACATATATCATGCAATGATGAAGTCTAACTCTCTTCCTATGCATCGGTATGTCATACAAGAACAATTCATGCACATCAAGTAAAGGCCAATACATAGCATAAGGAGTTTCTTGCAATTTTAACGTGTTGGAAACATAGAGAGGTGGAGATATAGTTCCTCTCTCATAATAATTGCAAGTAGGAGCAACAAGCACATGCATATTATATTCATCAAAATCATCATGTGTACTAGCAAAACGCAACCCATCAATATAATCCTTAATAAGAGCAAACTTCTCCCATATAGTGTAGTTTGGAGAATTCAAAAAGATAATAGGACTATCATGTGTGGGTGCAATAGCAACAATTTCATTCTTAACATAAGGAACTATAGCAAGTTCATCTCCATAAGCATAATTCATATTGGCATCTTGGCCACAAGCATAGCAAGCATCATCAAAAAGGGATATTTCAAAAGAATCAACGGGATCATAGCAATTATCATAGCATTCATCCTTCATTAAGCATGAAGGGAAATTAAATAATGTATGAGTTGAAGAGTTAATCTCATTAGAAGGTGGGCATGGGTAGCTAATCCGCTCTTCCTCCTTTTGTTCTTCGCTCTCCTCATCATCTTTTTCATCCAATGAGCTCACAGTTTCATCAATTTCTTCTTCCATAGACTCCTGCAAAATATTAGTCTCTTCTTGGACAGCGAAGACTTTCTCAATAAATATATCAATATCGGAATTGTATTTATAATTTTCATAGCAATATTTAAGGATGGCAAAATTTTCAAGTCTATAAACATCACCATCAAAAGCTTCATACTTTAAAAACAAAGATTCAATTTCATAAGCACCCTTAAAAGCAACAATTCTTCTATTCGTTCCACATCATAATAATCATATCTACCATTGGCATAAGAAGCCAAGGTTTCATTATCATTAAATTTGCATGTAAAGGGAAGGTGTGGATCGTTCATCCTAGAGCAACAAGTATAATCATATCTCTGGCATAAATTCCAAGCATACCAATGCAACATATCAATTTGATCCCATAATAATTCCCCTTTTTGTGTCAAGCGATAATCCCTAAAGTATTCACGTTGATCCCACGTGTCTCCCATTATCAAGTTGAATGGGGTTTTCTCAGGATTATCGAAGTAGTGCATAATATTTTTCACATAACAAGAATCGAGGGTTTTAGGAGGTTCCCCATCTCCATGAGTAGCAAGTACAACTAATTTTTTTGGTGTTTCATGTTCCATATCCATAACTAAAGATAGAGAACAACTTAGAACAGGAAATAAAAACTACTTAGAAATAAAGCAAACAAGAACACACGAGAATATTCACCCCACGCTATTGCTCCCTGGCAACGGCGCCAGAAAAAGGTCTTAATAACCCACAAGTATAGGGGATCGTTTGTAGCATTCTTCGATAAATAAGAGTGTCGAACCCAACGAGGAGCTAAAGGTAGAACAAATATTCCCTCAAGTTCTATCGACCACCGATACAACTCTACGCATACTTGACGTTTGCTTTACCTAGAACAAGTATGAAACTATTTTGCAAGAATAAAACTATGAGTACTTTGCAAGAATAAAACTATGAATAAATTGCAAGGTAATAAAAGTGGATAGCTTTTGTCAACAAGAAAGTCATTTGTCCCTAGGCAATCGATAACAAGTACCGATAATCGTTCTTGTAATTTTATATGAGGGAGAGGCATGAGCTAACATACTTTCTCTACTCGGATCATATGCACTTATGATTGGACCCCTAGCAAGATCCGCAACTACTAAAGATCATTAAGGTCGTGAAACCCAACCATAGTATTAAGTATCAAGTCCTCTTTATCCCATATGCAACAACCCACTTACTCGGGTTTAAGCTTCTGTCACTCTCGCAACCCACCATAAGCGAATCATGAACATATTGCAACACCCTACAGCGGGGGCCCCTCACGTTTGCGCGAGACGGAGGGCACCGTAGGATAGCACCATAAATAAAATATACAATCATACCAACCAAGATCACGATTAACCCATAGGACAAAACAGATCTACTCAAACATCATAGGATAACCATAGATCATTGGGAAATAATATATGGAGTTGAGCACCATGTTTAAGTAGAGATTACAGCGGGGAAGAGAGGTGTTACACCGCTGCATAGAGGGGGAGAAAGTTGGTGTTGACGGTAGCAAGATTGTTGATGTAGATCGTCGTCACGATCCTAGCCCCGATGGCACTCCGGCGCCATCGGGAGAGAGGGGGAGAGAGCCCCCCTCCTTCTTCTTCTTCCTTGGCCTCCTCCCTAGATGGGAGGAGAGTTCCCCCTCTAGTCCATGTCCTCCATGGAGGCGAAGGGGCGGGAGCCTCTCCGAGATTGGATCTCCCTCTCTGTTCTCTTCTATTTCGTGTTCCCCAGATCAGGCCGAAAACAGTTTCTTATATTCCTGGAGATCCGTAACTCTGATTGCACTGAAATTTTTACATGATTTTTTCCCATAAATTATATTTCTTGCGGCAGAAGAAGGGCCCCAACCGACGTTCGAGGAGGGCACAAGATACCTGGGCGCGCCAGGGGGTGCCCGGCGCGCCCTGGTGGTTTGTGTTCATTGTGGGCCCCCGTTTGCGTTGATTCCACCTCCCAAAAATCATAAATATTCCAAAATAATTCTCCGTAAATTTTTATCACATTTGGACTTTGTTTGATATGGATTTTTTGCGAAACAAAAACATGCAACAAACAGGAACTGGCACTGGGCACTGGATCAATAGGTTAGTCTAATAAATCATATAAAAAGTTGCCAAAAATATGTGAAAGTTGTATAATATTGGCATGAAATAATAAAAAATTATAGATACGACAAAGACATATCAGGCCTGTGGCATCCCTATTATTGATAATATCATTTAAGGGTACTTCAGATGCCACGGTAACCAAACACTCTTGAAAGTAGTGTCGGAGTTTGCAGGATGCCATGAAAACTGTGTAGGCAATCTTCTGATCGTGTGGATACCGGGATTTGCACGGGGTGAGTACTTCCGACACGCAATAGACATGTTTTTGCACCTTGAACTTGTGTCCTTCTGCCTCTCGTTCTACCATGGGGACAGCGCTCACAACCTAGTTTGTGCCTGAGATGTATAGCAACATTGGTTCGGCTATGCCAGGTGCTGTCAAAATGGGGTTGCCTGCTAGTAGAGTCTTTATCTCTTCTAGTGCGGCAGTTACCTGATCCGTCCATTCGAAGTTTTTGGTCTTTTTGAGGAATTTGTAGAGCGGCAGGGCCTTTTTGCTGAGGCGGGAGATGAAACGACTCAAGGCTGCAACGCAACCAGCCAGCTTCTGGATGTGTTTGAGCTCTGTGGGTATTGCCAGTTGGGACAAAGCTCGGATTTTAGCCGGATTGGCTTCTATCCCTCTATGGGAGACAATGAATCTGAGCAGTTTTCTGGCGGGAACTCCGAAAACACACGTATCTGGGTTAAGCCATATATCATATGTTCTCAAGTTTTCAAAGGCGAGACGGAGGTCGTCGACCAACTGGCCGACATGTTTGGTCTTAATGACCACATCATCCACATAGGCTTCGACTGTTTTACCGATTTGGGTTTCCAGGCATGTTTGAGTCATGCGCTGATATGTTGCTCCTGTGTTTTTTAACCCGAAAGGCATTGTGTTGAAGCAGAATGGGCCGTAGGGTGTGATAAACGCGGTTGCTGGTTGGTCGGATTCCTCCATCTTGATTTGGTGATATCTTGAGTAAGCGTCGAGAAAACATAGTGAGTCGTGTCCGGCGGTGGCATCGATGATCTGGTCTATTCGAGGCAGAGGGAAAGGATCCTTGGGGCAAGCCTTGTTGAGATCTTTGAAGTTGACACACAACCACCAGGATTTGTCCTTTTTCGGTACCATGACCAGATTTGCCAGCCAGTCGGGGTGTTTGATTTCTCTGATGAATCCGACGGAGCTTGATGCTTGGGTTCGGAAAATCGGCGGAGCATCTGTTTAACCGTCCTGAAGCCCTTAAGTATGTTCAAGCTATGTTCTGCCAGCCTGCGTGGGATACCTGGCATGTCCGAAGGGTGCCAGGCGAATATGTCCCAATTTTCGCTTAGAAATGCACGCAGCGCCTCGTCGACCTCCTGGTCCAGCCGTGCTCCGATAGTTGCTGTTTTATTGGGGTCCATCAGATGTACTTGGAACTTGACGGTTTCGTCAGCTGGTTTGAAGGATGTAGATTTGGGTCTTTTGCTGAGGGTAACATCATCATTGTCGACTACCGTATGTAGTGTGGTCAATTCTTGCGCTGCTAGAGCCTCAGATAGTGCCTCTAGGGCCAGGGATGCTGTTTTGTTTTCGGCTCGGAGGGCTTTGTCTGGGTCGCTGGATATTGTGATCACACCATTGGGACCTGGCATTTTGAGTTTCATGTGCCCGTAATGGGGTATAGCCTAGAACTTCGAGAATGTGTCATGCTCCAATAAGGCATGGTATCCGCTATGGAAGGGCACAATGTGGAAGAGTAGTTCTTCGGTCCTATAGTTCGTTGGAGTGCCGAACACTACATCTAGAGTGACTCGTCCGGAGCAGCGTGCCTCCTTGCCGGGGATGATTCCCTGAAATGTAGTGTAGCTTTGTTCGATTCGAGATCTGTTGAACTGCATCTTGTCGAGGGTATCCTCATAAATGAGATTTAAGCCGCTGCCTCCGTCCATAAGCACCTTAGTAAATCTGAAACCATCCACAATGGGGTCGAGGACTAATGCGGTGGGTGCTCGGATGGGTCGCACGCTTGGCTCGTCTTCCGTATCAAAGGTGATAGGGGTGTCCGTCCAGGAGCTTGCTGCTATGACCTGATGGACTTGACTGAGCTCTCGAAGGGCTCTTTTCCTCTGATTGTTCGAGGAGAAGGTTTCGTAGATGGTTAAGATGTTATTGTCATTGGATGGTGGTATTTTTGACCCTCTACTTGGGGTTTGAAGGCGAAGTATAGCTTCACCACTTTTGGCGACCTATCTAACAAACCAACAGGCTCGAAGTCTACGAGTTGGATTTGTGTTTAGCAGGGCCGAGTGTATGGGACATGCTTGTCCAATAGTTCGTCCAGGACCGATCTAGGTCCGGTGGGGGATCTATTTCTTTTTTCAGCGGGCTCATGTTCGGGCGAGCGCTGTGCGTGTGCACGCTTTTTCTGGATTGTACTTGACTGTTTGGCGTGGTTTGTTACCACGCGCATTTGTTGTTCTTTCCATGTGCTTTCCATGGCGCAGTATTTGCGGACCAGGTCCGATAGTTCGGTGAAGCTTTGCACATGACGACGGGCGAGGGCGTTCAAGACTCCTTCGTCCTGGCAATTAAACCAAAAAGCTGATATTGCTTCTTGATCGCAGCAGTCTGTCATCTTGTTTTTAACGAGGAGGAATCTAGCCCAATAGTGATGGATCGTTTCTCCGGGCTGCTGATGTTGGCTTGAACTACGTCAGTATTTCCCCAAAGAGGAAGGGATGATGCAGCATAGCAACGGTAGGTATTTCCCTCAGTGATGGGACCAAGGTTATCGAACCAGTAGGAGAACCAAGCAACACTACGTAAACAACACCTGCACACAAAGAACAAATACTTGCAACACGTCCCCGACGTGTTAAAGGGGTTGTCAATCCCTTTCGGGTAACGGCGCCAGAAATTGGCAAACGGACGTGAGATAAATTGTAGTAGATTGATAGATGCAAATAAAAGAAAATAAAATTCAGTGGGGTATTTTTGTGTTTTTGGAAATATAGATCTGAAAATAAAAGTGGCAAATAAATAAAAAGGCAAATAGCAAAATAGATCTGAACATATATGATGAGAAAATAGACCCGGGGGCCGTAGATTTCACTAGTGGCTTCTCTCGAGAAAAATAGCATACGGTGGGTAAACAAATTACTATTGGGCAATTGATAGAACTTCAAATAATTATGACGATATCCAGGCAATGATCATTATATAGGCATCACGTCCAAGATTAGTAGACCGACTCCTGCTTGCATCTACTAGTATTACTCCACACATCGACCGCTATCCAGCATGCATCTAGTGTATTAAGTTCATGGAGAAACGGAGTAATGCAATAAGAACAATGACAGGATGTAGACAAGATCTATTTATGTAGAAATAGACCCCATCTTGTTATCCTTAATAGCAACGGTACATACATGTCGGTTCCCCTTCTGTCACTGGGATCAAGCACCATAAGATCGAACCCATCACAAAGCACCTCTTCCCATGGCAAGAAAATCGATCTAGTTGGCCTAACTAAACCAAAGATTAGAAGAAGAAATACGAGGCTATAAGCAATCATGCATATAAGAGATCAAAAGACTCAAATAACTTTCATGGATAAAAACATAGATCTGATCATAAACTCAAATTTCATCGGATCCCAACAAACACACCGCAAAAAAGAGTTACATCAAATAGATCTCCAAGAGACCATTGTATTGAGAATCAAAAGAGAGAGAGGAAGCCATCTAGCTACTGCCTACGGAACCGTAGGTCTACAATGAACAACTGACGCATCATCGGAGAGGCACCAATGAGGATGATGAACCCCTCCGTGATGGTGTCTAGATTGGATCTGTGGTTTCTGGAACTTGCGGTGGCTGGAATTGATTTTCGTCGACTCCCCTAGGGTTTCTGGAATATTGGGGTATTTATAGAACAAAGAGGCGGTGCGGGAGGTGGCCGAGGTGGGCACAACCCACCTGGGCGCGCCTGAGCCCCCAGGCGCGCCCTGGTGGGTTGTGCTCCCCTCAGAACCCCCCTCGGGTACTTTCTTGGCCCAACTTGTGTCTTCTGATCCAGAAAAAATCACCAAAAAGTTTTGCTGCATTTGGACTCCGTTTGGTATTGATATCCTGCGAAGTAAATAATAAGCAAAAAAACAGCAACTGGCAGTGGGCACTATGTCAATAGGTTAGTCCCAAAAAATGATATAAAGTTTCTATAAAATGATTATAAAACATCCAAGAATGATAATATAACAGCATGGAACAATAAAAAATTATAGATACGTTGGAGACGTATCAGCATCCCCAAGCTTAATTCCTGCTCGTCCTCAAGTAGGTAAATGATAAAAACAGAATTTTTGATGTGGAATGCTGCCTAACATGTTCATCACATATTCTTTTCTTTGTAGCATGGACATTTGGACTTTTATATGATTCAAAGCAATAGTCTAGTTTTGACATGAAGATTTCAATACTCAAGCATATCAACAAGCAACCATGTCTTTCAAAATATCAACACTAAAGCAAGTTATCCCTAGCCCATTATGCTCAATCATTGATCCATTCATGAAACACACTCGCATATTAGCTACACCCAATGCTCAAGTACGATCATAGTGCCCCTTAGTTGGTGCTTTATAAGAGAAGATGGAGACTCAAAATAAAATAAAAATTGCATAAAGTAAAAGAAAGGCCCTTCGCAGAGGGAAGTAGGGATTTGTAGAGGTGCCAGAGCTCAAAGCGAAAAAAGTAGAGATAAACATTTTGGGTGGCATGCTTTTCCTGTCAACGAAAATGATCGAGTAGTTCCCAATACTTTTCATGCTAGATATATCATAGGCAGTTCCCAAACAGAAAATAAAGTTTATTCCTTTTTCCACCATACTTTCACTTTCCATGGCTAGCCGTATCCACGGGTGCCCTCCATAGCAACACTTTCCAAGAAATTTATTATTTGACAACATAAAGTAAATTCATTTTTCATTTTGGGACTGGGCATCCCTAATACCTTTGCCGTACTCTCGTGCAATGACAAGTGAATAAACACTCATCTTGAGAATAACACATCTAGCATGGAAATATATCAGCCACCCCCTACCGTTTCATGAGCGGTACGAGCACACAAAAGAGAAATTTATTTTGAAATTAGAGATGGCACATACAAATTTGCTTAGAACGGTACGGAAATACCGCATATAGGTAGGTATAGTGGACTCATATGGCAAAACTGGTTTAAGGATTTTGGATGCACAAGTAGTGATCATACTTAGTGCAAATGAAGGCTAGCAAAAGATTGAGAAGCATCCAACCAAGAAACGAAATATCTCATAAGCGAGCATTAAGCATAACTAACACCGAATAATGCAACACAAGTAGGATGTAATTTCATTGCATAACTAGTGACATTCGTGCTTGCATAGGGAATCACAAACCTTAACACCAATATTCTTACTAAAGCATAATTACTCATCAACATGACTCACATATTATATCAACATATCGTAAAACTATTACAAGGAATCAAGTTTATTTTGTCCAATGATCTTCATGAAAGTTTTTATTATATCCCTCTTGAATATCTATCACTTTGGGACTAATTTCATTTGTTGCTTTTGATAGCTCAAACAAATCTAACTGAAGAACATGAGCATAAAAATTTTCTTCTCTCAAAATAATTTAAGTGAAGCAAGAGAGAATTTCTTAAAAAATTTACTAACCCTCAAATAAATCTAAGTGAAGCATGAGAGCATTTCTTCAAAAATACTAAAGCACACCATGCTCAAAAAGATATAAGTGAAGCAATAGAGCAATTCCATAGCTCATAAAGATTTAAGTGAAGCATAGAGAGCAATTCTAACAAGTCATAGCATAATTTTGGCTCTCCCAAATAGGTGTGTCCAGAAAGGATTCATGACTAAAAATAAAAAATAAAACAAGCAAAGACTCATATCATACAAGACGTTCCAAGCAAAACTCATGATATGTGACGAATAAAAATATAACTCCAAGTAAAATACCGATGGTCGTTAGAAGAAAGAGGGGATGCCACTCGGGCATCTCCAAGCTTAGTTGCTTGCTTCTCTTTGGATAATGGCTTGGGGTGCCATGGGGCATCCCCAAGCTTAGGCTCTTCTTACTCCTTATTCCTTCATCCATCGTAATCTCACCCAAAACTTGAAAACTTCAATCACACAAAACTTAACAAAACCTTCGTGAGATCCGTTAGTATAAGAAAACCAATCTTTACTTTAAGTACTGTAGAAAACCCATTCAAATTTTGTTCTTGCATTATATCTACTGTATTCTAACTTTACCATGGCTCATACCCCCCGATAAAAACCATAGATTCATCAAAATAAGCACATAATGCAAAGAAAACAGAATCTGTAAAAAACAGAACAGTTTGTAAAGATGAGAATTTCTCTCATACTTCTGTAACTCCAAAAATTCTGAAAAATTAGGACAACAGAGGAAATTTGTATATAAATCTTATGTAAAATCTTCAGAATGTTTTGTCACTTCTGTGAATTTTCAAAATTGTTTTACTGGACGCAAAATTTTCTGTTTTCCAACAAGATCAAATCAACTATCACCAAAGCTATCCCAAAGGCTTTACTTGGCACAAACACTAATTAAATTACAAAAAACACAATCATAACAGTAGCATAATTGTGCGAACACTCAAAAACAGAAATAAAAAGACAAAAATAAATTTTATTCAATGGGTTGCCTCCCAACAAGCGCTATCGTTTTACGCCCTTAGCTAGGCATAATGCAAAGATCTAAGTATTGTCATTCGTAGTTTTGGCAACTTTTGTAAGGGATTTCTCAAACCCGGGAGGCTCTTTGCGCTTCCCTAAATTCTCAGGAAAAGAAACCATCTTGAGATCCAAAATATCCAACCGCTTATTGCAAAAGGTAATCAAAGTATTCATGCGATTGAGATTTCCACTAATATGTTTGAGGGGTTCATTATATTTTTGCAACTCGACCATATGTTTATGCAAATCACTCAACTTGTCTAAAATTTGAACTCCTTCTTGAGTAAAGCTAATCCCCTTTTTGGTTGGTGGAATTCCCAAAATTCCCTCTAAGATTTCATAAGCAGTATTAGCATCAAGTTTAATAAAAAATCCTTTAGCAGCAAAATCCAAAAGTTGTCTATGATGCAAGGCTAATCCTATATAAAAGTTCCGAAGCAAAACCCTTGCGTCTCCTTTAAGATTGCTAATATGATAAGATTCCATTAGTCTATACCAAGCATCTTTCAAATTTTCTCCTTGTCTCTGCTTGAAGTATAGAACTTCAAAATCTGGAGATAGAGGAGGGGTCGTGCTAGACATAGTGTTAAAGTGGACAAGCAAGATCACACTCATAAACAGATCTGACGAGAAAACGGCGAACGAAAAAGAAGGCAAATAAAATGGCAAAAAAAAATTGTGAAGTGGGGGAGAGGAAAACGAGAGGCAAATGGCAAATAATGTAAATTGTAAGGAGGTGAGATTTGTGATTAGGAACCTGGTAGATGTTGATGATGTCTCCCCGGCAACGGCGCCAGAAATTCCTTTTGATGTTGGCTTGAACTACGTTGGTATTTCCCAAAAGAGGAAGGGATGATGCAGCACAGCAACGGTAGGTATTCCCCTCAGTGATGAGACCAAGGTTATCGAACCAATAGGAGAACCAAGCAACACTACATAAACAGCACCTGCACACAAAGAACAAATACTTGCAACCCGACATGTTAAAGAGGTTGTCAATCCCTTTCGGGTAACGACGCCAGAAATTGGCAAACGGACGTGAGATAAATTGTAGTAGATTGATAGATGCAAATAAAAGCAAATAAAATTCAGCGAGGTATTTTTGGGTTTTTGGAAATATAGATCTGAAAATAAAAGTGGCCAATAAATAAAAAGGCAAATAGCAAAATAGATCTGAAAATATATAATGAGAAAATAGACCCGGGGGCCGTAGATTTCACTAGTGGCTTCTCTCGAGAAAAATAGCATACGGTGGGTAAACAAATTACTGTTGGGCAATTGATAGAACTTCAAATAATTATGATGATATCCAAGCAATGATCATTATATAGGCATCACGTCCAAGATTAGTAGACCGACTCCTGCCTGCATCTACTACTATTACTCCACACATCGACCACTATCCAGCATGCATCTAGTGTATTAATTTCATGGAGAAACGGAGTAATGCAATAAGAACGATGACATGATGTAGACAAGATCTATTTATGTAGAAATAGACCCCATCTTGTTATCCTTAATAGCAATGATACATACATGTTTGTTCCCCTTCTGTCACTGGGATCAAGCACCGTAAGATCGAACCCATAACAGAGCACCTCTTCCCATGGCAAGAAAAATCGTTCTAGTTGGCCTAACTAAACCAAATATTCGAAGAAGAAATACAAGGCTATAAGCAATCATGCATATAAGAGATCAAAAGACTCAAATAACTTTCATGGATAAAAACATAGATCTGATCATAAACTCAAATTTCATCGGATCCCAACAAACACACCGCAAAAAAGAGTTACATCAAATAAATCTCCAAGAGACCATTGTATTGAGAATCAAAAGAGAGAGAGGAAGCCATCTAGCTACTGCCTACGGACCCGTAGGTCTACAATGAACTACTCATGCATCATCAGAGAGGCACCAATGAGGATGATGAACCCCTCCGTGATGGTGTCTAGATTGGATCTGTGGTTTCTGGAACTTGCGGCGGCTGGAATTGATTTTTGTCGGCTCCCCTAGGGTTTCTGGAATATTGGGGTATTTTTAGAGCAAAGAGGCGGTGTGGGAGGTGGCCGAGGTGGGCACAACCCACCTGGGCGCGCCTGGGCCCCCAGGAGCGCCCTGGTGGGTTGTGCTCCCCTCGGAGCCCCCCTCAGGTACTTTCTTGGCCCAACTGGTGTCTTCTGGTCCAGAAAAAATCACCGAAAAGTTTCGCTATGTTTGGACTCCATTTGGTATTGATTTCCTGCGAAGTAAAAAACAAGCAAAAAATAGAAACTGGCACTGGGCACTATGTCAATAGGTTAGTCCAAAAAAATGATATAAAGTTGCTATAAAATGATTATAAAACATCCAAGAATGATAATATAACAGCATGGAACAATCAAAAAATATAGATACGTTGGAGACGTGTCAGCTGTTGCTTAACGTATATTAGGTCCCATCCCAATTCCGGGGAGTATTCCTTATGGGTGGTTGGTGGGAAAAAATTGAGTGCTCCAGCCGGTGGTGTATTCGGAGCTTTAGTGGCGGTGCGGGACACTTCTAGGGTGTTCAATGTCCCGAGTTCAGATTCCGAATTGTCCAGGCCAAGCGGCGCAGATTTGAGATCGCGTTGCAGACCGGGGTCTAGTCCCGGGCTTTCTTCAGGGTGGAAGTTAGATCCCTGGCTCGAGGCCTGAGTGAGGCTGTCACCAATCGGGATATAGTTCATTTTCAATTTCGGTGACCGCCCTCCTTCGACCACTTCCTCAATAATGGCAACAAGGTGCGTGACGGGCGGGGTGGCGATTTTCCTGTCATCGGGCCTAAGCCCAATCTGGTCATAAACCGAGGGCTGGCCATTGGTGACTCCCATGGCGCGAATCCGGTGTAGCACACTATTTAGCGATAAAAGATCTGTAGGATCCATGCTACTCGAGTATTCGGGGTTGACCCTTAGAACGGGCTCCTGAGCCTCGTACGCCGAGGACATACCACGGCTCGAAGCTGGATCCGGAGTAAGGAGAGTGGGTCCGGCCAGGGTTTACTCCTGGTCATCGGACGCCAACCTCGTGTGACAGCTCGAAGCCGGGTTTGGGATAGGGTGAGCGAGTCCGAGCAGGGTTGACTCCGGGTTTGTGGACACATCAGTCGCATCAGGGCTCGAAGCCAAGCGTGAAGTGAGAGCCGATCTGGAGGTCGGATTGGCAAGCGGCCCCAGAGCGGACGCTTCTAGGACCTCGAGCGTCGGGTGAAGCTAAGCAGCTGGTGAGGACCAGATCGCCCTGAGCGTCAGCGACGTACTCTAGGCTGCCGATCCTGATCTAGTGCTCAGGGGCAAAGTTGTTGATTCGGTCTAGATGACCAGTCACGTTAGCGTGCAGAACAATGTTGCCGAACGCGAAAAGTTGGCCCGGGATAGAGATGCCCCCGGTGTTAACGCCATCTCCAATGATCAGGCAAGCCATCGACCCTTCCGATGATCCAACAACGAAACTCTCAATGGAAGCGCCAATGTCGGTGTCAAAACCAGCGGATCTCGGGTAGGGGGTCCCGAATTGTGGATCTTGGATCGATGGGGAACAGTGAACGGGGGACACGATGTTTACCTAGGTTCGGGCCCTCTCTGAGAGGTAAAATCCTATGTCCTTCTTGATTATATTGCTTGTGTATAAGGGGGTTACAGAGTAGATCTACCACGAGATCAGACGAACTAAACCCTAACTATTAGGATGGGGATTGTTATTCTAGCCTCTACGAACTAAGCCCCCTGGTTTATATAGACACCAGGGGTGCTAGGGTTTACAGATAGTCGGTTACATCATGGGAGCTCCGGATCTTCCATCTTGACTTGGGGTGCACACCAAGGTGCTAAAGGTCTTCGGTCCGGATACAATGCAGCCCACCAATTTGGCCCATGTGAGACAGGCCGGCATCCCGAGGACCCCCTAATCCAGGACTCCCTCAGATGGGGTTTATTCATATTGATTGGGTTTACTTTGTCTACATCATGTTATCTTGCTTAAGGTGTTACTCAATTTTTATTAACTTAATACTCTAGATGCATGCGGGATAGCGGTCGATGGGTGGAGTAATAATAGTAGATGCAGGCAGGAGTCAGTCTACTTGTCTCTGATGCGATGCCTATATACATGATCATTGCCTTGATTTTCGTCATAATTATGCGCTTTTCTATCAATTGCCCAAATGTAATTTGTTTACCCACCGTATGTTTTTGTTCGAGAGGGAAGCCTCTAGTGAAAACTATGGCCCCCGGGTCCACTTTTATCATATAAATAATCCAAAAATACCTTGCTACAATTTTATTACCATTATTTCATTTTATCTATCTACCACTACGAGATTTAATCCTTGCTAATAATCGCCGAGGAGATTGACAACCCCCTTGATAGCGTTGGGTGCAAGTATTTGCTTTTGCGTGTGTAGGTGCTGCTAACGAGGTTTCGCGTGGTTCTCCTACTGGATTGATAACCTTGGTTCTTAACTAAGGGAAATACTTATCTCTACTATACTGCATCATCCTCTCCTCTTCAAGAAAATCCCAATGCAGCTCACAAGTAGCAGGAAGAATTTCTGGCGCTGTTGCCCGGGAGACATCACCAAAACCTATCAAGTACCTTCGTATAAACTATCATCCACTTGCTCTTATTTTCATTAGTCATTTGCCTCTCATTTTCATCTCCTCCACTTCTAAAACAATTTTACAAAAACACAAAAATATTTCCGTTTACTTGTTTGCTTGCTTCACCGTTATGACTAGTTCTTCGCTTTTTACATGTACCCCTGAAAATGAGGTGTAACACCCCTATGTAATAGCCACCATGATCAGCTGTTAATAATGCCAAGTCATATCATATGCAGTGATTAAACATAGTGGTTAACCAAAGTAAATCAACTCCATTTTTAAAAATCAACTTAAATTCATAAGTGAAATATAAGGTTGATCAAACACTGCTGGAAAAATGTTCATTTAATGGTAAATAATCCAGAAACCTTTCTAAAATCAACATCAAAATGTTTGGAGTTGGATAAATGACTCAAACAAGTTGGAACAGACCCAAAAACAGGATATTTGATATATTTAAAATCATATTAAATTCAAACAAACTTCAAATCAGTCCAAACCACTTTTTGGTGAGAGATAATATTGCATTGCAATATTTGGGACAACTCTCACATTTTACAAAAATGTAAAAGTGCCCTAACTATTTCAAGACAGAATTGATATAAGAAAAAGAAAGCAGAAAAGGAAAAGGGGAGAGATGGGCCACTGTGCACAGGCCTACGTGCACAGTGCCTGGTCCCTGCCCACCAGCCCAACTAGCTCTCTCTCCTCCCCGTGTCGACGCCGCCGTGGACGAGGACGAGCTCGCCGGTCGCTGGCCGACACCGCAGCGCTACAGGGGCCGCCGAGGGGATAACGGCGACGCCCTCGGCCCCGTCCACTCCTATCCACTCCCTCGTCCCCTCGCTCGCTCGCTCTCCTCCTCTCTTCCCCCGCCAGATCCAGTGAGACCGAGCGCCATCGCCGCCGCGTTCCAGTCGTTGCCGCGACCACCGCCGTCGCGCTGACGCACCGTGATGCCGTAGAGCCCCGCCGTCGTCTTCCCCATCCTCTGGTGACTGCAGCTGGGGCTTGGATCCACCGCATCGCCCGCAACCACGTCGTCTTCTTCCTCTGCCCCGACGTGTTTGCCGTCGTCCCCGACCACCGCTGCAGCTACTAAGCTTCCGCGGGTCTTACGTGACCACTCGGTGAGCCTCTTCCCCCTCTTCGTTCCCCTCCTCGCGCTGCGTGCCCCGTCCTAGCTAGCTGTCACCGCCGCCACGTTCTGCCATGCGCCATTACCGGCGTTGAGCTCGGAGTGAAGCTGCCCGAGCTCCTCCGCTTTGTCCCACGAGCTCCTGGCGCCCGTAGCAACCCGCCTAGCCGCGAAAATCGCTCGGAAACGGCCCAGAGCCGCGACTCCGACCACACCCGAATGCCACCGCCGCCTCCACTCGTCGCCGGCGGCGATTCCGACCTCCCCGGGGCCAACCCATCCCACCGTTCGACGCGGCGTCGTCTGCGCTTTCGAGTGCGACCGGCCCCGTCTCATTTGGTGGTCTGTAGCCGAGTTCCGGCGAGTCCCGTGCGTCGCCGCCGTGATTTCTGGTCGCCGGCGTCGTTCCGGCGCCGGCGCCGACGTGGCCGCCACGTGGGTCGCCCTGGGTCACTGACCCGTTGGCCCCAGGGGCCCGACCGGCCAGCTGACCGGTCAGCCCTGCTGACTGGACCGGCCCAGTCGCTGACACGTGGGCCCCACCTCCCTGTTAATCTAATTAAAACGTTTTAGAAATAAAAATAAACTAATTACCCTAATGAGTCTATGACATGTGGGACCAGAAGCCTAATTAGCTAATTAGATTAGTTTAACTCACTGTTTAGGTAAACAGAGGCTGACATGTGGGTCCCACTGGACCCACATGTCATATTTGACTTAGTCAGCCGACTATTGACTTGCTGACGTCAGCAGCGCGTCATGCTGACGTCATAATTCATTTTCTGATAAATAAAATAATTCCAGAAATTCAAATAATCTTTAAAAATTAATAACTTTTAAACCGTAGCTCGGATCGAAAAAGTTAAAACATGAAAGTTGCTCAGAACGACGAGACGAGTCTGATCGTGCCGTCTGTTTCTCCATCGGAACCTCCTACGTAGAAGAACTCGTAACTCCGGACCCGAATCCGACAGATGAATAGTGCACACACGTCGGATATTAAATCCCAGAATAATTCTAAAAATAACTAAAATGACTTAGATGCATATTTAGGCAACCCTACACTGCATCATAGCATCACACGCACCGTGTTGCATTTGTTTGCATTATGTTTACGTGTTTCTTCCCCATCTTCTCTCTCGGTAGCCCCCGACGTTGACGTAGCTCCCGAGGCAGACGCCGCACAGGAGTACGACTACGTCCCCGACGATACTACTGAAGACCTTGCCCTTGCCCCCGAGCAAACAGGCAAGCACCCCCATTTTGAGCATGCCTATATCGCCTACTCTTTTCTCTCTTATGCTTGCATTAGAACTGCTACTGCTACTGTTTTCCTATATCTGCTGCATAGCCTGATTATTGTACCCTGCTTTGTTACCTTACTGGTTATCCTAGACTGATTATTATAGGCTGGGTAGAGACACGACAGAGACCTCCACTTGATCCCGACTGCCCTGCTGGATATCAGAAGACCCGATCATCGGGATTGAGGACCAGACCCTGGCACCGCACATCACTACCCCTTAGTTGCCGACACTGCTGGGTTACCGTCGAGTGCCGAGGGTGATACCTCGTTAGCACTTCTGATGTTAACCTTGTAGGTTAGTGACTCGGTCGTGGTAAGCGAGGGTGATTCCTCCTACACCACCCCCGATAACGACATCGTCGCGCAACCTCTCAAGTGTGGACCTCGAGGGTGATTCCTCCTTCGTTCACCTTGATGATAACATCGAGCGGGAATTCCATCGAGGGTGATTCCTCATGGTTCCCTTCGGTGTCCGACACACAGTTACCTTGGATATTATGACTTGACTATGAACCACGATACTAAAGACGGGTCGGCCCTGAGGGGTACCCGCGCGAGCTTAACGCGAAGTGATGTGGAGTCGGGTTGACCTGGATGGTGCCCGCGAGATAACTACGAGGCGTGGCCGGGCATTCTTAGCCCTTGCCGCAAGTCCTCGAGACGGGGCGACGGGGTCACATCGATCGTGAGTCTCTGCTCGTTTCCGCGCGCTCCTAATCCACTACGGTTTGGATATTTGATCCGAGGGGTCTCTGGCCCGATAGCACTAACCATCACGTGGGCATAGTATGGGCGTTCTGCGTCGTATACTTCAGCCGAAGCTTAATGGACGTCAGCGACTGAGCGGCGCGCGCTGGATTGGACTGGTTACGCAACCGCGCTTGTATTAAGGGGTTGCTAGGTCTGCTTCCGGCCGCCCACGCAACGCGCAGGAGTTCCCGGGGCGATGGCCCAAGACCCCTGGGGGCATAGGTTAGTCCGGCGTGCTGACCTCTCTGTTAAGTATTTGGTCGGGTTGCGGCGTGTTGCTTAGCCGAGGCCGGGCATGACCCAGAAAAGTGTGTCCGGCCGGAGTTAAGCGAGCGTGGTGGGTAAGTTGGTGCACCCCTGCAGGGAAGAAACTTCTATCGATAGCCTGTCCTACGGTAACGGACACTCGGAGTTGTATCCCGATCGGTACAACTAGAACATGTGATGAGAATTGGATAGTACGGCTCTGGGATTGCTTTCTCGCAGGGAGTCGAGAAAGGATCTCAGGTCGAGGTTGATGATATTACTACTACTACTTTACATTATGTTCATCTGCTCTCTCCTGATGCTGCAAGACTGTCGAAGATTGTTGAAGATGGTAGTCTTCGATAGGACTAGGCTTTCCCCCTCTACTCTGGCATTTCTGCAGCCCAGTCCACATATACAGCCATTCCTTTGACAATGATTCATATGTAGTGTAGATCCTTGCTTGCTGAGTACTTCGGATGAGTACTCACGTTTGCTTTATTTTCTTTTTCCCCCATTTTCCATTTGATGCCACCAGACGACGGAGCCCCTGAGCCAGAAGCCCCAGCCGACGACCAGTACTACTATCCGCCTGGCGAGTACTACTACTACGAGGAGCCGTTCGACGACCAGGAGTAGGATCGGAGGGTCCAGGGCAGGAGGCCTACGCCTTTCGATCGTAGTTTTTATTTTTACCCCGCCTCTGTGAAGGCTTATCTCTCTCTCTGTAATATATCTGTACTCAGATAGCTAATGCTTCCGCTGACGCTTGTATGCCATCGAGCTTGTATTCGAGCCCTCGAGGCCCTGGCTTGTAATATTAAGCTTGTATGACTTTATTTTATGTTTTAGAGTTGTGTTGTGATATCTTCAAGTGAGTCCTTAGGCTTGATCGTGCGCATTTGCGTGTATGATTAGTGCACGATTAAGCCGGGGTCGTCACAGGTTGGTATCAGAGCCTACTGCCTCTAGGAATCCCCCTTCCCAATTCCTTGGCCGAAGTTGAGTCTAGTGGTCAAAAATTGTTTTACTAACTTGGCTGTGTGGCTTACGGGCCCACGTCGCCAACTGGGTGGTATTAGGATCTTTTATTCCTCGTCTTTACTCTGGGATTCTAATCTCTCATCTATTCGGGTTTAATAAAATTTACTAACACCGACATTTAGGATCTCGTTAATTCTATCCACCCGGAGAGCTGGATTCAGTGCGATTTCCCTGTCTTTGATCTGATTAGTCTGATAATCATTTTCCTTTCCATTGTTTTGTTTAACCTTTCCTTCCGAGATTGGTTATATTTCTCATTGTCTTATGACAACCCTGAACCTTTCTGTTTCAGATGGATCGACTATTTCCACCGCGGCCTACGACCCAGTTAGTGCTTCGCACTTGGGCTCGTGATGCCCCTGGATTTCCAGCTGTTCTGATCGCCCTCCTGAGTAGACTGGGTTACCGCTGGTATCCCGAGTACATGGTCTATGAGGTTTATCGCGAGTTCAACCAGGAACAGTACTATGCTGAAGTTCAGATTTATGATCAGCAGAACAACTCAAACACCGAGCTACACCTTTTTCATGGATTAGGCGTGACGATTGAGATGGCAGTACATGATGCCGCCTACTCTGCTGTCGCACGTCTCCGAGGAGAGCACAGTGCTAACTTGGATGATACTGTGTTTCGGTACATTCCGTATGCACCTGTTGGAGATGCTACTGGATTTTACACAGCTATCTGTGCCCCGTACGAGTCTCGACGCTACGACCCGTAGGTTCTGGTTCAGTGCACTCAGGCTTTGGATCGCACTGTTCGTGCACTTGCTGTTGAGTTGTTTGCCACTCGAGCACGCTACTACGAGGCTATGACACAGTTGCTACCAGCTGTTCGTGCAGGGATGCATCCGGAGTACATTCTTTACCCGAGCAGGACTGAGATGCCATCAGGGATCGTCTGGCCTGCTGTGGGAGGTCACACGCCTGCACGTGGACCTCTTCTTTCTTCTCGAGACCGGGTTCTGCATCAGAGTGCCCATGGAGCGCAGGATCCTTCTACGACGAACGTCCATCGTCCGCACTTGCAGTTACCCCGTTTCAGTGGTTTTCTCCGACGTTGATGTAGCCTTTGCTATGTCCCGTTGTGTACTTCCTTACCGCGTGCCTGCGCGCCGCCTAGCATGTCTAGCTTTTCAATTTGCGCCGTTATGCTGCCCGAATGTAACCGACTATGTATGGATCTGTACGTCTTAATGACTACTTCTAGCATCTATTGCACTCTTTCAATAATGTCGAGTTACCTCATGTTTATTGTTAAACACTTGCATAAGCTATCGCTGAAATACCCCTGTTGGAATAGCAGGATGGCTGACAACAACCCGCCACCGCCGCCACCACCTGATTACATGGCAGCGATGATGCAACAGTTTGAACTCAACCGCCAGTTTATGACGGGGATTATGCAGCAATTCCCTCGTCCTGATGCTAATCAGCGGCAACCATCCATTACCTTACCAGAGTTCATGAGGCTCAGTCCATCGTTTTTCCGCAACACAGTCAACCCACTGGATGCAGATGACTGGCTGCGTGATATCTCTCATGAGATGGAGTCTGCTAGTGTCGCCGAAATTAACTATGTCACTTTTGCGACATATCTTCTTAAGGGTCCCGCAGCCCAATGGTGGGCCACTCACCGACAGACTCTGCCGCCTGGTACTGTCGTCACTTGGGCAGAGTTCAAGATTGCTTTCCGTGCCCGCTACATTCCTCTAGCTGTCATAGCTAGGAAGAAGGCTGAGTTCCGTAGCCTTGTCCAAGGAAACAAGACTGTGGAAGTCTATCAGCGCGAGTTTCTAGACTTATCTCGTTACGCTGAAGAGGACATTCCTACTGATGAACGCAGACAGGAGAAGTTTCGTGAAGGACTGCACCATGACATTCAGTTAGCCCTTCTTGTTCAAGATTACCCTGATTTCGCCACCTTGATGAATAAGGCCATCATGGTTGAAACTGGACTTAAGAAGCACAAGGAAGCGTCCAGACGCACCCGTGAATCGGGCTCATCTTCGGGCTTGTCATCCCAGAAGCGACGCATCTGGTTTCCCCAAGGCATGTTCCGTTCAGCAGCTCCTGCAAACAGGCCCTCTTATGCTGCACCACGCCTGCCACCTCCACCACCGAGACAGCCCCTGCCAGCTCCAGCACCTCGAGCTCCAGCACCTCGTCCTGACAGCGGACTATGCTTCAAGTGTGGCAAGCCAGGTCACTGTGCTAGAGATTGTTCTCAGAATCAGAATCAACTGGCTCTCCCTTCTGCTGGCCGTGGAATTGGCCGTGGTATTCCTCAACAGCGCAATTATAATGCCAGACCTCCTTATGGTCGTGGGCAGAGTTACCATGTCAACATGTCTGAAGCTCCAGAGCAACCAGATACTGTGATGGGTACACTTCTCGTTAATTCAGTACCAGCATCTGTTTTATTTGATTCAGGTGCATCGCATTCATTCATGTCAGAACAATTTGCACTCTTGCATGATGTTAAGTGCGAAACGCTACAACATCCGATAATAATAAACACTCCCGCGGGACGATGCCGAACTTCCATATTCAGCCCCCGAGTTACTATTGAGGTTGAAGGGTTGCATTTTGATGCAAACCCCATTATCCTGCAATCTTCAAAGATTGACCTTATACAGGGAATGGATTGGTTGAAGGCTCACTACGCCTCAATCAATTGTGCCACTAAAGTTGTACACCTCTTGCACCCATCAAATGAGATGGTGAACTATCAAGCTCACCTTACCCGGAACGCTGAGGCTCAAATTTATGCCTTGAACGCGTTGAATGCTTCTCCACTTGATGGGATCGAGAATATCCCAGTGGTCTGTGACTTCCCAGATGTTTTTCCAGAAGAACTTCCAGGAATACCCCCTGCTAGAGCTGTCGAGTTCGTCATCGACTTGAAGCCTGGCACCACTCCTATTGCGAAGCGTCCCTACAAGATGCCTCCGCACCACCTCATCGAGCTTAAGGAGGAAATTGATAAATCCTTAAGGAAGGGTTTCATTCGCCCCAGTTCCTCTGCATGGGGAGCACCGTCTCTTTTCGTCAAGAAGAAAGATGGAACGAATAGGTTGGTCCAAGATTATCGTCCTATCAACCAGGCAACCATTCAGAATAAATATCCACTTCCCCGGATCAACGATTTATATGATCAACTCGCTGGATCTTCGGTGTTTTCTAAACTCGACTTGAGGTTGGGTTATCACCAGATCCGTGCTCGCGAAGAGGATATTCCGAAGACTGCATTCGTTACTCGTTATGGCTCTTACGAGTACACAGTCATGTCGTTTGGTTTAACAAACGCTCCAGCTACATTCTCCCACCTAATGAATTACATATTCATGGATTACCTCGACAAATTCGTCGTGGTATATCTGGATGATATTCTGGTTTATTCGAAGAACAAAGAAGAACATGCTGAGCACCTTCGACTAGTTCTGGAGAGACTTCGAGAGCACCAATTATATGCCAAGTTCTCTAAATGCGAATTCTGGCTTCCTGAAGTGACCTACCTTGGACATGTGATTTCCAAGGACGGTATTGCCGTTAACCCGGAGCGTGTTCAGGCTATCCTTGACTGGACTCCTCCGAAGAATGCCAAGCAGGTCCGAAGCTTTCTCGGTCTAGCCAGCTATTGTCGCCGATTCGTCGAGAACTTCTCCAAGATCGCCAAGCCCCTGACTAATCTGCTCCACAAAGGCGTTAAGTTTGAGTGGACAGACAAGTGTCAGGAAAGTTTCCAAACCCTCAAGGACAAGCTCACTTCTGCTCCAGTGCTTGCTCCTCCTGATTCTCGCAAGGACTTTGTCATATATTGCGACGCCTCTCGTCAGGGATTAGGCTGCGTCCTAATGCAAGAGCGGAGAGTAATTGCATATGCTTCATGTCAATTGCGTCCACATGAAGAGAATTATCCAGTGCATGATCTTGAACTTGCAGCAGTGATGTATGCATTGAAGTTATGGCGACACTACCTTCTGGGTAATCGGTGTGAAATTTATACCGATCACCAAAGTCTGAAATACTTATTCACTCAACCGGATCTTAATGTCCGACAACAACGATGGTTAGAAGCTATTGCGGATTATGACTGCGGTATTTCTTATACCCCGGGCAAAGCTAATGTAATGGCCGATGCCCTGAGTCGCAAGTCATATTGCAACAACCTCATGGTTAGGCAAGCTCAACCTCGTCTTCACGCAGAACTGACTCAGCTGAATCTGCGAATTGTTCCCCAGGGTTCTCTTAATAACCTTGTGGTACAGCCAGACCTTCTGAAGGCTGTTAAAGAAGCGCAAGCCAAAGATGCTGAAATTGACTTGATGAAGAAGGAGCTTCACCTTGCTAAGTATCGGGATTTCTCAGTTGCTGAAGATGGTACATTATATTTCAGAGACCGCATCGTAGTACCTCGCTTCGAGCTAATGACTGACAAAGTCATGAAGGAGGCCCATGATACACCGCTGTCTATCCATCTGGGTAGTACCAAGATGTATCGAGATCTTCGTCAAAGGTACTGGTGGTCTAGGATGAAGCAGGATATTGCTCGTTATGTTGCCGAGTGTGACGTTTGTCGTCGCGTGAAGGCAGAACATCAGAAACCTGCTGGAATTCTGCAACCGCTCCCTATTCCTCTATGGAAGTGGGATAAAGTGCAAATGGACTTCATTACTGGTCTTCCCAAGTCTCAGAAGGGTCACGATGCCATTCTTGTCGTCGTCGACCAACTCTCCAAGGTTGCACACTTTCTGCCAGTTAAGGAGACTATTACTGCTAGTCAGTTAGCAGAGCTATATATCTCCAGAATTGTTTCACTCCATGGTATTCCCAAGGAAATCAGTTCAGACCGTGGCAGCATTTTCACTGGCCATTTCTGGGAAAGTTTCCAGAAAGCAATGGGAACTCATATTACCTGGAGTTCAGCTTATCATCCCCAATCTCAAGGCCAAGTTGAGCGCGTTAATCAAGTGCATGAAGACATGCTACGAGCCTGTGTTATATCCTTCGGTAAGAAATGGGAGGAATCTCTCCCGTATGCCGAGTTCTCTTATAACAACAGTTATCAAGCCAGCTTAAAAATGGCCCCATTTGAGGTTCTTTATGGACGTAAATGTCGAACCCCTCTGAATTGGTCAGAAACTGGGGAACGACCTCTTGTTGGACCGGACATTATTCAGCATGCCGAAGAACAAGTCCGAATTGTACGGGAGAATCTCAAAGCAGCTCAAGACCGTCAGAAGAGTAATTATGATCGCAAGCGATGGGGTGTGATCTATCAACCTGGTGATCAAGCCTATCTTCGTGTCACTCCAATGAAGGGCACCCGTCGTTTCGGAATCAAGGGCAAGCTAGCTCCTCGCTATATTGGTCCTTTCCGCATCGTGGCTAGACGGGGACAGGTGGCATATAAATTGGAGTTGCCACCGCAATTCTCCCATATTCATGATGTCTTCCACGTGTCGCAACTCCGTAAGTGCTTCAAGGAATCCCCGCATCGTGCAGTGGATCATGAGATGCTCGAGCTACAAGATGATCTTTCCTATAAGGAGCATCCGATCCGCATCCTCGACGAAGCTGGGCGTCGTACTCGTCAGAAGACGACCAAGTTCCTAAAAGTGCAATGGTCGAATCATACTGAAGATGAAGCCACTTGGGAACACGAGGATCATCTTCGGGAAGAATATCCCGGACTCTTTCCTTCTACCTCCTAAATTCTCGGGACGAGAATTTCTTTTAGAGGAGGAGAACTTGTAACACCCCTATGTAATAGCCACCATGATCAGCTGTTAATAATGCCAAGTCATATCATATGCAGTGATTAAACATAGTGGTTAACCAAAGTAAATCAACTCCATTTTTAAAAATCAACTTAAATTCATAAGTGAAATATAAGGTTGATCAAACACTGCTGGAAAAATGTTCATTTAATGGTAAATAATCCAGAAACCTTTCTAAAATCAACATCAAAATGTTTGGAGTTGGATAAATGACTCAAACAAGTTGGAACAGACCCAAAAACAGGATATTTGATATATTTAAAATCATATTAAATTCAAACAAACTTCAAATCAGTCCAAACCACTTTTTGGTGAGAGATAATATTGCATTGCAATATTTGGGACAACTCTCACATTTTACAAAAATGTAAAAGTGCCCTAACTATTTCAAGACAGAATTGATATAAGAAAAAGAAAGCAGAAAAGGAAAAGGGGAGAGATGGGCCACTGTGCACAGGCCTACGTGCACAGTGCCTGGTCCCAGCCCACCAGCCCAACTAGCTCTCTCTCCTCCCCGTGTCGACGCCGCCGTGGACAAGGACGAGCTCGCCGGTCGCTGGCCGACACCGCAGCGCTACAGGGGCCGCCGAGGGGATAAGGGCGACGCCCTCGGCCCCGTCCACTCCTATCCACTCCCTCGTCCCCTCGCTCGCTCGCTCTCCTCCTCTCTTCCCCCGCCAGATCCAGTGAGACCGAGCGCCATCGCCGCCGCGTTCCAGTCGTTGCCGCGACCACCGCCGTCGCGCTGACGCACCGTGATGTCGTAGAGCCCCGCCGTCATCTTCCCCATCCTCTGGTGACTGCAGCTGGGGCTTGGATCCACCGCATCGCCCACAACCACGTCGTCTTCTTCCTCTGCCCCGACGTGTTTGCCGTCGTCCCCGACCACCGCTGCAGCTACTAAGCTTCCGCGGGTCTTACGTGACCACTCGGTGAGCCTCTTCCCCCTCTCCGTTCCCCTCCTCGCGCTGCGTGCCCCGTCCTAGCTAGCTGTCACCGCCGCCACGTTCTGCCATGCGCCATTACCGGCGTTGAGCTCGGAGTGAAGCTGCCCGAGCTCCTCCGCTTTGTCCCACGAGCTCCTGGCGCCCGTAGCAACCCGCCTAGCCGCGAAAATCGCTCGGAAACGGCCCAGAGCCGCGACTCCGACCACACCCGAATGCCACCGCCGCCTCCACTCGTCGCCGGCGGCGATTCCGACCTCCCCGGGGCCAACCCATCCCACCGTTCGACGCGGCGTCGTCTGCGCTTTCGAGTGCGACCGGCCCCGTCTCATTTGGTGGTCTGTAGCCGAGTTCCGGCGAGTCCCGTGCGTCGCCGCCGTGATTTCTGGTCGCCGGCGTCGTTCCGGCGCCGGCGCCGACGTGGCCGCCACGTGGGTCGCCCTGGGTCACTGACCCGTTGGCCCCAGGGGCCCGACCGGCCAGCTGACCGGTCAGCCCTGCTGACTGGACCGGCCCAGTCGCTGACACGTGGGCCCCACCTCCCTGTTAATCTAATTAAAACGTTTTAGAAATAAAAATAAACTAATTACCCTAATGAGTCTATGACATGTGGGACCAGAAGCCTAATTAGCTAATTAGATTAGTTTAACTCACTGTTTAGGTAAACAGAGGCTGACATGTGGGTCCCACTGGACCCACATGTCATATTTGACTTAGTCAGCCGACTATTGACTTGCTGACGTCAGCAGCGCGTCATGCTGACGTCATAATTCATTTTCTGATAAATAAAATAATTCCAGAAATTCAAATAATCTTTAAAAATTAATAACTTTTAAACCGTAGCTCGGATCGAAAAAGTTAAAACATGAAAGTTGCTCAGAACGACGAGACGAGTCTGATCGTGCCGTCTGTTTCTCCATCGGAACCTCCTACGTAGAAGAACTCGTAACTCCGGACCCGAATCCGATAGATGAATAGTGCACACACGTCGGATATTAAATCCCAGAATAATTCTAAAAATAACTAAAATGACTTAGATGCATATTTAGGCAACCCTACACTTCATCATAGCATCACACGCACCGTGTTGCATTTGTTTGCATTATGTTTACGTGTTTCTTCCCCCTCTTCTCTCTCGGTAGCCCCCGACGTTGACGTAGCTCCCGAGGCAGACGCCGCACAGGAGTACGACTACGTCCCCGACGATACTACTGAAGACCTTGCCCTTGCCCCCGAGCAAACAGGCAAGCACCCCCATTTTGAGCATGCCTATATCGCCTACTCTTTTCTCTCTTATGCTTGCATTAGAACTGCTACTGCTACTGTTTTCCTATATCTGCTGCATAGCCTGATTATTGTACCCTGCTTTGTTACCTTACTGGTTATCCTAGACTGATTATTATAGGCTGGGTAGAGACACGACAGAGACCTCCACTTGATCCCGACTGCCCTGCTGGATATCAGAAGACCCGATCATCGGGATTGAGGACCAGACCCTGGCACCGCACATCACTACCCCTTAGTTGCCGACACTGCTGGGTTACCGTCGAGTGCCGAGGGTGATACCTCGTTAGCACTTCTGATGTTAACCTTGTAGGTTAGTTACTCGGTCATGGTAAGCGAGGGTGATTCCTCCTACACCACCCCCGATAACGACATCGTCGCGCAACCTCTCAAGTGTGGACCTCGAGGGTGATTCCTCCTTCGTTCACCTTGATGATAACATCGAGCGGGAATTCCATCGAGGGTGATTCCTCATGGTTCCCTTCGGTGTCCGACACACAGTTACCTTGGATATTATGACTTGACTATGAACCACGATACTAAAGATGGGTCGGCCCTGAGGGGTACCCGCGCGAGCTTAACGCGAAGTGATGTGGAGTCGGGTTGACCTGGATGGTGCCCGCGAGATAACTACGAGGCGTGGCCGGGCATTCTTAGCCCTTGCCGCAAGTCCTCGAGACGGGGCGACGGGGTCACATCGATCGTGAGTCTCTGCTCGTTTCCGCGCGCTCCTAATCCACTACGGTTTGGATATTTGATCCGAGGGGCCTCTGGCCCGATAGCACTAACCATCACGTGGGCATAGTATGGGCGTTCTGCGTCGTATACTTCAGCCGAAGCTTAATGGACGTCAGCGACTGAGCGGCGCGCGCTGGATTGGACTGGTTACGCAACCGCGCTTGTATTAAGCGGTTGCTAGGTCTGCTTCCGGCCGCCCACGCAACGCGCAGGAGTTCCCGGGGCGATGGCCCAAGACCCCTGGGGGCATAGGTTAGTCCGGCGTGCTGACCTCTCTGTTAAGTATTTGGTCGGGTTGCGGCGTGTTGCTTAGCCGAGGCCGGGCATGACCCAGAAAAGTGTGTCCGGCCGGAGTTAAGCGAGCGTGGTGGGTAAGTTGGTGTACCCCTGCAGGGAAGAAACTTCTATCGATAGCCTGTCCTACGGTAACGGACACTCGGAGTTGTATCCCGATCAGTACAACTAGAACATGTGATGAGAATTGGATAGTACGGCTCTGGGATTGCTTTCTCGCAGGGAGTCGAGAAAGGATCTCAGGTCGAGGTTGATGATATTACTACTACTACTTTACATTATGTTCATCTGCTCTCTCCTGATGCTGCAAGACTGTCGAAGATTGTTGAAGATGGTTGTCTTCGATAGGACTAGGCTTTCCCCCTCTACTCTGGCATTTCTGCAGCCCAGTCCACATATACAGCCATTCCTTTGACAATGATGCATATGTAGTGTAGATCCTTGCTTGCTGAGTACTTCGGATGAGTACTCACGTTTGCTTTATTTTCTTTTTCCCCCATTTTCCATTTGATGCCACCAGACGACGGAGCCCCTGAGCCAGAAGCCCCAGCCGACGACCAGTACTACTATCCGCCTGGCGAGTACTACTACTACGAGGAGCCGTTCGACGACCAGGAGTAGGATCGGAGGGTCCAGGGCAGGAGGCCTACGCCTTTCGATCGTAGTTTTTATTTTTACCCCGCCTCTGTGAAGGCTTATCTCTCTCTCTGTAATATATCTGTACTCAGATATCTAATGCTTCCGCTGACGCTTGTATGCCATCGAGCTTGTATTCGAGCCCTCGAGGCCTTGGCTTGTAATATTAAGCTTGTATGACTTTATTTTATGTTTTAGAGTTGTGTTGTGATATCTTCAAGTGAGTCCTTAGGCTTGATCGTGCGCATTTGCGTGTATGATTAGTGCACGATTAAGCCGGGGTCGTCACATGAGGTTCTCAATTTTAAACAAAGGGGATGAGAGAATTTAAAATATGCTTGATATAGGATTTGCGATGCTCAAAATAGATCAACTCGTAAGCAATCTACTACCGTTCTTCTTCGGAATTTTTATGTGGGTCTAACTACTTGGTATAGATTTGTGCTAGATACTATTACCGGAGGGAATTTCTTGAGTAGTCACCCAATGGATGCTATCAATGCTATGGTAAATTTAGTGGGATCACCACCTATCACTATTAATGAAACAGCGTTGACTTTGGAGCATGTTATGCAAAGGTTAGAAGCTATTGAAAATAAGATGCCTACCATAGAGCATATTGAAAATCTAGATAAAAGATTCATAATCATATTACTCAATATGGATCAAGGGTAGGAAGAACTTTGAAGATTCTAAAAGAGAAAGAACTGGTAGTCAATGAAAGGAAGGAACAAAGTCCGCCAGAATTGATAAGCTAGAAAAGGTTATTAATAATTTGGGTTCCGCTTCTTCTTCCGTTAAAACTATTGAAAGAGCCCCTCGTAGTAAAAATTGCAAGTTTATGTATGTTCCTAAGAACAAGGGTTCCACTTCTAGTAATGGGAGTGAAGATCTTAAAATGATTACTATTCACCCAGGCTTCATTGATTTAATAAAGGAACCTATCTATGAGAATAATTCCTTAATTTTGTTCCTAGGAGTGTGATCATAAAAAATATTCCTTCTAAGCTTCCTAGGAAGCGTGGTTGTTTAATTGAGGAATTGGAACCTAAGGATCATAACACTTGAAGCTATGCATTACGCCTAGCTAGGGGCGTAAAACATAGCGCTTGTTGGGAGGCAACCCAATAGTTATCTTAATTTTTCCTTTTTCTTTTCTGTTTTTGAGCATTCACACAATTATGCTATTGTTATGATTGTGTTTTTGTGTTTAAATTAGTGTTTGTGCCAAGTAAAGCCTTTGGGATGATTTGGTTGATAGTTGATTTGATTCTGTGAAAAAACAGAAAATTTTGGGCCCAGTAGAACAATTGTTGAAATTCAGTGGAACACGATAAAATTCTGAATTTTTTACACATGACAGAAAAACAAATTTCCCACGTTGTCCTGATTTTTAAACATTTTTGGATTTACAGAAGCATTGCGTTTGTTCAGATCATTACAGACTGTTCTATTTTTAACAGATTCTGTTTTTGTTGCATAGTCTGCTTGTTTTAATGGATCTATGGATTGTATCCGGGGGTATAAGTCATGGAGAACTTAGAATACCGTAGGTATTATGCAATAATAAAATATGAATGGGTTCACAACAATACCTGAAGTTTATGATTTGCTTGTTATACTAACGGATCTCACGAGTTTTCTGTTGAGTTTTGTGTGCTGAAGTTTTCAAGTTTTAAGTGAGATCGCAATGGATGAAGGAATAAGGAGCGGCAAGACCCTAAGCTTGCGGATGCCTGAGGCACCCCAAGGTAATATTCAAGGATACCCAAGCGTCTAAGCTTGGGGATGCCCCGGATGGCATCCCCTCTTTCGTCTATCAATCATCGGTAAATTACTTGGAGCTATATTTTTATTCATCACATGATATTAGTTTTGCTTGGAGCGTCGTGTATATTCTAGTGGTATTTTTTTGTTTACTTTTTAGTTTGCCACAATCATCTTTTTCTGAAGACACCTTTTGATAGGACCACGCATTTATTCGTGATTTGTTAGAATACTCTTTGTGCTTCATTTATATCTTTTGAGCTAGGCAGTTGCTCTAGTGCTTCACTTATATCTTTTAGAGCACGACGGTGGTTATATTTTAAAGAAATAGTTGCACTCTCATGTTTCACTTATATCATTTTGAGAGTTTGATAATAGTAATGGCAATATGCATGGGTTATGAAATTGTTCCTAATATGATAGGTATTCAAGAGGGATATAATAAAAACTTTCATGTAGATCATTGAATATGATAAGTTTGATTCCTTGCAATAGTTTTACGATATTAATAAGATGGTAATATGTGAGTTGTACGAGTGAATGATAGTGGTTTAGTAAGAATATTGGTGTTAAGGTTTGTGATTCCCGAAGCATGCACATATAGTCTCCCGTTATGGTAAGAAGTTGGAGCGCGATTTATTATTGATTGTCTTCCTTATGAGTGGCGGTCGGGGACGAGCGATGTGCCTTTCCTACCAATCTATCCCCCTAGGGGCATGCGTAGTAGTACTTTGCTTTGAGGGCTAATAAACTTTCGCAATAAGTATGTGAGTACTTTATGACTAATGTGAGTCCATGGATTATACGCACTCTCACCTTTCCGTAATTTGCTAGCCTCTTCGGTACCATGCATTGCCCATTCTCACCTCAAGAGTTGGTGCAAAATTCGCCGATGCAACCAAACCCCGTGATATAATAGGCTCTATCACACATAAGCCTCCTTATATCTTCCTTAAAACAGCCACCATACCTACCTATTGTGGCATTTCCATAACCATTCCGAGATATATAGCCATGCAACTTCCACCGTTCCGTTTAAATGGCACACATCATCATTGTCATATTGCTTTGCATGATCAAGTAGCTGACATAGTATTTGTTGCTCAGCCATCGTTCATCATTTTTTTATACATATTACGCTAGATCATTGCACAT
This sequence comes from Thinopyrum elongatum, assembly GCA_011799875.1. Lineage (NCBI taxonomy): Eukaryota > Viridiplantae > Streptophyta > Magnoliopsida > Poales > Poaceae > Thinopyrum > Thinopyrum elongatum. The sequence continues at coordinate 109,648,380 of CM022298.1, read as the reverse complement.
CCTGGTACACTGCCAGAGGTATTCATATAGAGTCATATTTTGTTCTAGTATTGAGTTGTAATTTTGAGTTGTAAGTAAATAGAAGTGTGATGTTCATCATTATTCATTATTAGAGCATTGTCCCAGTGAGGAAATAAATAAATAAATAAAAAGAGGCCAAAAAGAGGACAAAAGGAGCCCATCAGAAAAATAAGAGAAAAAGAGAGAAGGGGCAATGTTACTATCTTTTTTCACACTTGTGCTTCAAAGTAGCATCATGTTTTTCATATAGAGAGTCTCTTATATATGTAGTCACTAAAATATACTAATGGGAATTTTTCATTATAGAACTTGGCTTGTATATTCCGATGATGGGCTTCCTCAAATGCCCGAGGTCTTCTTGAGCAAGCAAGTTGGATGCACACCCACTTAGTTTTCAGTTTGAGCTTTCATGCACTTATATCTCTAAGTGCATCCGTTGCATGGCAATCCCTACTCCTTGCATTGACATCAATTGATGGGCATCTCCATAGCATGTTGATTAGCCGCATCGATGTGAGACTTTCTTCCTTTTTTGTCTTCTCCATATTAATCTATACCAACGTATTCTATTCCACCCATAGTACAATAACCATGGCTTGCGCTCATGTATTGCGTGGGAGTTGAAAAAGCTGAAGCGCGTAAAAAATTATGAACCAATTGCTCGGCTTGTCATCGGGGTTATGCATGATAAATACTTTGTGTTAAGAATATGGAGCATGACAAGGCTATATGATTTTCTAGGGATAGCATTCTTTAGTATTTTTATTTTGAAAGACATGATTTTTTGTTAGTATGCCTGAGTATTAATGTCTTTATGTCAAATTATAGACTATTGCTTTGAATCATTCGGTTCTTAATATTCTTACTTAAAAGAAAGATTACATGATAGACTTGTTAGGTAGCATTCCACATCAAAAATTATGTTTTTATCATTTACCTACTCGAGGACGAGTAGGAATTAAGCTTGGGGATGCTTGATACGTCTCCAATGTATCTATAATTTTTTATTGTTCCATGCTATTATAGTATCAATCTTGGATGTTTTATATGCAATTATATATCATTTTTTTGACTAACCTATTCACCCAGTGCCAAGATCCAGTTGCTTTTTTTTGACTGTTTTTGGTTTTCCAGGAAATCAATACCAAACGAAGTCCAAACGCTACGAAACTTTTCGACAATTTTTTTCTGCACAAGAGAGACCCTAGAAGCTTCAGGAGGAGACCCGAAGGCAAACGAGGAGACGACAAGGCAACAAGACGCGCCCAGGGGGTAGGCGCGCCCTAATGCCTTGTGGGCCCCTCATGGCTCCGTCTGACCTAATTCTACCTCTATAAATTCTCTAAAATCGGGAAACCAACAGAGAGCCACCCAAAATACTTTTTTTGCCACCGCAAGTTTCTGTTCTACAGCGATCCCATCTGGAGGCCTTTTCTGGTACTCTGCTGGAGGGGGAATCGCTCACGGAGGGCTTCTACATCAACCTTGCTGCCCTTCTGATGATGTGTAAGTAGTTCACCACAGACCTACGGGTCCATAGCTAGTAGCTAGAAGGTTTCTTCTCCCTGTTTGATCTTCAATACAATGTTCTCCTCGATGTTCTTGGAGTTCTATTCGATGTAATCTTCTTTTGCGGTGTTTTTGTTGGGATCCGATGAATTGTGGATTTATAATCAGATTATTCATGAATATTAATTGAGTCTTCTCTGAATTCTTTTATGCATGATTATTATAGCTTTGTATTTATCTCTGATCTATCTGTTTGGTTTGGCTAACTAGATTGATTCATCTTGCAATGGTAGAGGTGCTTTGTAATGGCTTCAATCTCGAGGTGCACTATATCATAGTGACAAAGTACGGGACAAGAGACATACTTTTATTGTTGCCATTAAAAGAAAATGATGGGGTTTATTCGTATCGGTTGGATTTACTTTATCTACATCATATCATCTTGCTTAAGGTGTTACTCCGTTTTTATTAACTTAATACTCTAGATGCATGTTGTATAGCGGTCGATGGGTGGAGTAATAGTAGTAGCTGAAGACAGGAGTCGATCTACTTGTCTCGGACGTGATGCCTATATACATGATTATTGCCTTGAATATCGTCATAACTATGCGCTTTTCTATCAATTGCTCAACAGTAATTTGTTTACCCACCGTATATTTTTTGTTCGAGAGAGAAGCCTCTAGTGAAAACTATGGACCCCAGGTCTACTTTTATCATATATAAAATCGAAGAATACCTTGCTGCAATTTTATTGGCGTTATTTTATTTTATCTATCTACCACTTATGAGATTTGATCCTTGCAAATAACCGCCGAGGGTTTTGACAACCACCTTGATCGTGTTGGGTGCAAGTATTTGCTTTTATGTGTGTAGGTGCTGCTAACGAGATTTCGCGTGGTTCTCCTACTGGATTAATAACATTGGTTCTTAACTGAGGGAAATAATTATATCTATTGTACTGTATCATCCTCTCCTCTTCGAGGAAATCCCAACGCAGCTCACAAGTAGCATACCCGGAGAAGGGTCGCACCCCCAGGAAGGGATTCGACATATCCCGGGAAGGCGGACAACCCACGGTCCAACATCTCGGACAGTGGCACTTACGTTAGCAACTTGTTAATTAATCATGGATTAATTAATCGTTCCCGGCCGGCAAAAATAAGCGCATAGGTGTGAGCTCGGCTTGGCTCATTCCCGCAACCCGCGGCGCGTTGTGATGAGGCAAGGCAAGGCTGCCGGCAGAGGAAGAGCGCGCAGTGTACCACTCCTCTTCCCAAGCTCCCAATGGCAAGCGGTAGAGCAGCCCTTATAAAGGGTTCTCAACTCTCATCAACCAGCAACGTGGTACTAAACTTCCACCACTTGCCATACACTACATGGGCCTCAAAATTAATCAGGAACCATTGTTCATATGGGCCCAAAGCCCATGTATGATTCAACAATCCTCCACCAGATCTCGACGCACATTAGTTTGTCATCTGTTCCAAACAATAATTTGATACACCCAAATTTTTACTGGAGACTGTTAAGTTGAACTTCCACCTAGAGCAACCGGATTAGACTTGTCCTCAACTTAACAATGAACTATGCCTTGAACTGTTAGTATAGCATGCAGAAGTTTCACCAATTGTCAACTGGTATGTGGCCGCCAAAGACCAATTCCCACGGGTGGAGCTTATTAGTCGGGCTCACATAGGTGTGTTCCTCCAAAGAATGAATGTAGGATAGCATCTTTCTTACACAAGATTTGAAACATATTAAGACAAAATTCAACCTGCCTTACAGATTACGAGAGGATTGCATCTCCAATGGAGTGGGTTAATTAAGACACTCTTCTTAGTTGACTGCTGGATTGTTTTACCATGTAGTAATTCACGGGATCTCCGATCACATAGGTTGGGTTACCCCCATTGCAACTTAGATTGCTCATAGTGGGAGTAACTTACCTAGTAACATAACACATCCCAAGATAAGTTTGCTTATGTGGCATGTAGTTAATGAAGAGAAAGGTGTTTCGAGTAACATAATAGGCTACCATCACATAACACTTTCCAAGATAAAATGAGTCTACAATCTAGTAAATACAACCACCCATGACACTACCTCCATGTTACTCCCCACTATGATGGTAGCAACATGGACTAGTGTCATATGCATGGCACTAGTGTAAGTTAATCCCCATTAGGACTAGCGTTACGTGGCCTTATGCCCATCTCTCTCGATGCATTTTTCTATCACAATCCGTGATAGCCCTTTTGTGAAGGGACCTGCCCGATTTTTAGCCATGTGGATATAATTCAACGCTATTACTCCGGAGTTTCTTGAATGCCTGACATATTTCCATCTTCTTCTTATATGCTTTTTGGATTGCATGTTGTCCTTTGAACTCTTAGCCTTGGCAATCACTGTTTGATTTCACATTTCATAAGGATAGCCGAGACTGGCTTATCAACTACTGCCAAATCCATCAAAAGCTCTCGAAGCCATTCTGCTTCGACACATGATGTGTCTAATGTTGTGAGTTCTGCTTTCATAGTCGATATCGTTAAGATCGTCTGCTTGTAAGACTTCCAGGAAACAACACCACCACCAACTGTAAACACATATTCACCTGTGGCTTTCATCTCATCAGCATCAGATATCCAGTTTGAATCAATATACCCCTCAAGTACCGCCGGGTACCCAGAATAGTGGATTCTGTAGTTCACAGTACCTTGTAGATAACACATGACTCGCTCAACAGCACGCCAGTGCACATCTGCCGGATTGGAAACAAAACGGTTCAGTTTGCGCACAGCAAATGAGATGTCAGGCCGAGTAGCACAAGCTAGGTACATGAGTGAACCAACCACTGTCTCCCGGGTTGGACAGTGGCACTTCCGTTAGCAATTCGTTAATTAATCATTCTCGACCGGCTTAAATAAAGCGCATACGTGTGAGCTCGGCTCGTTCCCAAGCTCACATTGGCAAGTGGTAGCGCCGCCCTTATAAAGGGTCTCAACTCTCCTTAACTAGCAAGGTGGTACCGAAATTCCCATCACCTGCCATACACCTACATGAACCTCAAAATTAATCAGGAATCACTGTTCATATGCGCCCAAAGCCCATCTATGATTCAACAAATCTAACTATGAGATGTCGCTCGTAAAAAAGAAAAGAAAACTATGAGATCTTACTGGAGCTGGTACGGGCTAGTGCCAATAACTATAGGTTTTCATACAAAACAGATTCAATGTTTGCATCATATCTTCGCAAAAAAAGAAGAAGAAGAAGACCCTCAAGACATGTCAATGCTAACCGGAGATTAAGCTAGCACAGGCTCCTAATGGAAAGGGACCGCACAACGGTCAGACCATGGCAGAAATGTCTTGGACTCATACCGACCTTCCCACGAAACCAGTCCAAATGAACTGGCCCATTCGGACTACTATTTCGTCCTCTAGCTACCACTCCTACACAAGTTCCACAGGATCACCTAAAAAAAAAACAAGTTCCACAGGAAGCGAACCCTTAGTAGGCCAGTAGTGGACCAACACTGTACAAGTAGTAGTAGTACTGCATTTTTGACCAAGAGACAAATTTTAGAGGTGGACGACTGGACGCACATCCACGAGTGCGCCCAACGCACGCCCATGAGAATAAGATACCCTATCGTATTCGTATGTGCATTTAACATGACACTCCGGTGGTCTACTGAATACTGTAGTTGAGGACCATACTGTCTGTGCGTCTCGAGTACCGGCAAGTAAGAAACCGCATGACGGTCAGCTGGTGGTCACCTGCGAATTTGGTCCATGGTGCAGCGAAAGAACACTAATTATCTGGACCATATGTACTATACTTACGTCCGAATTAATGGGAGCAGGGGGCGCTCTTGGTTTTTTTTTTTGTGTGTGTGTGTGTGAATAAGGGGGCGCTCTTGTTATCATGGCTAACTAGCTTCTACTGAACGGTTGTTGATTTTGAAAATGAGGATGAGGTGACACCTGAACCCATGGATCAAACTGCCACATGTTCAGAGACAAACCACATGTCACATGTATCCGGCAGAGAGATGATATGCCACTGGTGTGTGTGTGCACGCGCGCGCGCTTTTTTCCGCCCAAGCAATATGATAAGGCCCGATCGAACTGTCCATATGCAATCATGCATGCATACACTGAGCGAATATGCAGCAAAATTTCTTGCGCCAATAATGCGGCTGCTGTTGGTGTTGGCCGAATAAATTTGTTTATGTCGAATACGCTGTACCAAACTGGTAATCAAATCAACGTGAGAACGTTCCATGCTAAACGTTCGAATAGTATTCGTCTGTGGGGTATCCTTTCTCTAGGACAATGATTGCCAACATGTCCGCTAGTATCGTCTGTGGACAAGTTAGGCACAAAGTTTGGAGGTTTTAGCCACGGGCGCCCGTGGCTCCAGAACCTCTGCCGGCTATATATATGTCCATGGCTGGTATTGTTCCCTCGCAAGCCACGGCCAACTCAAGAAAAGTGAGGCAGAAGCACCACTTAACAGTGTGGTATATTACACTAGCTAGTCGCTAGAGTAGCAGCGATGGCCTCTGCCTCTTGCCTTGGCTTAGTGGTGCTCGTGGCAATGGCTTCGGCGGCGACGGCGCAGCTGTCGTCGACGTTCTACGACACGTCGTGCCCCAACGCGCTGTCCACCATCAAGGCCGGCGTGGCGGCCGCCGTGCAAAACGAGGCCCGCATGGGGGCGTCGCTGGTCCGGCTGCACTTCCACGACTGCTTCGTCGACGTACGCAAGTCCCATAACCTTAGTCAGTTGTAGGTGGGCTTATGCTCTGACCATATGCATGGGCGTTAATTAGTACAGGAAAATGATTAGTGTTTCTGTATTTTTGCCAGGGATGTGACGGGTCCGTTCTGTTGGCGGACACGGGGAGCTTCGTGGGCGAGCAAGGGGCTGCCCCGAACAACAATTCCATTCGAGGCATGAACGTCATCGACAACATCAAGACCCAGGTGGAGGCCGTGTGCAAGCAGACCGTCTCCTGCGCCGACATCCTCGCCGTCGCCGCCCGTGACTCCGTCGTTGCGGTAAGCTTGAAAATCGGTAGCTGTTTTGCATGTACCGATGCTGATACTACTTTCGCAACTGTGGTTTGGAACTAATTATGTGCATACCAATAAGCAGCTGGGTGGGCCCACATGGACTGTTCTTCTGGGGAGGAGGGACTCCACCACTGCAAGCAAGACCAACGCGGAAAATGACCTGCCACCTCCTACCTTCGACCTCCAAAACCTCACCACCTTGTTCGGCAGCAAGCAGCTCAGCATGACAGACATGGTCGCGCTCTCAGGTACACACCGCTAATATGCTTTCTCTCAGCTCAAACTTTACCACAAAGATTAGCAAGAAATGTTCTGACGGGATCTACACAAGAATATGCCGTGACCTTGTTCTGTGCTCTCGATCTACTCTGCAGGCGCCCACACGATCGGGCAATCGCAGTGCCGGTTCTTCAGGGCCAGGATCTACAACGAGACCAACATCGACACGGCCTTTGCGACATCTCTCAGGGCCAACTGCCCCCAGTCCGGCGGCGACAGCAGCCTGGCACCGCTGGACACAAAGACGCCCAACGGGTTCGACAACGCCTACTACACCAACCTCATGACCCAGAAGGGGCTGCTGCACTCGGACCAGGTGCTGTTCAACGGCGGTGGCGCCGACAACACGGTCATGAGCTTCGCGTCCAGCGCGGCGACGTTCAACAGCGCCTTCACGACGGCCATGATAAACATGGGGAACATCGCACCAAAGACGGGGACGCAGGGGCAGATCAGGCTCGTCTGCTCCAAGGTCAACTCGTAATTTCCTCGCCGACACTCTGCTGCTACGCATAAACTAAATAAGGTCTTGGAGACCAGTACCAGCGCCTACGGAGTACGTGTGTGGTGTGGTGAAAATTGTACCTGTGCATGCGTGCGTGTGTCCACATGTGTAACGAATTCTCATGCAAAGGCATGGAGGATTCCTTTCCTTTGTCTCAGTATGTCATTCTCAGTATGTCATACTGCGAGATGATAATATCTGCCACTTTAAGTCTTTAACCCTCTCCACTCGACCGCCCTGATGTCCTTCCCTATGCAAATGTCATCACGGACGGACTGCCCATTAGACCTGGCGTGGACAGACCAGCCCGAAAAACCCAGGCCGGATCAGCTTGGCATTCGGGCTGGTCTTGGGCCTCATTTTACAGCCCGGATGCTAGATTGAGCTGGGTTCGGGCTTCTCTTTTCTGTGATTTTGGGCTGGGCTTGCATGTGGATGTTAAAACCTATCATTTGGGCCAGGCTTTCGTGCTTTGCGCCCGTGTACGGGCCAGTCTTCGGCTTGGAGAAGGATTGATTTCCAAGCTTCAGGCCATGCTTGGGCTTGGAGTTTAAAGGTCAGGCTTTCACAAGGTGGGCCTAAAACCTGACCCGGCCCGACCAATGATCAAGTTTACTGCCCATCGTAAGTGGAGGATCGTATCTACTAATGGGAAACACTATACGGTCCGTCATTGGTAAGACATTATGAGTCAAGCAAGTGTAAATTGCCTCCTGAATGGAAATCTTCATGAGTTCTTTTGGCACAAAAACACATAGTGCAAATTGCTTAAAACATAGTTGTAAATTGTGGTGAACGTACTAGCAATGAAGAACCAATTAGTAGGCCTCCGGGGGAAGAGGGAGGATCCATGAAGGAGGAGATGGGTCATGGAGGGAAATGTGGGGGCGTGGTGGTGAAGGAGGAAACGACGAGGTGTGAAAGTGCCAGAGAAGAGGAGGGTGACGCCGCTGCCACCCGAGGAGCGGGAATGGTCATAGGAATGGAGAGGGGTCCAGTTAGGTTTTCTCTTCCCTCACTCATCTTTATAGACAATGGGCAGCGGGTTCAGCCTAGTCTCTTACGGGCACAATACGTTGATCGGTGGTGGAGATGAAGTCTCTAGTGACGATCAGATATATTGAAGCCACCTGATAGTGATATAGCCTCAGGACAATGAGCTAAACTTGATAAACCAGATATCTACTCTCGCAATGGGTGTCCAAGGTTAGAAGGAATCAAATAAAGGCTTTGTTGAATGTATATAATGAGATTTTGACTGAACGTGACTTTGGTTTGTGAAGTGATGTAGTTAGGTAGAATAATGGCGATTTTTAATATCTAAAGGATCGCTTGTGGAAGCAAAGTCAAGGGTGGATTTAGAGAAGCTTATCAATGGATGGCAAAGGGACTCTTATCGAATCAGTCTTCCAAGCCATTCCGACCTATTCAATGTCATATTTCTTGTTACTTGGAGGATTATGCCAACAACTCAACATGATGATCTAAAAATTCGGGTGGAGTTATAAAGCCAACGAAAGAAAGACTACATGGGTCTCGTGGGACTCCATGGTGATGCCAAAACTTCACTCATGCCCCCAACAACACAAGCAAGGTGTCAATCCTTAATAGCTTTGCTATTTGTACAATATATTGAAAAATATGTGAAAGGCGATAATTCAAAATGGTGCCCGGGCTCATTTGCACCTGCTAAACAATAAAATAAAAAAATTGCAGGAAAATTCAAAAAATCTGAATTTTTTTGTCATCCAAGATTCTCAAGTGCATGATGACCATGCAAAATTTCAAGGTGTTCGTACATTTGAGGAGCTCCTAAAAAAAGATAAAAATTGGCTCCAAACAGTGCTTTTTTAAAATGTTTCTTAAACACCTGAATTGTCTTTTTGCCACGAGCTCCTCGAATGTGCAAATTTCACCAAATTTTGCACCGACATCACGGACAGAAACATTTTGCACGACAAACAATTACAGTTTTTTTTGTCATTTTGCTATTTTTGCCAATTATATTGTTCATCGGCGGGAGCTTGTGAGCTTGGGAACCAAAACGCCGCGTCTTGTGAAAGGTAATATTTATGTATTTTCTTTATTCCAAATAAAAAAATACAAGTAAAACTTGTTGAATTTGTTCCACTCTTTGACTCAGATACCTCTGCATCATCCATGTATTATGTAATAAAACAGATAATTCTTTTGACTAATATGACTTAGTTTTGAATAATATTCACCTAGGGCTCTGGCTCATCACCAGGACAAACAAATTTATTATCCCATTATCTTCAGTGATGACAATACAATGCAAGCAATTTCCGTTTACTGTCACCATAGTAGATTACATGCACAGTTAGATGCAAATAATGCATATATTTTACTCTACTAATTACCCGTCTAAACTGGCCAAGAGAAAACAAATAACCGGGGAACAATATGAATCTAACCAAACATAACCATCAACACAATCTAAACATAAAGGAATAATTCTTCACATGATCAACATCACCGCAAAGTACAAATCAGATTGACCACGATCGTGATAGGCAGCTGAGTGGCCATTGTATTGAACTGCAAGGGGGAGAGATTTCCTGCAGAAAAAACAAGGGGGGATATTACATATTTCCTAATGCTATGAAATTCCGCAGTCTTAGGTGGACTACTCGCAGCTATTATTGGAGCAGCGATGATTGATGTCGATGAGGAAGACTAGGAATTCCTCCTCCGATAGAGTACCAGAACAGGGTTGAAGGTGAGATTGCCTCGGAACACGAAGTGGCGATGGGAAAAAAATACTCAATAAAATGTGGATAGGCTTTTCGAGGTATACGGTGGATCCAGGTGTCTAGGCTTCCACGGCCTACCCAAGTGTCCTAGCTCTATCACAGTGCTTCTTCTAGTATTAGAACAACTTATGTAATTTTTTAGACTTTGTTTTTCAAAAGCATAGGTATTCTATTGTGCCAAAATACAAAAACACTACAGAACATGTCCTTGTTGGAGATATGCCCTAGAGGCAAACATGTATGATGATATTCCCTATGTGTTTATGAATAAAGATAGTCCTTGGACATTATTAATGGTGTGTATCAACAAGTACGTGACTTGTTTGTGGGACTATGCATTGTATAATGACTGTCCTAAAAGGTCCCTAGTCGAAAGGGCTGTGTGGACGCGCAACCGACTAGACTAGCATATAACACGGTCGATGGCTTGGTCTCACTAGCCATGGAGCATTGGATGCTAACCGGATAATATGGACTCACAAGGATCTGTTCGGATTCAACATAGTCGGATGCGAGTCGAGATAAGGTCTGAGTCAGATAGACCCAACTATGAGACGCATCGATATGTCATCTGTGAGTCTCTAGTACAACATACATTCTATGTCCTAAGACCTGAGCTGGCGCATGTACTCGGGATGGTGACAGACCTGCTTTCGGCCGACCCGACGCTACTCCATGACTGGGTAGTTACAAATGTAGGTTTCGGGCTTGTCCAGACCCATGTTGTGAGACATGGTCGAGCAAGTTAGGATTTGCCCCTCCGATCAGGAGAGATATACTCTAGGCCCCTCGTGTGATTCGACCAAGATAAGCATGGCCATGCGACAAGGATTATGAGATAATCCGGTTTGTGGTCGGCATCACTGGAACGAGAAATAAGTCAGGCTAGCACAAGGATGACAGACTCGCCATGAGACCGACAACATATATCGTGTGGCAAAGGGAATAAAAATGTGATGTACAGGTTCGCCTAACCAGCTTCATCGGACACTTGGAGTCGGCATACTTTGCTAGAGGCCGCAGATACGTTTCCAACGTATCTATAATTTTTTATTGTTCCATGCTATTATATTATCTGTTTTGGATGTTACATATGCATTAATATGCTATTTTAAAATATTTTTGGGACTAACCTATTAACCTAGAGTCCAGTGCCAGTTTCTGTTTTTTCCTTGTTTTTGAGTTTTACAGAAAAGGAATATCAAACAGAGTCCAAACGGAATAAAACTATACGATGATTTTTCTTGGACCAGAAGACATCCATAGAGCTTGGAGAGGGGGTCAGAAGATGGCCGAGGAGGCCACAAGCCTGCTAGGCGCGCCCCAGGGGGGGCGCCCTGAGGGCTTGTGGGCCCCTCGGGAGTCCTCCAACCCTAATTCATGCGCTATAAATTCCCAAATATTTCCAAACCACCAGAAGCGTCCACCAAAATACTTTTCCGCCGCCGCAAGCCTCTGTTCCTGTGAGATCCCATCTTGGGGCCTTTTCCGGCGATCTGCCAGAGGGGGATTCGATCACGGAGGGCCTCTACATCAATCTTGTTGCCCTATCAATGATGCGTGAGTAGTTTACCACAGACCTACGGGTCCATAGCTAGTAGCTAGATGGCTTCTTCTCTCTCTTTGATCTTCAATACAATGTTCTCCTCGATGTTCTTGGAGATCTGTTTGATGTAATACTTTTTTGTGGTGTGTTTGTTGAGATCCGATGAATTGTGGATTTATGATCAGATTATCTATGAATATTATTTGAGTCTTCCCTAAACTCTTTTATGCATGATTAAGATATCTTTGTATTTCTCTTCGAACTATCGGTTTGGTTTGGCCAACTAGATTAGTTTTTCTTGCAATGGGAGAGGTGCTTAGTTTTGGGTTCAATCTTGTGGTGTCCTCACCCAGTGACAAAAGGGGTAGCGATGCACGTATTGTATTGTTTCCATCAAGGATAAAAAGATGGGGTTTTCATCATATTGCTTGAGTTTATCCCTCTACATCATGTCATCTTACTTAAAGCGTTGCTCTGTTCTTATGAACTTAATACTCTAGATGCAGGCAGGAGTCGGTCGATGTGTGGAGTAATAGTAGTAGATGCAGAATCGTTTCGGTCTACTTGTCACGGACGTGATGCCTATATTCATGATCATTGCCTTAGATATTGTAATAACTTTACGCTTTTCTATCAATTGCTCAACAGTAATTTGTTCACCCACCGTATGCTATCTTCAAGAGAGAAGCCTCTAGTGAAACCTATGGCCCCCGGGTCTATTTTCCATCATATATTTCCAGATATATAAACCAAAAAACCCAAAAATACCTTGCTGCAATTTATATGTTTTACTTTGTTTTATGTTTTAATAATCTTTTATACCTATCTCTATTAGATCTCACTCTTGTTCGAGACCGTGAATGGATTGACAACCCCTTTTTCGTGTTGAGTGCAAGTGTTTGTTAGTTTGTGCAGGTGCATAGATTGGAGACTTGCTTGTGCCTCCTATTGGATTGATACCTTGGTTCTTAACTGAGGGAAATACTTATCTCTACTTTGCTGCATCACCCTTTCCTCTTCAAGGGAAAAATCAAACCAAGCTCAAGAAGTAGCAGGAAGAACTTCTGGCGCCGTTGCCGGGGAGGTTCTACATCAAGCCTACCAAGTACACATCATAAACTCTCGTCTCTTGCTTTACATTATTTGCCATTTGCCTCTCGTTTTCCTCTCCCTTACTTCTAAAATGTTTTCAGAAAAACACAAATAGATTTGACTTTTCATTCGCCCTTCTTTCGTTCGTCTTTTTCGTTTGCTTTTTGTTTGCCCGTGTGCTAGATCGCTTGATTTTCTATCATGGCTAGCCTTCCTACCATTGCTAGTACCCCTGAAAGTGAGGTTCTCAACTTTAAACAAACGGAGGGAGAAAATTTAAAAGATGCTTGGTATAGAATTTGCAATGCTCAAAATAGATCTACTCGTAAGCAATCTACTACCATTCTCCTCCGTAATTTTTATGTGGGTGTTACTACTTGGTATAGATATGTTCTAGATACCATTACTGGAGGTAATTTCTTGGGGAGCCATACCTTGGATGCTTATAATGCTATGATAGATTTGGTAGGCTCACCACCACTCATGGTTAATGAAATGGTTTTAACTTTGGAACATGTGATGCAAAGGCTTGATATTATTGAGAATAAAATTGCTACCATAGAGCTTATTGAAAACTTGGATAAGAAGATTCATAATCATATTACTCAATTTGGATCAAAGGTAGGAATCACTTTAAAGAATCTAAAGGAAAAAGAGCCCATAGTTAATGAGAAGATAGATCAAGGTTCTACTAGAATTGATAAGCTAGAAGATATTATTACCAACTTGGGTTCCGCTTTTGCCTCTGTTAATACTACTCCAAATTTTCCTCCTACTAAAGCTACTAAGTTTATTTATGTTCCTAAAAATAAGGGTGAATTTTCTAGTAAAGGAAACGAAGATCTTAAGATGATAAGTGTTCACCCTAACTTTATCAATATTATTAAGGAACCAATTGCTACAAGTGAATTTCTTGATTTCTTGCCTAGGAGTGTGATTATTAATAAAATCAAAGAATCTCCTAGAGGTTATAAGTGTGCAATTGAAGAATTACATACCAAAGATGAAAATACCTAGATCTATGTTTTATGCCTAGCTAGGGGCGTGAAACAATAGCGCTTATTGGGAGGCAACCCAATTTTATTTTTATGTTTTTTATTTTGGTTCTGTTTTTCAATAAATACACATTATTACCTCTGTAGTAATCATGTTTTGGTGTTTTAATTAATGTTTGAGCCAAGTAAGACCTTTGGGATGGTCTACGGTGATAGTTGATTTAATCTTGCTGAAAAACAGAAACTTTTGCGCTCACTGCTAGAAATTTAAAAAATCACAGAATCGTGCTTTTGATCTGAATGTTTTACACAAGATTTATATACAAATTGCCTAAATTTTCCTAATTTTTCAGAATTTTGGAGTTACAGAAGTATACGAAATTTCCAGATTACTACAGACTGTTCTGTTTTTGACAGATTCTGTTTTCTATGTGTTGTTTGCTTATTTTGATGAATCTATGGGTAGTATCGGGGGGTATGAACCATGGAGAAGTTGGAATACAGTAGATATTATACCAATACAAATTAAGAATGAGTTCACAATAGTACCTAAAGTGGTGATTTATTTTATTATGCTAACGGATCTTATGAGTTTTCTGTTGAGTTTTGTGTTGTGAAGTTTTCAAGTTTTGGGTAAAGATTTGATGGACAACGGAATAAGGAGTGGCATGAGCCTAATCTTGGGGATGCCCAAGGCACCCCAAGGTAATATTCAAGGACAACCAAGCATCTAAGCTTGGGGATGCCCCGGATGGCATCCCCTCTTTTGTCTTCAATCCATCGGTAAATTTACTTGAGGCTATATTTTTATTCACCACATGATGTGTGTTTTGCTTGGAGCGTCTTGTACAATATGAGTCTTTACTTTTTAGTTTGCCAAAATCATCCTTATTGTACACACCTTTTGAGAGGGACACGCATTAATCGTGAATTTATTAGAATACTCTATGTGCTCTTATATCTTTTGAGCTAGGCAGTTTGCTCTAGTGCTTCACTTATATCTTTTTAGAGCACGGCGGTGGCTTTATTTTATAGAAATTGTTGAACTCTCATGCTTCACTTATATTATTTTGAGAGTATTTAAACAACATTGTAATTTTCTTAGGTTATGATTTTATTCCTAATATGATGGGCATCCAAGAGGGATATAATAAAAACTTTCATATAAAGAGCATTGAATAAGATGAGAAGTTTGGTTCCTTGCATTTGTTTTGAGATATAAAGATGGTGATATGAGAGTCATGCTAGTGAGTAATTGTGGATTGGTAGAAATAGTTGTGTTAAAGTTTATGATTCCCGTAGCATGCATGTATGGTGAACCGTTATGTGATGAAGTCGGAGCATCATTTATTTTTTTATTGTCTTCCTTATGAGTGGTGATCTGGGACGAGCGATGTCCTTTTCCTACCAATCTATCTCCCTAGGAGCATGCGTGTAGTACTTTGTTTCGATAGCTAATAATTTTTTGCAATAAGTATGTGAGTTCTTTATGACTAATGTTGAGTCCATGGATTATACGCACTCTCACCCTTCCACCATTGCTAGCCTCTCTAGTACCGCGCAACTTTCACCGGTGCATTAAACCCATCATATATTTTCCTCAAAATAGCCACCATACCTACCTATTATGGCATTTCCATAGCCATTCCGAAATATATTGCCATGCAACTTCCACCGTTCCGTTTTTTATAACATGCATCATCATTTTCATATTGCTTTGCATGATCATGTAGTTGGCATACTATTTGTGGCAAGGCCACCGTTCATATTTTTTATACATGTCACTCTTGATCATAGCACATCCCGGTAAATCGCCGGAGGCATTCATATAGAGTCATATTTTGTTCTAGTATCGAGTTGTAATTTTTGAATTGTAAGTAAATAAAAGTGTGATGATCATCATTATTAGAGCATTGTCCCATGTGAGGAAAGGATGATGGAAGCTATGATTCCCTCACAAGTTGGGATGAGTCTCCGGACTTTACAACAAAAATAAAAGAGGCCAAAGAAGCCCATTCAAAAAAAAGAGACAAAAATGAGAGAAAACAGAGAAGGGACAATGTTACTATCCTTTTTCCACACTTGTGCTTCAACGTAGCACCATGATCTTCATGATAGAGAGTCTCCTATTTTGTCACTTTCATGTACTAGTGGCAATTTTTCATTATAGGACTTGGCTTGTATATTCCAATGATGGGCTTCCTCAAAATTGTCCTAGGTTTTCGTGAGAAGCAAGTTGGATGCACACCCACTTAGTTTCTTTTTGAGCTTTCATACACTTATAGCTCTAGCGCATCCGTTGCATGAAAATCCCTACTCACTTGCATCGATATCAATTGATGGGAATCTCCATAGCCCATTAATTTGCCTAGTTGATGTGAGACTTTCTCCTTTTTGTCTTCTCCACAACCACCATATTCTATTCCACCTATAGTGCTATATCCATGGCTCACGCTCATGTATTGCGTGAAAGTTGAAAAAGTTTGAGAACACCAAAAGTATGAAACAATTGCTTGGCTTTTCATCGGGGTTGTGCATGATGAAATATTTTGTGTGATGAAGATGGAGCATAGCCAGACTATATGATTTTGTAGGGATAACTTTCTTTGGCCATGTTATTTTGAGAAGACATGATTGCTTTATTAGTATGCTTGAAGTATTATAGTTTTTATGTCAATGTTAAACTTTTGTTTTGAATCTTATGGATCTGAATATTCAGGCCACAATAAATAAGATTACATTGATAAATATGTTAGGTAGCATTCCACATCAAAAATTATGTTTTTATCATTTACCTACTCGAGGACGAGCAGGAATTAAGCTTGGGGATGCTTGATACGTCTCCAACGTATCTATAATTTTTTATTGTTCCATGCTATTATCTTATCTGTTTTGGATGTTTTATATGCATTAATATGCTATTTTATATTATTTTTGGGACTAACCTATTAACCTAGAGCCCAGTGCCAGTTTCTGGTTTTTCCTTGTTTTTGAGTTTTACAGAAAAGGAATATCAAACGGAGTCCAAACGGAATAAAACTTTACGATGATTTCTCTTGGACTAGAAGACATCCACGGAGCTTGGAGAGGGGGTCAGAAGATGGCTGAGGAGGCCACAAGCCTGCTAGGCGCGCCCCAGGGGGCGCCCTGAGGGCTTGTGGGCCCCTCGGGAGTCCTCCAATCCTAATTCTTGCGCTATAAATTCTCAAATATTCCCAAACCACCAGAAGCGTCCACCAAAATACTTTTCCGCCGCCGCAAGCCTCTGTTCCCGTGAGATCCCATCTTGGGGCCTTTTCCGGCGATCTGCCGGAGGTGGATTCGATCACGGAGGGCCTCTACATCAACCTTGCTGCCCTACCGATGATGCATGAGTAGTTTACCACAGACCTACAGGTCCATAGCTAGTAGCTAGATGGCTTCTTCTCTCTCTTTGATCTTCAATACAATGTTCTCCTCGATGTTCTTGGAGATCTATTCGATGTAATACATTTTTGCGGTGTGTTTGTTGAGATCCGATGAATTGTGGATTTATGATCAGATTATCTATGAATATTATTTCAGTCTTCTCTGAACTCTTTTATGCATGATTAAGATATCTTTGTATTTTTCTTCGAACTATCGGTTTGGTTTGGCCAATTAGATTGGTTTTTATTGCAATGGGAGAGGTGCTTAGTTTTGGGTTCAATCTTGCAGTGTCCTCACCCAATGACAGAAAGGGGTAGGGAGGCATGAATTGTATTGTTGCCATCAAGGACAAAAAGATGGAGTTTTCATCATATTGCTTGAGTTTATGCCTCTACATCATGTCATCTTACTTAAAGCGTAGCTCTGTTCTTATGAACTTAATACTCTAGATGCAGGCATGAGTCGGTCGATGTGTGGAGTAATAGTAGTAGATGCAGAATCGTTTCGGTCTACTTGTCACGGATGTGATGCCTATATTCATGATCATTGCCTTAGATATCGTCATAACTTTGCGCTTTTCTATCAATTGCTCAACAGTAATTTGTTCACCCACCGTATGCTATCTTCAAGAGAGAATCCTCTAGTGAAACCTATGGCCCCCGGGTCTATTTTCCATCATATATTTCAGATCTATAAACCAAAAAACCCAAAAATACCTTGCTACAATTTATATGTTTTTACTTTATTTTACGTTTTAATAATCTTTTATACCTATCTCTATTAGATCTCACTCTTGTTCGAGACCGTGAAGGGATTGACAATCCCTTTTTGCGTTGAGTGCAAGTGTTTGTTAGTCTGTGCAGGTGCATAGATTGGAGACTTGCTTGTGCCTCCTACTGGATTGATACCTTGGCTCTTAACTAAGGGAAATACTTCTCTCTACTTTGCTGCATCACCCTTTCCTCTTCAAGGGAAAAATCAACGCAAGCTCAAGAAGTAGCAGCCGCTACCGACTAGCCGAGTCGGATGTGATCCAACTCGCGACCAAGTGAACGAGAACCTAAGGGGTCGCGTGCTTAAGGGAAGGAACCTGTGAGGCTAGATCCGACTCCACGAGTCAGGTGTGATCCTACTCGGACTCGGATCTAGGCCGAATAGACTTTGGGCTTTAGGATCCGTGTGAGGCCCAAGTGTTTAGCCCACGACGGATGCCTATATAAAGTGGAGGTGCCGCACACTCATTTCATTTGATCGCTTTGGCGCTGTAACTAGGTTTTGCATCTGTTGTGAATAGCCACCTCCACTCGTCGCCGGCTGTGTGATCGGACCTAACAGTCCGCCGCACGGTGTTCCTCCTGCATGCGCGGATACCATTAGAGGCGGTGCGCTTGCGCCGCTCCGGCGAACCTGTCCGTGGGATCCGACGACCGGCTGTTCGAGGGAGATCGAACGAGGAGGAGATGACTCCGGACACGCTGCCCCAACTCTACTTCCGCTGCACGACACTGCGCGTCTAGTGGTAACGATCTATGATCCATTCCTGTAGCATGTTCCTGATTGTTCTGCGCGTAGGAAATTTTAATTTGCAGTCGACGCACCTTACCATAGAACCCAATAGTCCTAGCATTGACACATGATTAATCAAACAGTTCCAGTAGAACTTCAAAAAATTTCAAAAATGATGGAAACAAGACATGAACAATACGGAAACTATAGATAAGTTTAGGACGTATCAGCATCCCCAAGTGTAATCCATGCTCATCCTCAAGCATGTAGTAAGATGATAACCAAGGATAATTTTTTTATGTGAATGCTACTTATCAAGAACTTGATCCTATGATATATAATCTTTGGTGAGTCTAAACAATAGTTAAGATAGATGACAACGGTCCACATTTAACATTCTCAAACTATCTCAATGCATAAAAGTTCCCAAAATTCTTTGATAATCAAATGCATGAAGTCAATATCACCAGTGCCAAAGTTTAGAAAGAATGTAAATATTTATTGGGAAAACAGCAATGACTTTCATAACAAAGAATGTTTAACATGAAAATCAATTCTAGGCTAACCCTTGATACAAGAAAAAAGCACAAACATTTTTGCTTTTCTGTGCTATTTCAACCAATCAATGAAATTAGAGTAGAACATGAGCGCAACTCTAGGTTTCACATCCTAATGATTGGCATAAGAACATAATGTTGGGGGTTGAAAACAGTCAAAATTAAAGATAATCCTCCATCAATGAGGCCAAGAGGAAGACCTCATAATCGATATTAATGCAAGGAGTACAGATTGCCATGCAACTAGGTTGCACATAGAGGTATGAATATATGAAAGCTCCCATACAGACTAGTGGGGTGCATCCAACTTGCTTGATCAAGATGGCGAAAAGCTCATACAAGCAGACTCATCATTGGAATATACAAGCCAAATTCAATAGTTTAAAGTCCCCAATAGTATTACAAAACACTGAAATTCATACCATTTTCAACTTTTAATGCATGAAGTTGTGCTACTTTGAAGCACTTGTTTTACTTCCATTGCTTGGTGGAGGATATGATCCAACCAGATTTGGGTTGGGCCTTAAGATCACATAGGGTGAAGTGAAGTTCCAACTCCATAGAAGCTAAAACCCGATCTAGTGCACTCTGGATTGGGTCGACCAGGTACTACAAAACAAAATCAGTACTCCCTCAGTAAACTAATATAAGAGCGTTTAGATCACTAAATTAGTGATCTAAACGCTCTTATATTAGTTTACGGAGGGAGTAATAAGCACATTTTCTCAAAAGTGTGTGTGACCCGTCTAGCCTCTGTTGCAGAGGGCTTGGATCACCCCCTACAGACGGCTTTTCTGAAAGGGCGGCGGATCCATGATGGGATCCTGGCCCTTCATGACATTGTTCATGAGGTCAGGACGCATGGTCATAAGGGTGTCTTCCTCAAGTTGGACTTCCAGAAGGCCTACGATTGTCTGGATTGGTCCTTCTTGAGGTTGGTACTTCAGTGTCGGGGCTTTGATGACAGATGGTGCTCTTGGATCATGCAGTTGGTCCGATCTGGTAGGACTGCCATCAATATCAATGGTGAGGTCGGGCCTTTCTTCACGTCCTCTGCAGGAGTGAAGCATGGCAACCCGATATCCCCTCTCCTCTTTAACCTCGTCGTTGACGCTCTGGCAGGCATCCTGGATAAAGCTAGGACGTCAGGCAACATATCAGGGGTTGTTGGCCATCTGATCCCGAGGGGTGGGGTCACCCACCTCCAATATGCGGACGACACCATGATTATGGTGGAAGGGTCGGCCCTTGACATAGTGAATCTTAAGTTCCTGCTCCTCTGCTTTGAGGCTATGTCGGGACTTAAGATCAACTTTGATAAGAGCGAGGTCGTCATTATAGTCTTCCCGGCAGACGAGCAACAATGGATTGCGGATAACTTGAACTGCAGACTGGCATCATTTCCCATTACCTATTTGGGAACGCTGATGGCCGACTCAAAGATTCTAATGAGTGCCTTCGATCCATTGGTAGAACGAGTGGCGACGCGGGATGAGCCCTGGCACGGACGATTTACATCCAAGGGGAGTAAATCGATCCTTATTTCTGCTAACCTGGCAAGTCTCCCCATGTTCTTGATGGGGATGTATATCCTACCGGAAGGTGTTCATGGTTCCTTCGATAAGGAGCTCGCGAGGTTCTTCTGGCAGGTCGCAGACGGCTGCCAGAAGTACCACATGGTCAAGTGGGCAGATATCTGCAGGCCCAAGGACCAAGGTGGGCTGGGAATTATGGCGTCCCATCGCATGAACGTTGCACTTATGCTACGATGGGTGTGGCGGATCATGCACGGCGAGGGAGGACTGTGGCTCCGGCTGTTCAAGCAAAATATCTGAGAGGTGTACCCCTCCTGGCGTGCTCACGGCCGGGAGGTTCCCAGTTTTGGCAATCCATCCAAAAGATAAAGGAGGATATCCGCCTTGGGATTTCTTTCACTATAGGTAATGGGGACAGGACCCAATTCTGGTTAGACCCATGGATGGGTAGCGAGACCCTTAGGATGGGCTTCCCTACCCTTTTCTCTATATGGACGGACCCGTCTATTCTAATTTCCGAGGCGTCACGTTCGGGACAGTGGGATATCCGGTTCCGCCGGATGTTTGTGCAGGCAAAGCATGCCGAATGGACTAGACTGTTGGCAGCCCTACTGCCAGTGCTGCCGGACTATCCGGACATTGTATCGTGGTGGCTCTCACCTTCGGGTGAGTTTTCCGTCAAATCCGCATACAAGTCTCTAGGTTGCCTCCCCTTTATCCCTTGGCTATCTAACTTGTGGAAGGCCCACATGCCCTTGAAGATAAAGATCTTTGTTTGGCAGCTTCTTAGAAATTGCCTCCCTTCGGGGACCCGGGTGATGGACTTTGCCCTTTATGCAGGGTCCCTGAGACTGTGGCCCATATTATATTCTCATGCATGGCGGCTCGGGTCCTTTGGCAGTTCGTCCGTGAGACACTAGGGCCCGACTGGGAGGCCCTGGATCTCGTGGTCTTCCTCCAGGCCAGGGCTACCATGCCAGGACGACACCACCGCACATTCTGGCTGATCTTTGCGGCCATGCCATGGACTCTTTGGACGACAAGAAATAAAATGGTGATCGAGAAGGTGTTCCAGAGGCAGGCATCTGACTCTTTGTTCAAATTCCTTGCTTTTCTGCAGCAATGGCACCCACTTACTAGGCAGCATGACCGCGAGCGTCTAGACATCATGCTGGATGCGCTCGTGGATTCGGCACGTCGGATTTCATCATCCTAGCTTCGTCGTCAACTGCCACTAGGTGGCCTTGTTTTTCTTTTCTCTTCTGTTTCTCCTTGGGCATTATTGTGTTGTTGCCCTAGCCGTCGCCTTTATGGCTTATCTGGATGTTGGTTCTATGGATCTTTGTTTTATCTATAAAGCGGGACGAAAACCTATTTCGAGAGTAATACATAATATATAGCCTAATTAATATCGTTCCATATTAATATAACATAGATGTGTGTGCGTCTGAGAATGCAAAGGCTGTGAAGTTTATATTTCATTTCAAAAGAAGAACTATGTCCCGTATTATACAGAAAACGATCAGTTAATTATCTATACCTACTAATAAAGCAAGGTGCGTTTCTCCGATTTTTTCATCTGTTCACCGCCGAAAAGTTTTTTTCCCTATTCGAGATGGTACTAAATTTTTGTTCGTCCGTTCGCTAGAAAAGAAAAAAACAATTTTAGTATATGGGCCGTGCACGTTGTGGCCCGTCGAAACCAGCCCACTTATTTCCCTGCGCACACAGCTGGGAAAACCCTATTTACCGCACATGGCGACAAATAGTCTGACATTCGCACCGCTGTGCCGGCCCATTTTCTTTTCTTCTGTGTTTTATTTCTATTTTATTTTTTACAAAATAATTCCAATTTCCAATTTTTTTCCTGTTTTAAAATATGTTCAAAATTTAAAATTTTTGTTCTCATTCCAAAAAATTTCAAAATGACAAAAACAATCCAATTTTTTTTTAAATGTTTGTGTTTTCCAAATAAAAATAGAAATATTCAAAATAAAATTGCATTTTAGAAAATGTTCCATTTTTTGTAAAACAAATGTGTTCTCCAAAACAAATTAGTATTTTCAAAATAAAATTGAATTTTAAAATATGTTCCAGATTGTATGAATATGCTTGTTTAGTGAAATGTTCACATATTCAAAATAATGATCGTGATTAAAATAAACACATTTTCAAAAATTACTATAATTGTTCAAAACATGTTCCTGTTTTAAAAAATTGTTTCCAAATTCAAAAAAAGTTAGTGCTTTTTCAAAGGTTCATGTTTTCAATTAACGTTTGTGAATTTTGAAAAAATCTCCCTATTTCAAATGTTGTTCTTCTTTTTCCAAAATGACTAAATTTTCAAAAAACTTTTCGGGATTTCAAAATTTGTTCATGTTTTAAAAATAGTTTGCAATTCATAAATATTAATTTATTCTTGCAAAATTTCAAAAAAAAAAGGTTTTGAATATGGTGATGCAGTATGTTCTTAAACGTTCGCGCTGGTCATTGGTAAGCAGGACCCGTTTATTCGATTGGCCAGCACCCAGTGGTCGAGTTTTAAGGTCGTGAGTTCGATCCTTCAACTTGTCATTTTTTTTTGGATTTATACTCGTGCCTTACAAACACAGGTCCTTTTGGTGCCTGCCAGTGGGCTTGCCCAGACGCGAACTATTGTGCGTCCCATGCGCTATTTGACGATAAAAGAGTATGTTTTTTGGCTATAATTGAAAGAAATTGTGGGCACAAGCCAATAAAAAAGAATATGTTGAATTGGCTCTAATGAAAAAACTGTAGGCACGTGACCGCTAAAATAATCAAAGAGAATAAACCCTGATAAAGAAGGGACTGCTTGGTTATGCGTGGAATATGCTAATGAAACTTGATTTATGCACTGTAGTTAGTAATCCATCCAGTTACATCGTAGTAGGAGAGAGTGGCGAAGCAACCATGCCCTGAAGGTCGCCTCGCAGCCACCAAATGAGGAGGGAGCCACAAGCCCGACACGAGGGCGAACCCAAAGGAAAAAAAGGCACGAGTTAGTTGGTCGTCGCAACGCCGACTAACCTCACCACTATCAAGATCTCGTAGGCCAAACATGATCCGAGAGAAGACCACAGCTTCTCGCTCTGTCGCCCCACTAATGTGCAGACCATTTTTGGTGCACACATCAATTATCTCTCCCGTTGCTTCTCAAAAAAATATCTCTACCGTTGCAACACACGGGCATATGTGCTAGTTTATATTAATAGGATCTCATCTATGGTTACCCGTGTACTCGAGTTTGCATTCAAACCCAGGACTAGCGACTTAGCCTATCCCATGTGTGTTTAACTCATACTTCCTTCGTTCCAAATTAGTTGACTTGGATTTATCTAGATACGAATGTATCTCTTTTTTTTTGCGGGGGATGTATCTAACACTAAAGCATGTCTAGATATATCCGTATTTAGACAAATCTGAGTCAACTAATTGATGTGTGCAACGGGAGACCATAGATGAGATCCTATTAATATAAATCGGCGCAGCAATGGCCTCCGCGGCAATGGCCTCCGCGAAGCTTTAGCTTACTGGTGCTTGCGGCAATGGCCTCCGCGGCAATGGCCTCCGCGAAGAAGGGTTGGGATGAAACCCTTCTTGCCTTAGCTTACTGGTGCTTGCGGCAATGGCCTCCGCGGCGTCGGCGCAGCTGTCGCCAACTTTCTACCACACGTCGTGCCCGAGCGCGCTGTTCATCATCCAGACCGCAGTCCAGGCTGCAGTGAACAGCGAGCCCCGCATGGGGGCGTCGCTGGTCCGGTTGCACTTCCACGACTGCTTTGTCGATGCAAGTCTCATATAACCTTAATCCGTTGTAGCATATGCACGCACGTTAGTACAGGCAAATGATTAGTGTTTCTGTATTTTTGCCAGGGATGTGACGGGTCCGTTCTGTTGGCTGACACGGGGAGCTTCGTCGGCGAGCAGGAGGCTGCTCCCAACGCCGGTTCCATTCGAGGCATGAACGTCATCGACAACATATGGCGTGTTTGGTTGCATGTATATGTATATGGCCCAGTCTAGCCCGCGCGGAAAAAAAGTGGCCCGTTTGGTTGACTGCATTTACTGTGCAGCCCGCATGGCACGAACCTTAAAGCACCTCCAGGCCAGGCCCAGGGGAAACGCCCGAATCGGCAGTAGCTCGCGAGCCTGGCTTGGGCGACGCAGGGGAGGGCGACACGCTTCTCTTCTCGTGCGACCAGGGAGATGGCGCGAGCTCGCCCGCGTCGCTGAAAAATCGGCGGGAGGATTTCGGCTCACCTCCCGCCGAGTCCGCCCCTATTTAGCCCCCTCCCTCACCGCCCCAACTCCCGCCACCATTCTTCCCCCTTTCGAGCTTTCCCGCCGACGCGCATCGGCACCGACGAGCAGGTAAGCGGCGCATCTTCATCGGCCGGCGGTCCACGGCGTCGGCGGTCCTTCACCGGCCGGCGATGATCTTCTACGACCGTTCCCCCCTCGTCCTCAAGCTGCAGCCATGGCCTCTGTGAGTTCAATCCCCCTTTCTATCTGTTCCTTCTAGCTAGATCTGAGCTGCAGCTAGGGTTTGATGTAGATGCATGGTTGATTAGTTCTCTGATCAGTGAGCTCATATGGTTGATTGGTATGCTGCGGTTGCAATTTGTGGCAGGGTTAGATGTTCATGTTGGGAAATGTAGCATGCAATTTCAAAAAAAATCTACGCTCACGCAATATCTATCTAGGAGATGCATAGCAACGAGAGGGGGAGAGTGTGTCCACGTACCCTCGTAGACCGACAGCGGAAGCGTTTGACAACGCGGTTGATGTAGTCGAACTTCTTCTCGTTCCGACCGATCAAGCACCGAATGTACGGCACCTCCGAGTTCTGCACACGTTCAGCTCGATGATGTCCCTCGAACTCTTGATCCAGCAAAGTGTCGAGGGAGAGTTCCGTCTGCATGACGGCGTGATGACGGTGATGGTGAAGTGATCCGCGCAGGCCTTCGCCTAAGCACTACGAAGATATGACCGGAGGCGTAAACTGTGGAGGGGGGCGCCGCACACGGCTAGGAATTAAGGTTGTGTGTTCTAGCGGTGCCCCCCCCCCCCCACATATATATATAGGTGGGAGAGGGAGGGGAGCAGCAAGGGGTGCCCCGAGTAGGAGGGATCCTACTTGGGCGCCTCCTCCAAGTCGGCCTCCCCCCTTCTATATCTACCGGAGGGGGAAGGAAAGAGGAGGGAGGAGGGAAGGAAGGGGGAGGCCGAATCCCTCCCCTTCCTTCTCTTTCCCCCCCTTTCCTTTCCCTCAGGTGCGGCCCATATGGGGGGCGCAGCAGCCCCTGCTGGCTGTTGTGTTTCCCCTCTTGGCCCATTAGGCCCATATATTTGCCGGGGGGTGCCCGGAACCCCTTCCGGTGACCCGATATGTACCCGGTACCCCCGGAACACTTCCGGTGTCCGAATATCATCGTCCTATATATGAATCCTTATCTCTCGACCATTTCGAGACTCCTCGTCATGTCTGTGATCTCATCCGGGATTCCGAACAACATTCGGTCAACAAATCACATAACTCATATAATATAAAATCGTCATCGAACGTTAAGCATGCGGACCCTACGGGTTCGAGAACTATGTAGACATGACCGAGACACCTCTCCGGTCAATAACCAACAGCGGAACCTGGATGCTCATATTGGTTCCCATATATTCTACGAAGATCTTTATCGGTCGTACCGTAATGACAACATACGTTATTCCCTTTGTCATCGATATGTTACTTGTCCGAGATTCGATCGTCAGTATCTTCATACCTAGTTCAATCTCGTTACCGGCAAGTCTCTTTACTCGTTCCATAATACATCATCCCGCAACTAACTTATTAGTCACATTGTTTGTAAGGCTTCTTATGATGTGCATTACCGAGAGGGCCCAGAGATACCTCTCCGATACTTGGAATGACAAATCCTAATCTCGATCTATGCCAACTGTGACGACCCCGGCTTAATCGTGCACTAACCATACACGTAAATGCACACGATCAAGCCTAAGGACTCACTTGAAGATATCACAACACAACTCTAAAACATAAATAAATTCATACAAGCTTTATATTACAAGCCAGGGCCTCGAGGGCTCGAATACATAGCTTGATGGCATACAAGTGTCAGCGGAAGCATTAGATATCTGGGTACAGATATATATTACAAAAAGAGAGATAAGCCTTCACAGAGGCGGGGCAAAATAAAACTCTACGATCGAAAGGCGTGGACCTCCTGCCCTGGACCCTCCGAATCCTACTCCTGGTCGTCGGTCGGCTCCTCGTAGTAGTAGTACTCTCCGGGCTGGTAGTAGTAGTGGTCATCGACGGGGACAACTGGCTCCGGGGCTCCGTCGTTTGGACTGGGCTGCAGAAATGCCAGAATAGAGGGGGAAAAGCCTAGTCCTATCGAAGACTAGCATCTTCAGCATCTTCAATAGCCTTGCAGCATAAGAAGAGAGCAGAAAAACATAATGTAAAGTATAGTAGTAATGTCATCAACCTCAGCCAGAGATTCTTCCTCGACTCCCTGTGAGAAAGCAATCCCAGAGCCGTACTATCCAGTTCATCTCAAGTCATGTTCTAGTTGTACCGATCGGGATACAACTCCGAGTGTCCGTTACCGTAGGACAGGCTATCGATAGAAGTTTCTTCCCTGCAGGGGTGCACCAACTTACCCACCACGCTCGCTTAACTCCGGCCGGACACACTTTTCCGGGTCATGCCCGGCCTCGGCTAAGCAGCACGCCGCAACCCGACCAAATACTTAACAGAAAGGTCAGCACGCCGGTCTATCCTATGCCCCCAGGGGTCTTGGGCCTTCGCCCCGGGAACTCCTGCGTGTTGCGTGGGCGGCCGGAAGCAGACCTAGCAACCCCTTAATACAAGCGCGGTTGCGTAACCAGTCCAATCCAGCGCGCGCCGCTCAGTCGCTGACGTCTATTAAGCTTCGGCTGAAGTATACGACGCAGAACGCCCATACTATGCCCACGTGATGGTTAATGCTATCAGGCCAGAGGCCCCTCGGATCAAATATCCAAACCGTTAGTGGATTAGGAGCGCGCGGTAACGAGCAGAGACTCACGATTGATGTGACCCCGTCGCCCCGTCTCGAGGACTTGCGGCAAGGGCTAAGAATGCCCGGCCACGCCTCGTAGTTATCTCGCGGGCACCTCTCAGGTCAACCCGACTCCACATCACTTCACATTCATGCTCGCGCGGGTACCCCTCAGCGCCGACCCGTCTTTAGTATCATGTTATCATGGTTCAGTGTTCAGTCATAGTAACCAAGTCTCCGTGTGTCTGACACCAAGGGGGAACCCTGAGGTATCACCCTCGATGGAATTCCCGCTCGATGCTATCGTCAAGGTGAACGAATGAGGCATCACCCTCGAGGTCCACACTTGAGAAGTTGCACGACGACGTCGTTATCGGGGGTGGTGTAGGAGGAATAACCCTCGCTTACCACGACCGAATAACTAACCTACAAGGTTATCATCAGAAGTGCTGATGAGGTATCACCCTCGGCACTCGATAGTAACCCAGTAGAGTCGAGCATCTTAGGGGAAGTGACGTGCGGTGCCAGGGTCTGATCTTCGATCCCGTTGCTCGGGTCTTCTGAGAGTCCAGCGGGGCAGTCGGGTTAAGTGGGTCTCGGATAAGGCTCTACCCATCCTATACTAAACAGTTTAGGATAGCAGGAAAGTATCAACAACAGGTTACAAGTAAACAGGCTATGCAGCAGATATAGGACAACAGTAGCAGCAGTAACTTCTAATGCAAGCATAAGAGAGAAGAGAGTGGGCGATATCGGAATGCTTAAAATGTGGGTGCTTGCCTGTCTGCTCGACGGCAAGGGCAGGGTCGTCGGGGACGTAGTCGTACTCCGGAGAGGCGTCTGCCTCAGGAGCTACGGCAACGTCGGGGTCTACCGAAAGAGAAGAGGGGGAGGAAACAAGTAAATATAATGCAAACAGATGCAACACAGTGCGTGCGATGCTATGATGCAGTGCAGGGTTGCCTAAATATGCCTCTAAGTCATTTTAGTTATTTTTAGATTTAAACTGGGATTTATTAACCGGTGTATGTGCAATATTTATCTACCGGAATCGAGCTCGGAGTTACGAGTTCTCCTACGTAGGGGGTTCCGACAAGGAAACAGACGGCACGATCAGACTCGTCTCGTCGTTCTGAGCAACTTTCATGTTTTAACTTTTTCGATCCGAGTTACGGTTTAAAAGATATGAATTTTTAAAGATTATTAGATTTTCTGGAATTTATTTAATTAACAGAAATGAATTACGACCTCAGCATGACGTCGCGGTGACATCAGCGGTCAACAACGTCTGACCGGAGTCAAACCTGACATGTGGGTCCAGTGGGACCCACATGTCAGTGACTGGACTATTTAACAGGGGTTATTCTAATTAAATCAACCTAATTAACTAGCAGGACCCACCTGTCAGTGTCTAGCTTAATTATCAGTTTAGTTTAATTAGCACTTAAGTTAACCAAAAAGGGGTGGGCCCACCAGTCAGCGACTGGACCAGGTCTAGTCAGCGACGCTGACTCGGTCAACAGGGCCGTGGGGCCCGCTGGCAGCGGCACTGGGAGGCGCCAGGTGGAGGCCAGGTTAGCTCCGGCGATCGGAGTGACGCCGGCGACCCAAACGCACGGCGGCGCGTCGCCGGAGTTGGCCGGAAATTCGCTACAGTGGCCCGTTTCGAGCGCGGCCACTTGCGTTCGATCGAGGACTCAACGCCGCGTCATCTGGTGGTGGCGGCAGGGCCGGACTCGGCCGGAATCATCGCCGGCGTCGAGCGAGGGCGGCGCCGGGGTTCGGGTGTTGCTGGCAACGGCAAAAACGGCCACGGCAAGGTGAGCTAGAGAGTTTGCCGAGCTCCTGCAAGCGTGTTGAGCACGATACCGTGCTCGGATGAGCTTGGCGGCGCGTGTGGCTACGCTGGCGAGCTCGTCGGCGGTGCGGAGCTCGGGCACCTCGAGTGCGGCCACTACGGCGACGGAGAGGTGCGGGGAGAAGAGGGGAAAGACGGAGAGGAGCTCACCGGGTGGCTATGAAAAGCCGTTGACGGTTTAGGAGCAGCAGCGACGCCGGAATCGGAGAAGCTCGCCGATGGCCCGAGGAGGAAGAAGATGTCGCCGGGCTCGGAGCAGAGGCTCCCAGCTCCAACTGGTGGCATCTGGAGACGTAGCGGACGACGGCGATCCTCTACGACGTGGCGGCGAGGCGAGTGATGGCCGGAGGCCGCGGGATCGACGCGGCGACGGCGACGACTGCGCTCGGGATGAGCGGGATCGAGAGAGAGGAGGGGAACGGGGCGGAGTGGAGCTAGGGTTCGCCTGGGGGAGTCGCTGAGGATGCTCTTATCCTCCTCGCGGCGGCAGCGGCGCCGGGGGATGGGCGACACGTGCGGCGGCCGTCGTCGTGTCGGCGCTTGCGCGCGACAGCGCGGAAAGAGGAGGACGACCGCGTCGGGCTGGGTCAGCTAGGCTGCGGTCGGGGCACTGTGCACTAAGGCCCAGTGCACAGTGCCTCGTCTCCATTTTCTGTTTTCTGTTTTACATTTTCTTTTATTTCTTTTCTGTTTCGAAATAGCTAGCACACTTTAGCACTTTTGTAAAATGTGAGAGTTGACCCAAATATTAATATGTAATAATAGCCTTACCAAAAATTGGTTTGAGCCAAATTTCGATTATATTTGAATTTGAAATGAATTTAATATGGTTATTTTGGTACTGTTTCATGTGGTTTGAACCTCTTATCCAATCCAAGTATCAATGGTTATATTTTTATCAGTGCATCTGGAATATTTGCTAATTAGTGAACATTTTTCCAAAGGTGTTTGAGCAAATTTATTTTGCACTTTTGGAATTTGAGTTGATTTTCAGATTGTAGTTGATTTGCTTTGGATAACCACTATGTTTAGGCACTGCAAATGATATGACTTGGCAATATTAGCAGTTGATCACAGTGGTAGTTACACAGGGGTGTTACACCAACCCAACAAACACCTCTTCTCAGAAAAAACCCAACAAACACCTTCGGAAATACCTGTAGAGCATCTTTATAATCACCCAGTTACGTTGTGACGTTTGATAGCACACAAGGTATTTCTCCGGTATCCGGGAGTTGCATAATCTCATAGTCAAATGAATATGTATATGATATGAAGAAAGCTATAGCAATAAAACTGAACGATCAATATGTTAAGCTAACGGATGGGTCATGTCCATCACATCATTCTCCTAATGATGTGATCCCGTTTATCAAATGACAACATATGTCTATGGTTAGGAAACTTAACCATTTTTTATTAACGAGCTAGTCTAGTAGAGGCTTTACTAGGGACTCAATGTTTTGTCTATGTATCCACACATGTATCAAGTTTCCGGTTAATACAATTCTAGCATGAATAATAAACATTTACCATGATATAAGGAAATATAAATAACAACTTTATGATTGCCTCTAGGGCATATTTCCTTCAGTCTCCCACTTGCACTAGAGTCAATAATTTAGATTACGTTGTAATGATTCTAACACCCATCGGGTCTTGGTGCTGATCATGTTTTACTCGTGGAAGAGGCTTAGTCAACGGGTCTGCCACATTCAGATCCGTATGTATTTTCCAAATCTCTATGTCTCCCTCCTTGACTTGATCACGGATGGAGTTGAAGCGTCTCTTGATGTGTTTGGTTCTTTTGTTAAATCTGGATTCCTTTGCCAAGGCAATTGCTTTAGTATTGTCACAAAAGATTTTCATTGGACCCGATGCACTAGGTATTACACCTAGATCGGATATGAACTACTTCATCCAGACTCCTTCATTCGCTACTTCTGAAGCAGCTCCGCTTCAC
The DNA here is from genome assembly GCA_011799875.1 of Thinopyrum elongatum. Lineage (NCBI taxonomy): Eukaryota > Viridiplantae > Streptophyta > Magnoliopsida > Poales > Poaceae > Thinopyrum > Thinopyrum elongatum. The sequence continues at coordinate 109,616,669 of CM022298.1, read as the reverse complement.
ACGTAGATCCCGCCACGACGCTTTGCTTGGAACTGCACCAACTGACAACTCCACCATTCAATATAAATACGTATTCGGTTTGTGACTTAGCGTCATCTGGATCAGTGTCAAAGCTAGCATCGACGTAACCATTTACGACAAGCTCTTTGTCACCTCCATAAACGAGAAACATATACTTAGTCCTTTTCAGGTACGTCAGGATGTTCTTGATCGCTGTCCAGTGATTCACTCCTGAATTTCTTTGGTACCTCCCTACTAGACTTATAGCAAGGCACACATCAGGTCTGATACACAGCATAGCATACATGATAGAACCTATGGCTGAGGCATAGGGAATGACTTTCATTTTATCTCTATCTTCTGTAGTGGTCGGGCATTGAGTCTGACTCAACTTCACACGTTGTAACACAGGTAAGAACCCTTTCTTTGACTGATCCATTTTGAACTTCTTCAAAACTTTATCAAGGTATGTGCTTTGTGAAAGTCCAATTAAGTGTCTTGATCTATCTCTATAGATCTTGATGTCCAATATATAAGCAGCTTCACCGAGGTCTTTCATTGAAAAACTTTTATTCAAGTATCCTTTTATGCTATCCGGAAATTCTATATCATTTCCAATCAACAGTATGTCATCCACATATAATATTAGAAATGCTACAGAGCTCCCACTCACTTTCTTGTAAATACAGGCTTCTCCAAAAGTTTGTATAAAACCATATGCTTTGATCACCTCATCAAAGCGTATATTCCAACTCCGAGATGCTTGCACCAGTCCATAAATGGATCGCTGGAGCTTGCACACTTTGTTAGCACCTTTAGGATCGACAAAACCTTCTGGTTGCATCATATACAACTCTTCTTTAAGAAATCCATTAAGGAATGCAGTTTTGACGTCCATTTACCAGATTTCATAATCATAAAATGCGGCAATTGCTAACATGATTCAGACAGACTTAAGCATCGCTACGGGTGAGAAAGTCTCATCGTAGTCAACTCCTTGAACTTGTCGAAAACCTTTCGCGACAAGTCGAGCTTTGTAGACAGTAACATTACCATCAGCGGCAGTCTTCTTCTTGAAGATCCATTTATTTTCTATGGCTCGCCGATCATCGGGCAAGTCAACCAAAGTCCATACTTTGTTCTCATACATGGATCCTATCTCAGATTTCATGGCCTCAAGTCATTTATCGGAATCTAGGCTCATCATCGCTTCTTCATAGTTCGTAGGTTCGTCATGGTCTAGTAACATGACTTCCAGAACAGGATTACCGTACCACTCTGGTGCGCAACGTGCTCTGGTTGACCTACGAGATTCGGTAGTAACTTGATCTGAAGCTTCATGATCATCATCATTAGCTTCCTCTCTAGTTGGTGTAGGCATCACGGGAACAGATTTCTCTGATGAGCTACTTTCCAAATTGAGAGAAGGTACAATTACCTCATCAAGTTCTACTTTCCTTCCACTCACTTTTTTCGAGAGAAACTCCTTCTCTAGAAAGGATCCATTCTTAGCAACAAAGATCTTGCCTTCGGATCTGTGATAGAAGGTGTACCCGATAGTTTCTTTTGGTTATCCTATGAAGACGCACTTCTCCGATTTGGGTTCGAGCTTATCAGGCTGAAGTTTTTTCACATAATCATCGCAACCCCAAACTTTAAGAAACGACAGCTTAGGTTTCTTGCCAAACCACAGTTCATACGGTGTCGTCTCAACGGATTTAGATGGTGCCTTATTTAACGTGAATGCAGTTGTCTCTAATGCATAACCCCAAAACGATAGTGGTAAATCGGTAAGAGACATCATAGATCGCACCATATCTAATAAAATACGGTTACGACGTTCGGACACACCATTACGCTGTGGTGTTCCAGGTGGCGTGAGTTGTGAAACTATTCCACATTATTTTAAATGAAGGCCAAACTCGTAACTCAAATATTCGGCTCCGCGATCAGATCGTAGGAACTTTATTATCTTATTACGATGATTCTCCACTTCACTCTGAAATTCTTTGAACTTTTTAAATGTTTCAGACTTGTGTTTTATCAAGTAGATATACCCATATCTGCTCAAATCATCTGTGAAGGTCAGAAAATAACGATACCCGCCGCGAGCCTCAACACTCATTGGACCGCATACATCGGTATGTATTATTTCCAATAAGTCAGTGGCCCACTCCATTGTTCTGGAGAACGGAGTTTTAGTCATCTTGCCCATGAGGCATGGTTCGCAAGCATCAAATGATTCATAATCAAGTGATTCCAAAAAGTCCATCCACATGGAGTTTCTTCATGCGCTTTACACCAATATGACCTAAACGGCAGTGCCACAAATATGTTGCACTATCATTATCAACTTTGCATCTTTTGGCATCAATATTATGAATATGTGTATCACCACGATCGAGATTCAACAAAAATAGACCACTCTTCAAGGGTGCATGACCATAAAAGATATTATTCATATAAATAGAACAACCATTATTCTCTGATTTAAATGAATAACCGTCTCGCATTAAATAAGATCCAGATATAATGTTCATGCTCAACGCTGGCACCAAATAACAATTATTCAGGTCTAAAACTAATCCCGAAGGTAGATGTAGAGGTAGCGTGCCGACGGCGATCACATCGACCTTGGAACCATTCCCGACGCGCATCGTCACCTCGTCCTTAGCCAATCTTCGTTTAATCCGTAGCCCCTGTTTCGAGTTACAAATATGAGCAACCGAACCGGTATCAAATACCCAGGCACTACTACGAGCATTAGTAAGGTACACATCAATAACATGTATATCAAATATACCTTTGTTCACTTTGCCATCCTTCTTATCCGCCAAATACTTGGGGCAGTTCCGCTTCCAGTGACCAGTCCCTTTGCAGTAGAAGCACTCAGTTTCAGGCTTAGGTCCAGACTTGGGCTTCTTCCTGGGAGTGGCAACTTGCTTGTCATTCTTCTTGAAGTTCCCTTTCTTTTCTTTGCCCTTTTTCTTGAAACTAGTGGTCTTGTTAACCATCAACACTTGATGCTCCTTCTTGATTTCTACCTCCACAGCTTTGAGCATCGTGAAGAGCTCGGGAATTGTTTTATCCATCCCTTGCATATTATAGTTCATCACGAAGCCTTTATAGCTTGGTGGCAGTGATTGGAGAACTCTGTCAATAACACTATCATCTGGAAGGTTAACTCCCAGCTGAGTCAAGTGATTATGATACCCAGACATTTTGAGTATGTGTTCACTGACAGAGCTATTCTCCTCCATCTTGTAGCTATAGAACTTGTTGGAGACTTCATATCTCTCAACTCAGGCATTTGCTTGAAATATTAACTTCAATTCCTGGAATATCTCATATGGTCCATGACGTTCAAAACGCCTTTGAAGTCCCGATTCTATGCCGTAAAGCATGGCACACTGAACTATCGAGTAGTCATCAGATCGAGCTTGCCAGACGTTCATAACATCAGCATCTGCTCCTCCAGCAGGCCTTTCACCTAGCGGTGCATCAAGGACATAATTCTTCTGTGCAGCAATGAGGATAATCCTCAAGTTACGGACCCAGTCCGTGTAGTTGCTACCATCATCTTTCAACTTAGCTTTCTCTAGGAACGCATTAAAATTTAAGGGAACGGTAGCACGGGCCATTGATCTACAACATAGATGCAAAAACTATCAGGACTAAGTTCATGATAAATTAAGTTCAATTAATCATATTACTTAAGAACTCCCACTTAGATAGACATCCCTTGAGTTATCTAAATGATCACGTGATCCAAATCAACTAAACCATGTCCGATCATCACGTGAGATGGAGTAGTTTTCAATGGTGAACATCTCTTTGTTGATCATATCTACTATATGATTCACGTTCGACCTTTCGGTCTCCAGTGTTCCGAGGCCAAGTCTGTACATGCTAGGCTCGTCAAGTTTAACCCGAGTATTCCGCATGTGCAAAACTGTCTTGCACCTGTTGTATGTGAAAGTAGAGCCTATCACACCCGATCATCACGTGGTGTCTCAGCATGACGAACTGTCGCAACGGTGCATACTCAGGGAGAACACTTACACCTTGAAATTTTAGTAAGGGATCATCTTATAATGCTACCGCCGTACTAAGCAAAATAAGATGCATACAAGATAAACATCACATGCAATCAAAATATGTGACATGATATGGCCATCATCATCTTGTGCCTTTGATCTCCATCTCCAAAGCACCGTCATGATCTCTATCGTCACCGGCTTGACACCTTGATCTCCATCGTAGCGTCGTGGTCGTCTCGCTAACTATTGCTTCTACAACTATCGCTAACGCATAGTGATAAAGTAAAGAATTACATGGCGTTTGCAATTCATACAATAAAGCGACAACCATAAGGCTCCTGCCAGTTGCCGATAACTTTTACAAAACATGATCATCTCATACAACAACGTATATCACATCATGTCTTGACCATATCACATCACAACATGCCCTGCAAAAACAAGTTAGACGTCCTCTACTTTGTTGTTGCAAGTTTTACGTGGCTGCTACGGGCTTCTAGCAAGAACCATTCTTACCTACGCATCAAAACCACAATGGTGTTTCGTCAAATTTGTTGTTTTAACCTTCAACAAGGACCGGCCGTAGTCAAATTCGATTCAACTAAAGTTGGAGAAACAGACACCCGCCAGCCACCTTTATGCAAAACTAGTTGCATGTCTGTCGATGGAACCGGTCTCATGAACGTGGTCATGTAAGGTTGGTCCGGGCCGCTTCATCCAACAATACCGCCGAATCAAAATAAGACGTTGGTGGTAAGCAGTATGACTATCACCGCCCACAACTCTTTGTGTTCTACTCGTGCATATCATCTACGCATAGACCTGGCTCTGATACCACTGTTGGGAAACATAGCATGCAATTTCAAAAAAATTCCTACGCTCACGCAAGATCTATCTAGGAGATGCATAGCAACGGTAGGGGGAGAGTGTGTCCACGTACCTTCGTAGACCGAAAGCGGAAGTGTTTGACAACGCGGTTGATGTAGTCGAACTTCTTCTCATTCCGACCGATCAAGCACCGAACGTACGGCACCTCCGAGTTCTGCACACGTTCAGCTCGATGACGTCCCTCGAACTCTTGATCCAGCAAAGTGTCAAGGGAGAGTTCCGTCAGCACGACGGCGTGGTGACGGTGATGGTGAAGTGATCCGCGCAGGGCTTCACCTAAGCACTACGAAGATATGACCGGAGGCGTAAACTGTGGAGGGGGGCGCCGCACACGGCTAGGAATTAATGTTGTGTGTTCTAGCGGTGCCCCCCCCCCCCTCCCCCCCCACGTATATATAGGTGGGAGAGGGAGGGGAGCAGCAAGGGGCGCCCCAAGTAGGAGGGATCCTACTTGGGCACCTCCTCCAAGTCGGCCTCCCCCCTTCCATATCTACCGGAGGGGGAAGGAAAGAGGAGGGAGGAGGGAAGGAAGGGGGAGGCCGAATCCCTCCCCTTCCTTCTCTTTCCCCCCATTTCCTTTCCCTCAGGTGCGGCCCATATGGGGGGCGCAGCAGCCCCTGCTGGCTGCTGCGTTTCCCCTCTTGGCCCATTAGGCCCATATCTTTGCCGGGGGGTGCCCGGAACCCCTTCCGGTGACCCGATATGTACCCGGTACCCCCGGAACACTTCCGGTGTCCGAATATCATCGTCCTATATATGAATCTTTACCTCTCGACCATTTCGAGATTCCTCGTCATGCCGTGATCTCATCCGGGACTCCGAACAACATTCGGTCACCAAATGACATAACTCATATAATATAAAATCATCATCAAACGTTAAGCGTGCGGACCCTACGGGTTCGAGAACTATGTAGACATGACTGAGACACCTCTCCAGTCAATAACCAGCAGCGGAACCTGGATGCTCATATTGGTTCCCATATATTCTACGAAGATCTTTATTGGCCGTACCGTAATGACAACATATGTTATTCCCTTTGTCATCGGTATGTTACTTGCCCGAGATTCAATCGTCGGTATCTTCATACCTAGTTCAATCTTGTTACCAGCAAGTCTCTTTACTTGTTCCGTAATACATCATCCCGCAACTAACTTATTAGTCACATTTCTTGCAAGGCTTCTTATGATGTGCATTACCGAGAGGGCCCAGAGATACCTCTCCGATACTCGGAGTGACAAATCATAATCTCGATCTATGCCAACCCAACAAACACCTTCGGAAATACCTGTAGAGCATCTTTATAATCACCCAGTTACGTTGTGACGTTTGATAGCACACAAGGTATTCCTCCGGTATCCGGGAGTTGCATAATCTCATAGTCAAAGGAATATGTATATGACATGAAGAAAGCTATAGCAATAAAACTGAACGATCAATATGTTAAGCTAACGGATGGGTCATGTCCATCACATGATTCTCCTAATGATGTGATCCCGTTTATAAAATGACAACACATGTCTATGGTTAGGAAACTTAACCATGTTTGATTAACAAGCTAGTCTAGTAGAGGCTTTACTAGGGACTCAGTGTTTTGTCTATGTATCCACACATGTATCAAGTTTCCGGTTAATACAATTCTAGCATGAATAATAAACATTTATCATGATATAAGGAAATATAAATAACAACTTTATTATTGCCTCTAGGGCATATTTCCTTCAGTTCAAGCATGTGGTAGGCTAGATTAATAGTAGAGTTTGAAGTTGAACCTTGTGCTTGTGTTGATTCGTGCTTAGATCTGTGATTTGTAGCTATTGGTGGTCCATTTATAGCATGCTGTTTGTTGTAGATGTATGTTCCTGCTCATAGATTGTCCGGTATGCTCAGTATGATAGCGATGAACCATGTGCTTAGTATGATAGTGATGAAGCATGTGCTTGGTATGATAGTGATGAACCATGTACATGTATGCTCCTGCTTTCATGGATTGTCCGGTATGTTGTGTGCTATGCTTACTGTCAATGCGTGCTACGATTGTAGGACATGACCACGCAGACGCAAGATCTTAGTCAGGCCCTTGTCCTGTCCGACAGCCAGTTTGCTCCATTGTTTGTTGAGGACTCGTAGCCTATGTCCGAGATGGCACCTAATTCAGAGGTGTTCGTGTCTGATTCTGTCTATGTGCCAGTAGTGCTTGTTGAGCAAACTCCTGCAGCTGCTGCTGCTGCCGCTGCACTCAAGGTAGCAACAGCAAAGGCAAAGAAGGATGGTAGGTCGAACAACATGAAGTGGCAGCCGTTCATGTCCACATTCGTGCTGAACAAGATGTGTGAGCTCATCTCTAGTGGAGTTAGGACTGACAAGGGCTTCAAGGAGGTGCACTTGAACATCGTTGCGAAGCAGGTGTTCGAGTTCTGTGGGCAGGACGTGTCCGCCACCCAGGTGTGCAACCACCTGAGGAAGTGGAGAGGTCGATGGATCCAAGTGTCCAAGCTGAGAGACCTTAGCGGTGCCTCATGGGATAAGAACACTTACTCCATAGTTCTGGAGGCAGAGCACTACGTCGGCCATGTCGCGGTTAGCTCACAGCCCTCTTCCTTTTCATACTGTCCACCATTGCCTACTCCTAATCGCAACTAACAACACTTGTGTTTCATTCTTAGGACCACCCAAGGGACGATGGGTTCCTCAACATACCCATACAGAACTACAGCCAGATGCAGCACATCTTCTCCTTGGGGCTGGCAACTGGGAAGCATGCCATGGGCTCGAGGGAGCCTCTTGGTTCTCCCATGCCAGACTTCCCTGGGACCCTGGACGTCGAGGTCCTTGATGGCCCTGACAAGCCCTTTGACCCCGTCCATGATAGGAAGAGGAAGAGGGGAGGCCTGATGGAGGAGGAGATCAATGTCTTTTGCAGCATGACTGAGGCGGTGAAGGAGGTGGCAACAGCCATCAGGGAGTGCAAGCCCCTCGACGTCCACCCTGACCTGTATGGCGCTGTCATGACCCAGGGTGGCTTCAGCGACGAGGCTCTCATGGCAGCTCTCAGCCACCTGCTTGACAACAAGGCCCAGGGTGTTGGGTTCGTTGCCATGGCAGATGCTCACAGGGTGCTGTGGCTCAGGAGCTGGCTGGGCAAGCACTACTACTAGAGTAGTGCTGCCTGTGAGCGTGCATGATCCCCGACGGCGATGGCGATGGCGGTGGCGACGACGACGACGATGACGATGACGGCGTACATTTTGTGTAGCTAGGGCTGGAAAACTATTTGATGGTCTGTATATTTTGGTGAGGTGGTATATACTAACCCCTCACGATGATGGTGAACTTGCGGTGGTAGGACGACACCCTCTTTTGGATGTGGTGGTAGGATAACATCATGGTAGTGCTAGGTAGAACTTGCTATGCCGTATGATCATGCATGCTTTACTTCTTCTCTTCTACTTGTGTGCTCCATTGATTTGCTGCTTCAACTCTTGCTCTTGTGCATTGCTAGGGCAAGTGGTATGCCGTGTTCATCGGTAAGGCTCCAGGGGTTTACAGTTCATGGGAAGAAGCCAGTGCACAAGTGGCATCGTATAGCAACAGCAGCCATAGAGGGTTCAAGACTAGGCAGGTAGCAGAACAAGCTTACTCCAACTGGGTGCGAAAGCACGAAGGCAGCAGTGTTGACAGTGGCAAGGTTGGAGGTGTCAAAGTGAAAAGTGCTAAGGTGGATCGTCAGTTTGGGCTGAAGCTGAAGAACTTCATCATCTTCGCCCAGTTCATCGCCATTGCTGTGCTGTGGCGTTGGTGTGCTAGGTGTGGTCATTGTGGGTAAGCTCATCAATTAGGGTACAAGGTAAGCACACCATGTACGCCGTATGCAACCAAACACCTTGTTCATGTGCCGCTTGGGCCAATGCAGGCAACCAAACAAAGTGCACTTGCGTATTACCTAATGCAGGGACCCTAAATGCAGGCAACCAAACAACTTGTAGATGACGCATTAGGGCCTGTTTTTACTCAACCAGACTGAGTTGAGAAGTGTATGCCATGCAGGAACTGTTCACAACTTGAACCAAGCACGCCCATAAAGACCCAAGTCGAAGCCGCGTGCCAGCAGACCGTCTCCTGCGCCGACATCCTCGCCGTCGCCGCCCGTGACTCCGTCGTTGTGGTAAGCTCGGCAGTTAGCTCTGATGCGTGTGATTCTGTACATCGACGTAGCACATGCTGATATGTACTTATTTCATTTCTTCCGATCCTGTGGCTCATATGATCTGGTACTCCATTGCTAATACCACGGAGTACTGACTTAAAAACACTCGGAGTACCTTCACTTAAGGGGCAAAAAGGTAATCTCAGCAGCTCTGGTGTATTTTATTTTTTCCTTGGCTGAAATAATTTTGACCGACCTAGCCCTAATCCCCATTCATGTCGCGGCGAACAATCAGGCCGCAGTTGTCGGTGAGACCGGCGGTGGCGGCCGAACAGATTGGGGCTGAGGGCCGCAGTCGCGGCCAGCACGAGGGCGATGCCGCAGATGGAGGCGTGGCGACCAGAGGTCAGGTTGCCCACTATCGCGGAAGGGCGGCAACGTATTCGTTGGTACGGCGAGCAACAGCAAGCTAGCCTCTCGGTATGTCCAGGTAATTTGCCATTCTGTGTCCTCTAATCCTCTCGGTATGTGCAGGCGAGCCGCCCGTGGGCGAGGTTGAGCGGCTATGCCATGACGAGAGGTCCATGAGCGGCAACTATTGTGCCACCGTGGCTTTGAGGAGCCAGCCCCAGCCCCTGTACCTATGTCCACTGTGATTATTTGTTCCCCGTGACTCGTCAGATCGGAGTTGATTACAGGAGAAACTGGAGAAAACATCAAAAGAAAGAGGTAAAATTCAAACTGAACAAGAATGCCCCCTCGCATAATTTTGTTTTCGAGAATGACGGGGGAAAACCCCACCGTTTGTTATATTACTCGAAGGACTCGGCAGCCATACAGTGTTTTCATCGAAATGATAAAAACAACAAGGTAAGAGAAAACAACAAGGACGGAGGGAGAGGAGAGACTCGTCTATGCTAAGCACAAGCAACGAGCAAGGTGCGAACGACCATCAGCTGGTGGCGCTCATGGTCACGAAAGCGCCTACTCCAGATAAGGAGGTTGTCGGACGCCTTCTGAAGAACTGTACTCGCAGTACACTGTCGGCGGTTGAAAACAACGTCATTCCTTGCCTCCAAACCTGCCAGAGGAGAACAAACAGCCCGTCTCTCCAACATGAGCTAGAGACAGACTCCGGGGGTGCAGAGGAGAGAGCCTCGCCGACACAACGTAGGGGGCCCATGTTGAGCCGCCTCCGGACCTCGGCAGCGCTCGTACATGTGATGAAGAGGTGGTCAGTGGTCTCATCAGCGCCACAAGACTCGCATGACGGGGTGGGGGAGCAGCTCTTGGCGTGGAGGTTCACCCGCGTGCTAAGGCGACCACCGGTAAGAAGACGCGCGAACACCTTGATCTTCGAGGGGAGGCAGGAGGCCCAAATCTCGGAGGATGTGAGGTCGGTGCAGCCGTGCAGAGAGAGCACCCGGTACACTGCACGCGAGGAGAACCGCGTCTCAGGGGCCCAGGCCATGATCCGGCGATTCGTCCTAGAGTAGAGGTGGACGGAGCGGAGCACCTCACGGACCGCCTCCAGCTCCGATGCGGCCACAGCGGACAGCCGTGGCTGGAGCGAATGCCGTCACGAAGGACATCCGCGACGGTGGCGTTCGGCCGCGTCGATTGGGAGAAGAGCGCCTCGAACTGGAAGCACAACGCACATCCGGGAAGCCACCTGTCCTGCCAGAACGAAGTAGTGCAGCCATCCCCGAGCTCGACGCGGGTGACCGACCTGTACATCGGCAGACCCATGTCGACAATGCTCTGGAGAAAAGACGGGGACGACGAGGAATCACCGATGTCGCCACGGGAGCAGCGGAGGAACCACCGCTTCCAAGGCGGGCACTCCGAGAGGTGAAGCTTGTGGACGAAGTTGAGGAGCAAGCACGTGTTTTGCCGTTGAAGATCGCGGATCCCGAAGCCAGCCCCATCGCATAATTGGACCACGGACCTTCAGTTTACTAGACTGAGGATCTGATTATAATGCTTAATATGATTGAGGGGATGAAGAGAAGGAAAAATAAGCGCACACAAGAACAGCATAGGAAGATGGACATGATGGTAGCCATGAGATTATATTATCTAAAAATACTTATTTCTACCACGTCTTCATTCTAGGTACCACCGCTAGCAGTCTCTGCGTCAGTCTTGTTATTCCTTGCATGAAACTATATCACAGTTCTCTTCTTGGTTTGTCTTTTTGATATATTATGTAAAAAGCTGAAAGTGAAGTAACTTAGACAAACCATGAGCAAGCAATGTGCTAAGCAAAACATCAGTAGCTATCAACTGAGACTGTTGTGTATTTCCCCTCTTGTTTCGTCGGTTGCTTTGATTGATGGTCCATTTAATATCATGGTGATTCAGAGAAACATAAAGTTAGCAGCTATACTATGTATGGAAATGAAAAATCTTCATATTTTAAATCCTGGTGCCATTTATCTGATACGAATGAAATGTTGATTTGACCAGGGCGGTAAACACGGATGGAGCCTTCATCCTTCTGCTAGAGCTTTTAAATGCATGGATGCAGAGCAAATCGAAGTTAGACATTTTTTTTTTTGAAAAATGGTCATCTATTTGGGAAAGACAAGTGTTATGTAATCTGTACTTTATGTATGGGCAATAAGACTTTTATGTAATCTGTACTTTAGCTGTAAAATTTCTTTTCGTCATTAGATAGAAGCTGAAGAATTTGGCGACATGATGTCAGGGAGTCCTGTATGTTTATGATCGATGTTTGGACTGGTGATCTTATTCAGTGCAAAAAACAACCAAACAGTGAATGAGAAGAGCATCCAATTTGAATTGCGATGACAACACTCATATAATAAAGAGACTTGTTCAGATGTAATGATGGCCGTTCAATTGTATTTACTACTACTATGTATCAATTTATAAGATAATTTTTTTGAAGAAACTACCTTGATCTTAACAGAACTAAGATAGATGTCAAATCAATTCTTCACATGAAACTCTACTAGTAAAGCAGATTCATCGCATCATTCGCACTGATGATCTATATGCAACTTTAGCATTGCAAATTGGGACAAGTTAGCAAAAAAAGATGAACCAAGCGAAGACTAGCAGCAATGCCATGCCAATTCAGTCGCCATTCTAAACAAAACATCATCATATTATGTCGTCGATGGACATATTCAGCGCACTGAATTCATCTGACCAAATCTCTGGACTGGATTTACATAATACATCACAAATCGAAAAACAAATGAACTACTAACAAAGCCCCAACTCGTCACACAATGGATATGCTTTACCAAAACGGAAACCGTGTCTCCAAGAATCATGGTACCAAATGAATCAGAGTAGTGAGGAACATTGAAGAATTATTGGCACTGTTATTTCCAGATGTTCACAAGATACAACTGCATGATCTCTCCGACTTCCCTTTTTGCTACGCTTCTGTTTTTCTTTGTCACTACACTGCACATTAATTGTGGTCCGACAAGCTCAACACCAACATCAAAGAAAAAATAATCTAACTAGACCATGTACTAGAAGAATGTTATCATCATCAACCGCGGAGCTGGCCGGGGATCACCATGCCCTCATGGTGTGGCACCTTAAAGGACCTCGAACCATGGCTCCAATGGTTGCTGCAGCGGAAGGAGTATCCTTGCTGAAGAATTTGTTCAAATGACTAAACTTATTTGGGATTGCAGATAATGAAACCCCAACCTCTGTGGTTTTTGTAGCTAGAGCACTTTTCATCTGCAAAAAGAAAATGTAACATAGATAATTCAGCTGGTTTTAGTTCACATTAAGCAAATCTCTTAATTTTGCATTGGTTTCTTAACAGTCTAGAATTATTTAAGCTACAAAGATTAATAGGAAACCCTTTAATAGATCCACCACCAGAATAAGCTAAGTTGCCGACGGCCCAGGGCCGTCGGCATAGGCCCAAAAACCGTCGGCATAGGGCTATGCCGGCTATGCTGACGGCAGTCGTCGGCATAGCCCCGTCGGCAACTCGGACGTCGGCATATCCCAGGGCGGCCGTCGACATACAAAAATCGTCGGCATACATACACCGTCGGCAATATTCTCCACCAGACGGCCGTCGACGGCGCCGCCGTTAAAACTGTGCCAATCATACGCTGACATGTGGCAGCACCTGGGCAGCCGTGGCGCGGAGCTACGCCGACAGTTAAGCCGTCGGCATAGTTTTACCGAGCGACTTAGCCCTCTGAGCCGGGGTCGGCGGGCCCATGTATGTGCCGACGGTCTTTCTACGCCGACGCCCCCCGTCGACATAGTGGAAGATACGCCGACGGCCTTTCTATGCCGACGGCCCCCGTCGGCATAGATGGAGGTATGCCGACGGTTTTTCTACGCCTACGGTCTTCCTGTGGCCGTCGGCATACCGTCATCTATGCCGACGGCGATAAAGCCGTCGGCAGCAACAGTTATTCTGGTAGTAATCGTACAAACATATGTAAAATGGGAAAAATCCACAGATGTGTAAAGTTACTATTTGATGATCATGGCTATAGGTAAGAGATTCAGTGTTTCCTGTAAAATTAAATCACTCCAGTGCAGGATATCGCTTAAAGAAGTACAATCTAGGAGGAGGTATGTCACGACCAAACATGCACCTTCCTGTATGTACGAGCTATTACGGTACTGCATTACATACGAGAGATGATGCTTAACAAAGCTGAGATAAGACTGTAACCAGTTAAGACTGTCGGGTGAGGCAGAATTTCTTATCTCAGATATGCAAGATCCTCTCTAACCAGCTACAAACACTTTATTGATTTTGTTTAGCTGCTTAACCATTTAACTCTCTTTCACAGCAAAACAAGTGCAGTACTGCTGTGCATTTCCCAAGTGCAAACAGACAACCACGAAGATGGAGAATGGATTCGGAATTGTGTGATACGATTGAGAAGAAACGAGATGACGAACCTGTGGTCTCTATTTTCAGGCGTAAGGACAACGGGGGGTTATGCGCGACCGAAGACACTGTAGTCTACAGGGATGGCGGCTCCGCGGCGGCCGAAGACACTGTAGACTACATGCACGACGACTGCAGGACCTACGATCACTCGATCGAACGCGATGGACGGGGACGGCGGCGACACGGGCAAAGAATCGCGGGGGATACAGCGAGGGCAGGGCCTACAATCCTTCGACGGGGGAAGAGAGGAGCGAGGCGCGGTGGCCGATGGATGCCGGCGATGGCAGGGGCGGGCGCCGCTAGGCAAACAGGATTTAAGAAAAATATAAATCCCAATCGGGTTGTGGGCTCTGGCAAGACAAAAGTCGGAAAAAGCCTTTGAAAAAAGACGGGATTGCCTTTTTAAACGAACGGCCAGATTTATGTGGTACTCCGGTGTATGCTTTGGGAGTACCAGGGTACCGTAAAAGAGCTTGGTTGCGCTCTCAGGTACACACCATCGGCAATGATTTCTTTCTACCCAAACTTCACTACAACGGCCCGCTAGAGAGACATTCTGAGTTTCTGACACGGCTGTGCAGGCGCCCACACGATCGGACAATCGCAGTGCCGGTTTTTCAGGAACAGGATCTACAATGAGGCCAACATCAACACTGGCGCTCAAGGCCAATTGTCCCCAGTCCGGCGGCGACAGCAGCCTGGCGCCGCTGGACACGACGACGGCCAACGCGTTTGACAGCGCCTACTACAGCGTCCTCGGCCGGCGGTAACGCGTGGGGGCAGCGACGTCCATCTCCATCCTCCTCCAACAGCAGTGCGCAGCGGGTTGGCGGTGGCCAGGAGTTCTCCGGCGGCCGTTTGGCGGATGAGAGTTTGGCTACGATGAGATCTGATCTGGGCCCGAGGGATTTAGATCAAGATCCACTGCGGCTGCGCCTTGTCTCGACAACGGCAAGAGGAGATCCCCCCTGGGTAATCTTCGCGGCACGAGGACGTCCGGGTCTCTTGGCCCGGGCATGGTGGTGGTGGCTGCCTTCTCCACCGAAGGCGGTTGGCCAGGCTGGTAGTGACGGATCTTGGATCCCACTATTAGCACCGGCGACGAGTTGGGGAGACATAGTCGCCGGTGAAAACCGAGACGACTCCGGTCATGGTGGGCGATGGCGGCGTCTACGTCGTTACCTTGATGAAGGCATCGTCAAGCAACTATCGTCAACTTGCTCGTGCCGCTCCGGGAGAAATCCTAAGATCACCGGATCGGACGATGGCGGCGCTGCGGTGTCGTGTTCCCTATCGGGGGCATCGTTTGTGGAGCGGCGCCGGATGGAAGAGGTGTGAGGTGGTGTGGCGTGCCTTCTCTCGCGTCGACGATGGCGGGTCTCGGCGGCATGGAGCAGCGGGGTCTCGCCGGTGAGCATGTGATGATGGATGAGCGCAGGATGGTGGCGTTGTCTGGCGTCGTGGTGACGTCGACGGCAGCTAGACCGGGCAAGGTAGATGCAGCAGTACATCACTGAAGATGGATTGGTGGCAGGTGGCTGCGGCGGCCTCATACCAGGCAGGCGTCCTGGTTGAGGAGTGCGCCGGACTGGTGGGTGCTCTATACCCGGCAGGCGTCCTGTTTGGGACGTCAGGTCTTAGATGTTAGGTTTGGCTGTGAGATCTGTATGGTATTAGGCCCAGATTATCAGCATCTCTACATCAACTGAATAGGAGTAGCGACAGATGTTGCCTAGACGGTGGCTTTAGTCTTACTGTTGTATGACTTTGTAAGGTCTTGTGTGAAATTAATAAAGTGTCTGCATGCATCGTCCAGATGCAGAGGCCGGGGGTCCTCCTCCTTTAAAAAAAAAAAAACTACAGCAACCTCATGTCCCAGAAGGGACTGCTGCACTCGGACCAGGTACTGTTCAACGGCGGCGGCACCGACAACACGGTCAGGAGCTTCGCGTCCAGCGCGGCGACGTTCAACAGCGCCTTCGCGACGGCCATGGTGAAGATGGGTAACATCGCCCCAAAGACGGACGCAGGGGCAGGTCAGGCTCGTCTGCTCCAAGGTCAACTCGTAATCTCCGCGCCGACACACTGCTGCCGATACGCAGGAGCATGAATGGATTAAATAAGGTCTCGGAGACCAGTACCAGCACCTACGAGTACGTAGCGTGTGTATTTGGGGTGGTTGGAAATTGTACTTGTGCATGTGTGCGTCTACACATGTGTAACGAAATTCTCGTGCAAAAGCACGGATGATTGCTTCCTTTTATCCCAGTATATATATCATACTGTACTTCGAGATGTTACCATCTGCCATTTAACCCTCTCCACGGACGGCGGTGCTCTTGGTATGCAAATGTCATTGGAGGGTAGTTCTCACTGGTGGGCAGGGGATGACCGTCTCTACTGATGGGAAACACTATAAGGGCACATACAACACAGGCGCTAAGCTAGGGGCGCTAGGAATTAAATCCTAGCTTTTGTGGCAGTTTCCAAGTTATTCCTGGTGCTATTTCTGGCATCGATGCCTAAGTAGGAGTCCAACGCTTAGAAATTACGTACAAAAGTCACATCCTAGCGCTTGCTTCTAGCACCCAGGCGCTTGTGGAAAAAAAAAATCAGATCCTAAGCGCCTGTATAAGCATCGCTGCATTGAACATGCCCTGAGACACCACTAATGACGAGTAACCATTTCCGTGAAATCTTTACGAGATTTTTTGACACAAAAATATTGAGTGGGTATTGCTTAAAACAAAGTTCCAATTTTGACACAAAAATATTGAGTGGATATTGCTTAAAACAAAGTATCTATAATTTTTCATTAAATAATATCATTATTTGTAGGCTACACAAAAAAGACAAAAACCTGGCCCAAAAACAACAAAGAAAATGTCCTTTTTTTGGGCGGGGTAGAGAGAGTCCATTTTTTTTGCGGGGGAGAAAAAGTCCATTTTAATATATGTATTAATGTTTTTTGTGTACACCACACGAACATATATGTTATTGAAATTTTATACATGTGTACCACAAATGTATGCTTACTGGGTTTTTTTTTCAGATTTTTTTAGGTGTGAAAATAGTATTTTCGCTGAATTATTTTTAAATGGCTCCCTCGAGCCCGTCTCCCAAATGCACTTTCCACGATGATTCAGCTTGCCTATATTTGTACGATTTCAGGTCATCAGTGGAAACATACCTTATTGTAGTAACCAAACCAATTTTAATCGGGTTCTTGCGTCATAGGCGCCATTTGTCATCATCTGGTTGGAGCGAACACCGATCACTTCTGCGTGGCGCCTTGGGACGTGTCTCCTGCCACGTACGTACACCGGCAAGTCTAAATCCCGTCACAGACGAGGCGTGCCCTAGCTAAGCTAGCTGTCCTCCAAATCGATCTGGGCCAAGTCCATGGCTCGTCGTGCTGCCGATGCCGAGGCACTGCTCGTCCTCGGCTTCCTCTCCCTCACGGTATCCAGCTTCCTCACGGCATCGAGCTTGCTCGTCCCAGAGAGCCGGCGCCGGTCCCGCAACACGGACATTGGCGATGAGGTGCTCGGGATCGCCCTCGGCGCGACCCACTCGTGCATTGCCGCCGTACACCGGGACGGCGCCATCGAGATCGTCCCCGACGACCAGGGCAACCGGGTCACCCCCGCGTGGCTCGTCGGCGAGGCCGCCAGGGACCAGTACGCCGCCAACCCAAACCGCACAATCTATGGCGCCAAGCGACTCCGGGGACGGCGGTTCAGCGACGCCGACGTGCAGCGGGACGTGGAGACCTTGCCGTACGCCGTCGTCGACCGGGACGGGATGCCGTACGTCCGGGTGGAGGTGGGCGAGGACGACGTGTGGTTGCTCAGGCCCGTGGAGATCACTGCCGCGGTGTTCGCAGACATGATGGGCAGGGCGGCGGCCCACCCGGGCAGGAAGGTCATGTTGGAATTTGCTAGTAGGTCTTTGGCGCAAAGCCCGACTAAAATTAAAATTCTGAAATTCTCTTGATTCATTCATGTATAGTTTGTGAGTGGTGTGAGTGGGACTAAAGTTTAGTCCCATCCCAAAAGTTGAGTGAGACTTGCACCTCTTTATAAGGTGAGCTCTTCTACCATTTGTAAGAGCATGAGAAGAGGAGACCTACACGCGCGCTCCTCCTCGCTCGCTCGCTCGCCTCGCCTCGCCTCGCCTCGCCTCGCCTCGGGTTGCGGGATTGAGCCGAGCCGAGGACAGAGCTATGCACGTTGTCTATATTTTGGACGCGTTAATTACTGAACTGTTTCCGATTCTTTTGGATCGCGACTCGGACGTGGGATTTACTCCCACGACCTACCCGGCCAGTCAGGCAGACGTCTACCCTAGCCGCCGCCGCTTCGTATGGTTTCGCACCACCGTTCCAGATCATTGCGCCGCCACGCAAGTCTTCTCCATCCCTCCTTCCGGCGTGCACCGCGAGAAGGGACAGCAGGCCTTCGGAACTCCGCCTCTCGTGATCCTGTACGGGAGAAGGGCGATCAGGTTTTTGGGGAGCGCACTCGCGCGACTGCTGGCAGTGACAACTTCGCCAACGACGACTTCTTCCCCGACCTCGGCAACCTCATCCTCGACGACATGAGCGACAACCTCAACACCGGCGGTGCTGCTCCTGCTGCACCGTATGTGATTCTATCCTTCTTGTTCGAGATCGTGGTAGAATTCATGTTTCTAATATGTACCCTCACTAGTAGAAAAATGGCCTTTTGTCCCGGTTCATAAGGGCCTTTAGTCCCGGTGGGTCGGGCCGTCCACGTGGCCGCTGCCTAGAGCTCCACACCAACCGGGACTAAAGGAAATTTTATGACTTTTTTTTGAATTTTTTCCCGATTTTGAAATTTCTGAATTATTTTAACCTCTAATCTCTAATCACCCCTCATCATTCCAAATCATCTAACTTCCCGGACGGTCACCCATCCTATCACTACCCCAGCCTGAGCATGCTTAACTTCCGGGTTCTATTCTCCCTCGTTTCCAAGTCTGCACTTGTTGTTTTCCTGACAATAGTAAGATGTCAATCCTATTAACCCTCAGGAGTTTAGCTTGAGCATGAAGTCACAAATTTCACTGTTTGAGTTTGAAACTATTGTTCTCAAAAATAATAATTATTTAGTAAAACTAATATTTCTTGAATAGTAGTTTGACCATTGTTTGACCACAGTTTGACCAGATTTGACCAAAATTCAAAAAAACTGAAATAATTATTTAGTTACACTAAAATTCTTGAATAATTATTTAGTAACACTAATACTTCTTGAATAAGTAGTTTGACCATAGTTTGACCAAATTTAATGAAAATTTAAAAAAAACTGAAATTTGAGCATAACTTTTTTTCCTTTTAGAATTTGAGGATTCTAAAAATTTGCAAACAGGCCGTAGGCCGTCAAAATTGAATGCGGATTTTCGTGCTGAACATTTTGATATATTATACATTTTTTTCTGACATCGTATGCAAAAGTTATAGCCGTTTTATATTTTCCCTACACTTTTTGCAAAACATGTCCAAATTTAAGTTTTTAAATTTTCCTAACTAGTAGATGTAGTAACATAACTACATCTCGAAGGATTTTAATTTTTGAAGTTTTTATCATTTTCTTTTGCTTTTTACAAAACTGAAAAGGCGATCCGGGGGGGTAGAGTTTGAAAATGGGACCTTCAGTACCGGTTTGAGACACTAACCGGGACTAAAGGACATGGCATCCTTTAGTCCCGGTTCGTGTCTCAAACCGGGACTAAAGGTCTAATCTTTAGTCCCGGTTTGAGAAACGAACCGGGACTAAAGGGCTCAGGTGAACCGGGACTAATGCCTTAGCCGCACGAACCGGGACCAATGCTCACATTAGTCCCGGTTTGTGACTGAACCGGGACTAATGTGAATATTGCCCTGTGACCAAAGCCCTGTTTTCTACTAGTGCCTAGATGTGATCTGTTCATCTACTATGCTAGTTTGCATGATTAGTTTAATCTCTGCTATTGCTGTCATGGTTTATCTTCTGTTTATTCGGATTAAATCTCGTAGTAATTTGTTCGTATTTCCAACGGGTCACGCGGGCGGTGCTCACCGTCCCTGCCCACTACAGCGACGCGCAGATGGATGCTACAAGGGAGGCCGGCGTACTCGCCGGGCTCGAAGTCCTCCGTTTGGTAAGGGAGCCCATCTCCGGCGCTATCGCCTACGGCCTCGACAAGCATAGGGGCGACGCCAGGAACATGCTGGTGTTCGACCTCGGCAGCAGCACGCTCGACGTCACTGTGCTCACCCTCGATGAAGGCGTGTTCGAGACCATGGCGAGCAGCAACGACGCCCACCTCGGCGGTGACGACTTTGACCGGCGAATAGCGGGTTACTTCGTTGAGCTGATCCAGCAGAAGCACGGCCGGGACGTCACCGGCGACGGCCACGCGATGCAGAGGCTGCTGCGGGAGTGCGAGCGCGCCAAGCGGGCGCTGAGCGACCACGACCAGCACCAGGTGGGCGTGGAGGTCAAGGCCCTGTTGGACGGCGTCGACCTCTCGGAGACGCTCACCAGGGCGCTGTTCGAGGAGCTCAACGAAGACCTTTTCTTGAAGACGATGGCTCCGTTGAACAAGGCCCTGGCGGACGCCGAGCTGGAGAAGGGAGACATCCACGATGTCATCCTAGTGGGCGGCAGTAGCAAGAACCCCAAGGTGCAGCAGCTTGTCAGGGCCTACTTCGACGGTAAGGAGCCCGTCAACGTCAAGGGGATCAGCATCAATCCTGACGAGGCCGTCGCGTATGGGGCCGCCGTTCAGGGGAGCTATCTTACTGGACACCATGACGACGACGACAAGGTGTTTTTTGGTATAGTAACTTGTTCTGCCTCCCTCACCTTGGCAAGATTTTTATGACGATGCGGTTAAGACTCAATTAATAAATAAAAAAATTATATGCAGGGATAGTTGACGTGCCGCAGCCCGCTATCGGCATCGAAGCCGCCGACGGGGCAATGGTGAAGCTGATCCGGAGGGACGCCGGCTACCCGGCCAAGGGGACGCATTTCATCACCACGTATTGGGACAAGCGGACCACCATGGCAATCAAGGTCTATGAGGGCGACCGAAGCGAGGTCAAGGATAACAGACTCCTCTGCGAGCTTGACCTCTCTGAAATCCCACCTGCAAGGTTAGCTAACTATTAACATACTCCTACATCCTACTCCGAGATCACACATACATATTGTCAATTTGTAACGCGAATTATTCATGATGGGTGCAGTATATGGAACTGGGGAAGGCGGGAAATCAAGGTGACCATCGAGGTGGACGAGCAGGGCGCGATCCACGTGGAGGCGACGGACAAGGCCTCCGGCAAGTCAGCCAAGACCACCTATCATCATCAACATCATGGGCGGCTGAGTCGAGAAGAGATCGACCGTATGATCCAAGGGGCAGAGGTGTTCGCCAGGCTCGCCAAAGCTAGGCTAGAGGCCTACGTGCACAACATCAAGGAGACCCTTGTCGCTGCTGGTGACATGCAGCTGGAGGAGAAGGAGAAGGGGGAGGTGGAGGGTGCGGTGAGGGCTGTGTGTGAGTGGCTTGAGGGAAACACGGACACCGCCGAGGAGGGCGACTATGATAAGAAGCTCTCGGAGTTGCAGGGTGTGTGCGCCCCAGTCATCTCGGTCCTGCACAAAAGCTTGGGAGGTGACCTCGACCACTACGAGGATGAGCTTTTGGCCGCTGGATAGCAATGACCATGAAAATAATAACTCTTTTATTTTAATTAATACTACGAGCGGCTAAATACCCACACGCAGCCTCATAATGACAATCACAATGTCAGTCTTATACAATAGAGGCATTTAACATAGTGCTCCTAAAGTTATTGCCTTTATTTTATTACTAGTGGGTGGGGCGCGCTGCCTGAGGCGTTCTGGTGCGGTGTCAGG
Source organism: Thinopyrum elongatum (assembly GCA_011799875.1). Classification (NCBI taxonomy): domain Eukaryota; kingdom Viridiplantae; phylum Streptophyta; class Magnoliopsida; order Poales; family Poaceae; genus Thinopyrum; species Thinopyrum elongatum. Next base: position 109,594,745 of record CM022298.1, on the reverse strand, counting down.
TAGTAGGCCGCACTTTTCAATTTATTTTTTAGGCTGTGGGGTAGAGCACATGCACAAGCTCAGTGCAACTATCTGGTAGTTTTGCGTTGACCATTTATCCATTTGGTACCGAGTACAAAATATGCTGGCATATAAAGATTATTCCCCATCAAGGCTTAATCTTCATAGGGCAATCAGCATTTCCAACAACTTCAGCTCTCCTCATGGCTTCCTGCAAAATAGAATCAGCAACTCATAACCAAGCATACACTTGAAGACCAAACTGCATAGATGGAAGCAAACCCTTAATGTGGAGAACACCATCGAACTGGAAGCATTTCATCTCAACATGAACACGAATCTTGAGCGGCTGTGGTGCCATTCTCCTCCTTATGTTCTTGACAGGGCATCCTTAACCACAGGGGTGACAGGCGGCACAACATTAGTCACTTGTAGAAAATGTCAACACAGATGAATCTTGACAAACGTCCAATTTATTGTCACATACTATAAAGGTATTTTATGCATGCATAATCAGCGCCAGCCCTATGGCAATATAAGATTTTATGATCCATATCATATTGCCATTAGCAGACTCAATCTATAGAGTGCGTCAATTTGCTCTGCAAGAACTGAAACAACATAGCATGCATTGGGATTAAGACAAATCACCAACGACATGAAGACAACACATACGGCTTGGCCTCCTCGCCCGTCTCCTCGTCTCCACACGTCGTGGGAAGAGGACGAAGGCACGGACTGCTCGACCACCTCGTCCGTCTCTCCAGCGCCACACGTGAAGGTGCGAGAACGACACGGCACCCATATGGCCCGACTCTCGAGAGAAGGGGACTCAATATTGAAAATTTGAAATGCCAAGAGAAATCAAATGTATAAAATAAAAAAGCAATGCTATAAAATATCAAATGTATATAAAAAAAGCAATGCTATATTAAATATCAAATGTATAAAAAAAAATCAATGCTATATATAAACATGCAACTGGCATGTAAACCAAGACATAACATCTACACATCACAAATTATTAAGATTTCCAAGAGCCAAAATATCTAACAATGGTACACATAAAAAAGTTCAGAAATATCAATACCAGAGGGAACTCCTGGTTCGGACCTGAGGAGAGAGGATGGGCAAGAAAGAACCTCCCGATCCGGAAAAAACGGATCGGAGATCTCGCGCACATCCCCAGCCACCACAGTCCGCCGGCGGCCGCCAGGAGGCTGGATCTCGGGGATGGCTGTGTCCGGGGCGGAGGGAGATGGCTGGGGGCGGCAGGTGGTGCTCGGAGGGTGGCGTGAGGCTAACGATGGCCTGCGCGTTCGCGGCGGAGGGCGCGGTCGAGGCCACGGCGTCGTCGCGCGCATCCATGCGCCTGCACGAGGGTGGGACGTCCCTCGTCGGTCCTGGCTGCGGCGTCGGCCAAGGCGCCTCCTCCTCCTCACACCCGTACTCGCCCATGCAGCCGGCGGCGGCCGGTGGCATCGGCACGGCTGCCCGTAACTGCAGTGATGAGCGCTGCCGGGAGTGTGTGTGCAGCCACGGAGATCCCAAGGCCGCACGTCTCAGCACTTTCTCGTACGTGGCCGCGGAGGTCACATCGAGAAACTGCGACGCCGACGTTCTGGATGCGGCCTTCGAGTCAGATGTGAAGCCAGCGCCGGCATGCGACTACGCCGGTGCTGCCGACAACGGCACAACTATGGTGAAGGATGGGTCGGCCTCGAGTGAGGTGGCCATGGAACAATGCACGGACGTCTATGATCGCAGTACCAGAGGCGCCCACGGACGGGACAGATCTGGACGATGCCGCTTCGTTGTCGTGCGCCGATATGTCGGTGCCGGCGTCTCGGTGTGCGAGAGAGGTGAAGATGGTGGTGCCAGCGTTCGCAGAGACGACGACACGCACAACATCGTCGGCAACGGATGCATGGGTAGTCATGGCGGCGGGGGCCTCCGTTGGTCATTGCGGTGGGGGTGGCGGCCCTCGATAACCGCGATAAGGAGATCAGGTGGCACAACAGTGCATATTCAAGTGCGTCGGCATATTTGCAGGCATAGCGGCGGTGGTCGTGTGCGGCACTTGATGTCGGCTCAAAGAGGATTTCGTCCGGTGCGAGGGCGGCGGCCATCGCACAAGGATGCTCGAGGCGCGAGCGACGGAGTCCCACGCTAGTGAGCAAGGGGCGCAGTGGTGGTTCCCCGTCGACTTCTAGCTCCGGAGCAGCGGCTCCGACGGTATGGAGCATGCTGCAGTGTGACTGGCGCCGGTGTGGAGTAGCAGCGGCCAGTTCCGCACCGAGACGTGGGCGTCCACCCGACGGCTGTGACGGTGGTTTAAGGTGGGAAGGCGTCCCACCAATCTGCTAGTGCCGTTTGGCACTGGCGTGGAGTACTGACGAAGGCGACTATCGAATGATCTATCATCAAGATGCTGATTGGAACACCGCTTCATGTCCGGGGTGAAAACTCTTGTCCTGACCATTATTGGTCGGGCTCAGCAGCGACGAGTGTATACCTTCTTGAGGGCGCTGCTACGGAAGAAGTCGACTTAATCGTAGGTGTTAATTTCATATCTTGTAATGGTTCGGCCATGATTGCCTTCGTTTTGTACTCTGCTGAATAATTAATAAAAATGGATGTATGCATCGCATTGATGCAGAGGCCGGGGGTTTTAACCTCCTTTTCAAAAAAAAAAAACCATAAAAAAGTTCAGAGGATAGACCTGTTGTCTTCCAATTTCATCTCCAGTTCCTTCATGTTGCTCTCCCACAAGAGAATGCAATGCAGCTTCTGCTCGATTATGTGCAAAGCATTTGTAATTATAAGTCAGTATGGACAAATATTCATTGTGGACAAACATGAGGAAAAGAGAAGTTATGTTAACAAGGAAGATTGAAAGAACATGTATCGTCTCATGAAAAACATTCATGTCACTAAATGGTAGAAATAAGAAAAGAAAAGTTCAATTAACCAACAAGAATGCAATATAAAAAACAGAAACACCTTTAAAGCTGTACAATTGATGGTTCTAGTTGTATTACTCTTAAAATGCCATGGCAGCTGAAGATGATCTGCACAAATAAACAGCTGAAGATGACCTGCACAATTAAATTATCTATTGTGCCATGAACTTGTTACAACTTCCTTGATGTACCTGTATCATGGGATCTGTGAGATTCATGGCCTAGTGATCACTAACCATGCCAGTCTTCTGCTCCTGGGAGGTAACCAACCCATTGCCATTCCGTAACCTCCGAATGTAGTTTTTCTCCTCCTAGCATTGACATGGAGATGAGGATGAGTCATATTGTTGAATTCTCTAAATGGTCCATGCTTAACTTTCCAACACAAAACAAAGAAAAGATATATTTGTAAAATTGTCAAATAAACATGCTGGCCAAGGTTGCTATCAAATAAAACTAGAGCTATAAAATTTGCCCTAGCTAACAAAAAAATCAGGGTATTACAAAAATGCAGGCACCCAGATTCAGATCGCTACAGACATCACAAATCCAACACTATAGATAATACTACCACGGTAGCCAGGAATCATAATACTACCATGGCAGACAGTTCACGTTTTGTTGAGTACATACATGATACTACTAGGTCAGAACCTACAGACGCAGGACCATTGATTTGTACTATCCAACAACACTGAAACAATCGCAACCCGAAAATTAAGTGGCTCGAAACTGGCAGCGCCCAACCCATGAATAAAGCGGCATCGATCTGAAACGCAGGACAAACAATGCCTTGCGGATGCAGTTTCAGCATAGATAAGCATAAGTAGCATGTATTAAAAAAAGGCTTGTGCTCTGTTGGACATGAACAACCTCATGATTCCTGAGTCGGATGAACATAGCAAAGTCAAATCAGCACAAGGAAAGGAGATCCCACATTGCCCAATTTCTACAATCGGCATCACCACACTTGTAAACAAGATAACAGATTTACTAATTCCAATGCATCAATTACTACATAAACAAAATTACCACATAACAAAATCAACGTCACTGGAGCTAAATTACGCAAATTTGCATAACACTCACGGGTAGAGGATATCCATCAGTCATAGTAGTATTGGAGGTTGCGACCGTACCGGTGTCATGGCTGGATCAGTTCAGCTGGGAACCTTTGCCGCTGCTCACCTCGATGCTACTACCATGGATCTGGAGCTCGGGGGAGAGGTGGCACTGCTGCTTCCCATCTGCCGAGGCACGACACCATCGACCCAATGCCGAGGGCGTGCTCGCAACCACTTCCCCTCTTTTGATAGGGAGTTGAGGTTGGGCGCAGAACCTACTCTCTGCTGCTTGGATTGCTTCTCAGTGGGCGACGAGATCATCCTCCGAAGAGGAAATACATAACTGATGACCGTTGGTAAGAATGGAATTTAACTAATCGAGCGAGTCAAGATGTAAATCTAATTATATGATCAAAATAGAACCATTAAACAGTAGGCGAGTCAACATGATTTTAACTGACCAAATTTCAAGCGGAACATAGTTTATATAATTGTATGTATAATTTAGTCATGAAAACTTTGCAAACATACTTCCTACTTGTCTTCCTGGGAGATAATCAACCTTGTAAATATTCATCCTGCTGACGTGACTTGTCATACTAATCAAACTGAACTTAATTATCCAACGGAGTGCAGGTAAAATCTTGTCAACTCCAAGAAAATGACAAACTTAAACCGAGTATACTTACAATGGAACTAAATTTTGAACATCGTGCTCAATATAATGCAGTTCAACTCATCTTTTTCCCCGAAAAATAAAACTCATCTTTCAAAATATGCCTACATTAATGACGACGATGCAATTAAGAATCAATATGATTTTTGTACTATGCAGGGTTATTAGGGAAGTACATTGTCGTGCAGCCTGCCATCGGCATCGAAGCCGACGACGGCACCATGGTGAAGCTGATCCGGAGGGATGCCGGGTACCCGGCCAAGGGGACACATGTCATCACCACTTATTGGGACAAGCGGACCACCGTGGCAATCAAGGTGTATGAGGGCGATAGAAGCGAGGTCAAGGATAACAGACTCCTGTGCCAGCTTGATCTCTCTGAAATCCCACCTGCAAGGTTCGCTAATTATTAACATACTCTTATTTCCTACTTCGAGATCACACATACATACGGCCAATTTGTAACGCGAATCATTCATGATGGGAGCAGTATATGGAATTGGGGAAGGCGGGACATCGAGGTGACCATCGAGGTGGACGAGGCGGGCATGATCCACGCCTAGGCGACGGACAAGGCCTCCGGCAAGTCGGCCAAGACCAGCTATGGCTATCATCATCGTTGGCTGAGTTAGGAAGAGTTCGATGCTATGATGCGTGAAGCGGACGAGTTCGCCAGGGATGCCAAAGCTAGGTTGGAGGCCTACGTGCACAACATCAAGGAGACCCTTGTCACGGGTGACATGGAGCTGGAGCAGAAGAAGAAGGGGGAGGTGGAGGGCGCGGTGAGGGCGGTCAGGGAGTTGCTCGAGGCAAACACAGACACCGCCGAGGAGGGGGACTATGAGAAGAAGCTCAGTGAGTTGCAGGGCGTGTGCGACCCGGTCATCTCGGCCATGCAGACAAGGTTGGGAGGTGACCTCGGTGACTATGAGGATGAGCTTTAGGTCGTTGGATGGCAATGGCCCGGAAAATAACTATTCTTAGCATTAATTGATTAATTAATTAATGCATTGCGTCTTTGTCAGAATGGCATTTCTAACAGTACAGAAATAATATGTGAGCATCTATGTTGTACTTTATTTAAAAAAACAGAAAAACAAAAATAAAATTGCGCCTTATGTTTTTTTAGATAAAAATCATAACTTTTTTATTGTGACTTAACTTGCTGCTCGTTTGTTTTTGAGCGAAAGCGAACGTGGGCTTGTGCGCTGGAACTACGCACACCTCAAGGCCTCATGCTGCTGGGGCCGGCCCATATAGAACGCTGGAGGCGAGTTGCATGTAGTAGGCGACATTTAGACGCACCTGACGGTGCGGCGCACAGCTGTTGGCCGAAAATCTACGCACCAACCAACAACACTGAGCGGACGGAAGAAGCCCAAATGGCGTGCGGCTAGAGGATGATTTGGCCCAAACTGTATCGCCCCAGGCCTGCGTCTGAACCGAGTGCCGCTGGACTGCAGTACAGTACAGAGTCTGAAAGAAACCGTCGCATCCGTTTAATCCTGTCACTTTCATCGAAGGCGACCTGTGCGCAAGATGATGGCGCACCGGTCAAAGCGACTCTGAATTGCCTTGGACAGAAGCGGACTCCCTACAATTAGTTAGTCCAAACTGTTCGTCTATGAATGCATCCATGCGTAGCTCTGGGCTTTTTTTTTCAAAATGATAGAACTAGATAAGGAAGTTTTGTTTATATCGCCATCTGCAATAGCATTCATGCAGCTGGTTCCATGTAATTGGAGATGAACCGATGGATAGTGCGTGTGGACGTATGTTCGCGTGTACTCCACACGTACTACAGGATAGCTCATTTACGAGGCAAATCGAATTTTGTGTTGGGTTTACTCCCACGTTAGTTGTTGGAGAGGAAACACATCATGAATTTAAAGGCAAGGGTATCCTCTCCTGTTAGCTTATTGTTTTGTGATCCCGCAAAAAAAAAAAAGCTTATTCTTTTGCGGTAATGATCCAAAATCTCTTATAGAACATGTGTAACTCTCCGGTTAGGCCTGATCATAGGACGAACTGCTCGTGTAGCGGGGCTATGACGCAGAACACTGGTTTGCCGGCCTGGGGTTTGGTCTTTTCTCCATTGCCCGAGTTCAGTGGTTGTTGTGTGTTCGGAGCGTTTGGCGGGCTGGTTGCGCGCTCGTGGGGTTCCATGCCATGTGAGTAGTCTGCTTGTAGTTTGTCTGTTTTGGTTTGAGCTAGGTTTTCCGTCAATTAACAGAGTAATTCTCTTCTTCATAACAAATTGACGAGGGAAAACTTTTGCATCAGTTAAAAAAACAAAACAAGAAAGCATATAAAGTTTATACAATAAAAAAGCCTAACAATCTTATATTCCTTCAAAGCAGGTTTAGAACCACACCTTTACCAAAAAAACTCGAGTGAATTGCAGAAAACATCGACACTGAAGGCTAGGTTTGCAGGAACCACAAGTCTACGGAATTGTGCCCAAAACCACTAATTTTTTCTCTAATTTTTTTTGCAAAAAACACTAGTTGGCGGCTTTGGTCGTTTTGATGACGATTATGACAGATGGGTCCCGCTTTTGCTGACGTGGCCTAACGGTTCGCAGGCAACTCCGTTAGACAGAGGATTTTACACCGACACCCTTTTTGGGAAAATTTAAAAGCAATCAAGCCCCTGCCCTCCTCGTCTCTCCTCTCCGGAGGCGGAGGCGGACGTACCATGGGCACCGGCGGGCCGGTGCTCTCAGGCGCCCCCACTGCCACCGCCGCTCGGGGTCCAGCTCCACAGCACCTCCTCATCCTCCCGTCTCCTTGTTCCCTCTTTCCCCAGCCGGCAAGAGCCTACGGCCGCCCACCTCGCCCTGCAACCTTCCTGTCGACCCGCCATGTGTTGCAAGGGTGCGAGCAGCCACGACGGCCGCCGCGCAAGGGCGCGAGCAGGGAGTTGCACGGGCGCGCACTCGAGCAATAGGAGGTGCACGGGCGCAAGCAGCGGCAACGGCCGCCGCGCACGGGTGCGAGTAGGAAGGAAGCTGGGCGCGGACCGGAGCAAGCCGCGACGGGCGGAGCTCCTACACCCCCCTCGTATTCCCGCCTTGGCCTCCGACCTCCCCAGCTCGAGACCGATCCGCCGGAGCTCCTGCACCCCCTGTCAGCGCTCAGATCCGATGGATCCTGTCCCTTCAGCGTCTCGTCACCGTCCGCCGGAGTTCGCAGCAGCCACCGCCGCGAGAACCGCCGCGTCATGGGTGCCGGGCGTCGCGGCAGTTCGTGGGAGTTATCCGGCGGTGCACGGTGGGAGTGGGGCGGCGGGAGGTGGTTGGGGCCGGGGGAGAGGAAGGTGCGGTCGTGGGGGAGGTCGGCTTGAGCTGCGGCGAGTGCGCTGGCCGCGAGCACGCCGCCACCTGACGAGGAGACAGGCGACGGGGTGGGGGGGTGGGGCTGATTGTTTTTTTCAATTTTGAATAAGGGTGTCTTTCTGAAATTACAGGGACTGTTTTGTAAATCTGTAAAAATCTCCCGTCTAACACCGTCAAATGTCAACAGTTACGCCACATCATCATTTGTGGGACCCATCTGTCAGAATCGTCATCAAAACAACCAAAGCCGCAAACTAGTGTTTTTTGCAAAAAATTAGAGAAAAAAATAGTGGTTTTGGGCATAATTCCGTAGACTTGTGGTTCCTGCAAACCTAGCATTCAATGTCGATGTTTTCTGCAATTCACTCAAAAAACTAGTATACATAATGACGGAAAATATATTACTCCATTATTATGAGATGCTCTATGCCATTATTGATTCGCAGATTTATGTTTCTCTCTCCCACGGGCACCTAACGGATACATGATAAGGCCAAGGCAGACCAAGAGAAATTATTCCAGTACATGATATGCCCTACTGCTGGGAAAAAAAAAATGCAGGGCTGGTGTTGGCTGTAACGATTTAAGCACTTAAGCTGGAGGTTGCCACACTTGGATACAAGCGTCTGACCCTTCTAAAAAATCGGCGGGTTTGTCCGTAACCGTATCCCCTATCCAACATCTAGCTGGCCACACGACGGCGCTCGGCAGATCGTGGACGCCGAGTCGACGTCGATCGTCAGCCATCATAGACTAAGCGGCCATGTGTTTTGGATGCTTGCTAGACTAATCGGACATAAAATTTGGATGCTTCCTCCCAAGTGGGAGACCGGGAGCTACCTGCAGTCGCACGTGAACTCACTTTTTGGCTATAAATATGCATGCAATGCTGCATTATCTTGCAAGCCACAGCCAGATAACAAGTGCCGCACGTGAGCTCTGGACTTGTAGCTAGGTAGCTAACCATGGCCATGGGTTCTGCCTCTTGCATTTCTCTGGTGGTGCTCGTGGCTCTGGCCACGACGGCGTCGGGGCAGCTGTCGTCGACGTTCTACGACACGTCGTGCCCCAGGGCTCTGGCCACCATCAAGAGCGGTGTCGCGGCCGCCGTGAGCAGTGACCCCCGCATGGGTGCGTCGCTGCTCAGGCTGCACTTCCATGACTGCTTTGTCCAAGCAAGTTCTACATAATATATCGGCACTTTTTTCCATAACTAATTTGCTTGATCAAAAGGGTAACCAATTTTACACCATGTATTAATATAAGTTAGTATGTTATACTTTGGCTACAGGGCTGTGATGCATCTGTTCTACTGTCTGGCATGGAACAAAACGCTGCTCCGAACGTGGGGTCGCTGAGGGGCTTCGGCGTCATCGACAACATCAAGAGCCGGCTGGAGAGTATCTGCAAGCAGACGGTCTCCTGCGCCGACATCCTCACCGTAGCTGCCCGTGACTCCGTCGTGGCTGTAAGAACATCTTAGTACTACACGCAGTTACATGATCGATGCTACCAGAAGGATAGAACATATATTTCTTCCGATTCATATTAATTATCGCTGATTTAGTATATACTTAATTTCCTGCTTGGTATGCTATCTTTGACATACAGCTTGGAGGGCCATCGTGGACTGTCCCGCTGGGGAGACGGGACTCCACCACCGCAAGCGCCTCACTGGCGAACAGTGACCTCCCTGGCCCGGGCTCCAGCCGGTCACAGCTCGAGGCCGCGTTCCTCAAGAAGAACCTTAACACGGTCGACATGGTCGCGCTCTCAGGTGCACACACCATCGGGAAGGCCCAGTGCTCCAACTTCCGGACTCGGATCTACGGCGGTGACACCAACATCAACACTGCCTTCGCGACGTCTCTCAAGGCCAACTGCCCCCAGTCTGGCGGTGACAGCAACCTGGCAAACCTGGACACGACGACGCCCAACACGTTTGACAACGCCTACTACACCAACCTCCTGTCACAGAAAGGGCTCCTGCACTCGGACCAGGTGCTCTTCAACAACGACACCACCGACAACACCGTCCGCAACTTCGCGTCCAACGCGGCGGCCTTCAGCAGCGCCTTCACGACGGCCATGATTAAGATGGGAAACGTCGCGCCACTCACCGGGACGCAGGGGCAGATCAGGCTCAGCTGCTCCAAGGTGAACTCATGATTGACGTACACGTCGGCAGCTTGCCAGCACGATGCGTCAGTGAATAAGGCCCCAGAAGCAGTGGCCAATATCAATTATCGTAGCAGCACCTTGCAACCTGTATTTCAAAGCATGTGCAGCAGCAACTCATGCATGTGTCTACAAATTTAACGACGGTTGAATCATCAATTTCTCTTGCAAAGACAAGGAGAATTACGATCAATCCTACCTTATTACACTCGTACAAGGAATCAAAAGGTGTACACTTGTCCGATGACATTTTGGCATGAAGTGACCGTGCTCTATTACACTCGTACACGAACATCTTAGTACTACACTAAGTTACATGAAAAAATGAGATAACTTATCACGAATCAAAATACGGTTGTGTAGAAGGGATGAAGGAGATTAAGGAGGTGCTTGTAAGAAAATAGGTGCTAACCACGTACACGCATGGCTCGCCACAACCATCGCTAGCATCTAGCGGGCATGACTCACGGGAAACGATGGATTTGAGCGTTTCCAGTGATGCAGGCAAAACGGTGCTTTAAGAATCGTGCGATGCAAGCCCAACACCGATTGCATATAACTAAAACAGCCCAACACAAATTTTTTTTTTTTTGCATCCAGCGGGTCTGGTTGTGTTGGATATAGGCTACCGAACGCATCCTTAGTACTACACTCAGTTACATGATGGATGCTAATGGATTTGGATTTATCCTAACTCTATGCGCGCAACCTGTACTGCACCACACATCCAACCCTATTGTCAAATCAACATGGCCCACATGTGTTAGCCATGCATGCGCCCGTCTGTATAGTTCAGCCATATTTCAATTGATTCGACCTCACGTGGGACCAATCTCTTCGTCTACGCTAATGCACCATTTAAATACATGGTTAATCAACATGTTTTAACTAATTGTGGTTTATTATTTACTAAAAAATAATGTAATTATTCTCAGAAAAAACTAACGAAATTAATTAATTACTGGATTATACCAAAGGGATTTTTTGATGGTTGTGGTGAACTCTACTGGAAATTCCAAAGAACTTTCCAAAATCCAAAGAAAGCAATTAGTCATGGCAAAGTTTTCTCCAAAGTTTTTCTGATTTTTATGGCAAAGTTTGGACACCATGTTAGCAAAGTCCTGTTAGAAAGTTCTTCGTTTCTTAGAAATTTCTTTGTATTTTTTTCTAAAGTCCTTTGAAAATTTTTATAATGTTCTTCCACTTCTTGTGTATGGAGAGGAGCAAAACAACAGCAGTGATTTACCGAAAACTGCACGACAGGAAAATAAGATCAATCCATCTTTCTAAGTATGCTGGATGAAAAATCCATCAGATAGATGCCACTATCACACACGAAACCAGACGCATCTCGAAAGATTGAGAAAAGAATAATCAAATTGTTTAAGAAAAATTCCTGAAATATATAAAAATATTGATCTTGTTTTAAAGGTCCTTTTGTCAGGAGTTCAAATATATAAAAAAATTCCGAAATCAAAATGTTGGTTTCAAAGATATAAATGATTTAACTTAGGAAAGGTGAAATAAAGGGGTGGATTTGTTTGTGAGAGAGAGGAGAGAAGAGGGAGAGTGGACATGCAAATGTGACACCATTTATACCAGCTGATGAGATGTGCATGGCGATGTGTGGTGAAGATTGGAGTTGTGCACGCAAAGGATTAGGAATAGCCATACTCGGCTGTGATGCATCTGTTCTGCTGTTTGGCATGGAACAAAATGCTGCTCCCTATGTGGGTCGTTGAGGGGCTTCGGCCTCATCGACAGCATCAAGACCCAGCTGGAGAGTATCTGCAAGCAGACGGTCTCCTGCGCCGACATCCTCACTGTAGCTCCCCGTGACTCTGTCGTCCCCGTAAGAACATCTTAGTACTACACTCAGTTACATGATCGATGCTACTGGAGGATAGAACATATTCCCTTCTATTCATATTAATTTTCACTGATTTAGTACATACTTAATTTCCTGCTTGGTCTGCTATCTTTCACATGCAGCTTGGAGGGCCATCATGGACTGTCCCGCTGGGGAGACAAGACTCCACCACCGCAAGCGCCTAGCTGGCGAACAATGACCTCCCTGGCCCGGGCTCCAGCCGGTCACAGCCCGAGGCCGCGTTCCTCAAGAAGAACCTTAACACGGTCGACATGGTCGCGCTCTCAGGCGTGCACACCATCGGGAAGTCCCGGTGCTCCACCTTTCGGATTTGGATCTACGGCGGTGACACCAACATCAACACTGCCTTCGCGACATTTCTTAAGGCTAACTGGCCCCCGTCCGGCGGCGACGGCAACCTGGCGAACCTAGACACGATGACGCCCAACGCGTACGACAACGCCTACTACACAAACCTCTTGTCACAGAAGGGGCTCCTGCACTCGGACCAGGTGCTCTTCAACAATGACACCACCGGCAACACCATCCGCAACTTTGCATCCAACGCGGCGGCCTTCAATAGAGCCTTCACGATGGCCATGATTAAGATGGGAAACATCGAGCCACTCACCGGGACGCAGGGGCAGTTCAGGTTCAGCTGCTACAAGGTGAACTCGTGATTGACGTACACGTCGGCTACTTGCCAGAATGAATAAGGCCCCGGAAGCAGTGGCCAATACCAATTATCGTAGCAGCACATGCAACCTGTATTTCAAAGTATGTGCAGCAGCAACTCATGCATTTATCTAGATATTTAACGACGTTGAACCATCAATTTCTCATGCAAAGGCAAGGAGAATTACTATCAATCCTACCTTATTACACTCGTAAACGGAATGAAGATGTACACTTCTCTGATAACATTTAGGCATCAAGTGACCGTGCTCAATTATTTAACGATATTTTTTTTTTCAATGTTAGGAGGAAAATGGAACACATAGAATCCAAAGACAAGGATCATCCTCAAAAAGAAAAGGAAAAGAATAACTATATCGATCATATTTATACCTGTACACAGAATGAGGATGTACAGTCCTCTTGTGAAATTTGGCATGAAGTAGCCATGCTCGACTATTTTATGAGAAAACTCTTTTCTACTATCTACAGGGTTGTGATGCATCTGTTCTGCTGTCTGGCATGAACAAAACGCTACTCCAAACGTGGGATCGCTGAGGGGCTTCGGCGTCATCGACAACATCAAGACCCTGCTGGAGAGTATCTGCAAGCAGACGGTGTCCTGCGCCGACATCCTCAGCGTAGCTGCCAGTGACTCCGTCATCGCCGTAAGAACATCTTAGTACTACACTCAGTTACATAATCGATGCTACTGAAGAATATAACATATTTCCTCCGATTCATATTAATAGTCGCTGATTTAGTACATACTTAATTTCCTGCTTGGTCTGCTATCCTTCGCATGCAGCTTGGAGGGCCATCGTGGACTGTCCCGCCGGGGAGACGGGACTCCACCATCGCAAGCGCCTCGCTAGCGAACAGTGACCTCCCTAGCCCGGGCTCCAGCCACACACAGCTCGAGGCCGCGTTCCTCAAGAAGAATCTTAACACGGTCGACATGGTCGCGCTCTCAGGCGCGCACACCATCGGGAAGTCCCGGTGCTCCACCTTCCGGACTCGGATCTACAGTGGTGACACCAACATCAACGCAGCTTTCGCGACGGCGCTCAAGGCTAACAGCCCCCAGTCCGGCGGCGACTGCAACCTGGACACGACGACTCCCAACACGTTTGATAACACCTACTACACCAACCTGCTGTCACAGAAGGGGATCCTGCAGTCGGATCAGGTGCTCTTCAACAAGGACACCATTGACAACACCGTCCGCAACATCGCGTCCAGCGCGGCGGCCTTCAGCAGCGCCTTCGCGACGGCCATGATCAAGATGGGAAACAACGCGCCGCTCACTGGGACGCAGGGCCAGATCAGGCTCAGCTGCTCCAAGGTGAACTCGTGATGGACGTATCAAGTGGCCAGTACTTTTCATACCAGCACTTGAATAGTGTATTCACAAAGCATGTGCAGCAGCAAATCATGCATGCATCAACGTATGTAACGACGGTTGAATCCTCAATTTCTCATGCAAAAGGCAAGGAGAATTACTATCAATCCTACCTTATTATACTCGTACACGGAATGAAGATGTACACTCCTCTCGTGAAATTTGGCATGAAGTGGCCGTGCTCGATTATTGAACAAGAACATTTTTTTTTCAATTTTAGGAGAAAATTACACGAAATCGCTGCGCTCCCCGAATCCTATATAGCACCCACTGCCTGAGATAACATAGCTCCGCTGCTGCTGCCCGATCCAACAGGCGTGACACATCCCCCCCCCCCCCCCCCCCCTTCTTCTTTTTTGCACATTTCGCCCTTTTTTTTATTGTTTCTTTTATACTCTTTTCCATCTTTTGTTTCTCTTGATTCTCCAAAAAGAAATCACTTTTCCCACTTTTCACTTTTTTTAGGTGGAAATATGTACGGATTCTCTAAGAGATAACAAGAACATATAATATAGCACACATGAAATATTTCCTCAACTGCATGCATGATTTTTTTTTTTGACATACTTCCACCTATCGAAATTATATTGTATGTAATTTTTTCAATAGTCAAACTTTCTAAATTGACTAAGCACATAAATTATTTTACCGACAATAATAATACCATATCAAGACCATTAGATTTACGACCCCAATAGCTATTGAACGTTTCACTGTGGGGCATGGCAATTATGAATATTTTCCAGGGAAAATTATTCGAAAGAAAATGGTAATTTATTCACAAACAAATGGCGACTTGTGGCAAACAGAGGATTTTACTGCAAAATTGCCGTGTTCCTTTGAATGGATTGCCATGCTCCCAACACATAAATTGCCGTTTAGTTTTGTCTTGCACTCACAGCGAACGTTCGCTAGATTACATTACCTAGATTTATCATGAAATATATTTTTAATATGGTATACATTCAGTATTGTAAATATTCATATGTTTTCTATAAATGTCAAAGTTTCCAAAGATTGACTTTTGAAAACAAATTATATGCATTGAATTCAGCATGGAGGGGGTACGTGAATATATTTTCATTCTAAAATACATAATCATTTTCTTAAATACACATTTGATCATACTGCTTCATGAAAACAATGATAATATGAAACAAATGATCATTTGGCCAAAGAGAAGGAGAGTCGATACATGCAACTGTTTGGCTATGAAGTGGGATCCCTACCGTTCACGTACCTCAGGATTCTGATTCATCGTCGCAAGCTCACCAACAAGGAATGCAAAATTATTGAAGACCGCCTCGAAAAGAAGCTTCGTAAAATATTTGGAAAAATAAATTCTACTGTATATTTGAAAGTATTTAAAAAAAAAGAAGCTCATCAACTTTTTTTTTGACATACTTCCACCTATCCAAATTATAGTGTATGTAAGGTTTTTCATTAGTCAAACTTTCTAAAATTTGACTAAGCAAATAAACAATTTTACGAACATTATTCATCACTTTTTGTTTTTTCAATGTTATTTCACTTATTATTTGATTTGTTAGTAAAATATTAGATATTAGTTTCTATTTCATTTTTATTTTTATTTTTATTTTTATTTTATTATATTCAAAATTATTATTTAACTAATTCCATATAAAATTCAGATAATTTTATAAAAATATTCATCCGAATGTGAACATTTTTCTTAGAGGTCGTAATTATTTGTTTTCAAACACATGAATATTTTATTCTAAAATGCATAATCAGTTTTTGAGAGAGGTGGACTTTTTATAGTCATGAACGTTGTTTTGAAGTACATGAACAGTTTATAATTAGTTAAAAGATAGTTTTGCATATGAAAAAATTACACATGAAATCGCCCAATTCTACCAAAAAAACTCACTAGTGGCACGGACATTTATTTAGTTACACGCACTGAATTTTTCCAGTGACAAAACTAGTTACTCTGTCAGTGACATCTGACAAAACGTGTACGTCATAACACACCTACATAAGAACTGAGTTTGTTCCTTGTTGATATCTTTTTTCATAGGGGTCAAGGTTAATGCATCATTTTTCGCAAAAAAAAAGGTTAATGCATCATCATTATATATCTTAACTAGATGGGATGATGATTACGTTATGGCCGTAAAGATTTGAAGAAACATTGTAGATTGGGTAACACGCGAGCTAACAAGTTGTTTATGGAGAATTGCGTACCTAGATTTACAAAAAAAAAAAATTTATTTCATCAAATCTGTTCGGGTTTCTTCCAACCATAAAGGAATCATGAATAATTGGTTATTTTTGTAGTGAAGGTTCCCTCTTTAGGACACGAATACGAAAACTCATGAAGAGTTCTGTACTAGGAAAACAAACTCGGGTGAAGGTTCACTTCGAGATTAAGGCTTCCAATTGAAAACAAACTCGGTGAACGTTGAGCTTCGGGCTTCATTCGGATTGTGGGGTTAATTCAGGTAATTTTTTCCATCGGTTGATTCAGACAAGAAGGACCACCATCACTAGTAGAAAAAGGGCCTTTAGTCCCGGTTCCAGAGGGCCTTTAGTCCCGGTTCTGAAACCGGGACTAAAGGTCCCCCCCTTTAGTCCCGGTTCTGTTACGAACCGGGACTAAAGGCCCTCCATGTGGCCGCTGGCTGGGCGGGGGCTGGAGGACCTACCAACCGGGACTAAAGGAATTTTTTGAAAAAAAAAATTCAAATTTTTTTTTATTTTTTTTTCGATTTTCAAATCTTTGGATTATTTGACAATTTAATCTCTAATCACCCCTCCTCACTGCTTCAGAATTTAATCTCTAATCTCTATTCAGCACTCATTCCAAATCGTCTAACTTCCCGGCCAGTTACCCATCCTCTCACTACTCCAGCCCAAGCACGCTTAACTTTCAGGTTCTATTCCCCCTAGTTTCCAAGTCTGCACTTGTTGTTTTCCTGACAATAGTAAGCTATCAATCCTGTTAACCCTTAGGTCTTGATGTCACATGATTTAATTTTTTAAATTCCAAACAATTATTAAAATAAACAACAATGATTAACAAACAACAATGATTAATTTAAAAACTAAAAAATACTTCAAAAAAATGAAATTTTTTCAAAAAATATCAAAAATTCTCAAAAATAAAAAAAAATAAAAAAATCCAAAATAATACAAAAAGTTCAAAATAAAATAAGTAATAATAATATTGAATTTCAATGAAAATAAAATAAGTAATATTATTATTATTATTATGCTGTTTATTCATTTAATATGGCATAATTAATATCTTTAAATCTGTAAATCGAAATTCGACAAATAATATATCCATTATTATCAGAAAAATGTGACCATGATGTCACACGCTTCACCGTTTGAGTTTGAAACTATTATTCTAAAAAACAATAATTATTTAGTAGTTTGACCACTGTTTGACCACTGTTTGACTAGAGTTTGACCACATTTCATTTTTTTTAACTTATATTAACTGAAGAATTTTTGTGTGTTCAATATGAACAATTCAAAGCCACATCCTCAAATTTCAATCATTTCTGACTTCATTTGCTATTTTTCATGCATTTAATGTTTTTTTTGAGCTAAATTAGCCCGAAATTGAAAAATACTACAAATGAACTCTGAAAAGGTTGAAACTTGGCATGGTATCATCATTTCACCCAAATAGCTTGTGTTAAAAAGTTGAGAGGGTTATGGCAAAAACTGGATGCACTTTATGTACAAACTGGACCATCTCTTTCGAAGTAACAGGGTTTCAGACGAAAACTCAGCTGTTACAAAGACATTTCATTTTTTTAATCTTATTTCAACTCCAGAATTTTTGTGTGTTCAATATGAACCATTCAAAGCCACATCCTTAAATTTCATCCTTTTTTGACTTTATTTGCTATTTTTTCATGCATTCAATGATTTTTTGAGCTAAATTATCCTGAAATTGAAAAGCACTACAAATGAACTCTGAAAACCCTAAACCCGGGACTTAAAACGTCTGAAACTCTATTCTAAACAGTAAACATTAAAGGGTCAAATTCTAAAACATAACCCTAAACTTAGAAATCTAAACCCTAGCCCTAAACTCTAAAAACGTCTAAAACGTCCAAAAACTCTATTTTTCCTTTGGAATTTGGTGATTTTAAAAATTTGGCGAAACGGAAAACTTGTTGTTTCATCGGACAAAACTTTTTTTTCTGCCAATTTTGATATATTATTTGTATTTTTCTGAATTACAATGATTTAGTTATGATTTTTCTAACATTAATGTGGTAAAGGGGTTTAGGGTTTAGGGGCCCCCCCTTTAGTCCCGGTTGGTATCTCCAACCAGAACTAAAGATAGACTTTTAGTCCCGGTTGAAGACACCAACCGGGACTAAGGGGGGGGGGGGGGGGGGGGGGGGGGGCTTTAGGCCCGGTTGGAGATACCAACCGGGACTAAAGGGGTGGGCACCGTTCGAGGCCGGTCGCAGACCCTTTAGTCCCGGTTGGTGTCTCCAACCGGGGCTAAAGGTCCCGTTCGAACCGGGACTGATGCCTTCGTGAGTGAACCGGGATTAATGCCATTATCCTACCTTAACCAAAGCCCTGTTTTCTACTAGTGCATGGAAGTCATATCGAGTTGACCGGTCGTCTGGCGACATGGTTCTGGGTTGACAATCTTAATCTATACCAGAGGCTACACCCATCAAGGGTCGACGACCCACCCAATTGGCTGTTGCGCACGTACCTAGTTAATAAACATCGTTATCCCACTCTCACATGTATACGTCAACCCATTGCACGACTATCATATACGCCCATTCTTACAATTGTCGATTGTGATTGCTAGCATTCTAGACGTTGTCTAGATTAGCAACGGTAATCCACCCTTAATATATGATGCTTTTCTCTACTACAACACCGAGGCATCCTAGAGCACATGGTATTAAGAAGACTCTACACGTCTTGTCTCCTCACCCTCCGCCGACATCTCCCCTGCCACTTGTGGTCCTGCCTCAATATCGTGTACCTTCGGGAGGCCAACACCGCCGTTACCTCAACCTTCCTCTTTGCGCTCAAGATGTCGTCATAGTTCTAAGAGTTGAGAAGGTTAAGTTAGACCAAAACAAAGTTGATGGTTGTATAAAGTACTGAACTACAAGTAGATGGACTTAGGCATGGGCAACCTGGCAGTCGAACCCGGCTTGGCCTCACTTTCCTCTCAGAAGCTCGGAAAAATGCCATGAAATGATTGTTTTACATCTTGCCTAAAATATGCTTAAAAGGTATAGTTATTCATTTTTCATCCCTCAGACTAATTATTGTTTTAAAATAAAAAATAGCCTTTCTTGGCATTTTTAGGTTGAACTTTTGCGAGTCTGGCCCAAAAACCTAGCCTCGTCAAGGGTATGTTATGCTATACAGCCCATGGTGCCTTGGCCACGCCCTGCCAACGTTAGGATTGAACTAACGACTAATGATTTGTTTATTGCTACGGGTTGATAAATCTCAGTCGACTGATATATACTTAACCTAAGTCTCAGTCGATGCTATATTAGTGAGATCTTACATAGAGACCTGTGCAAAAAAAATTATGTTTTTTATGTTCTCTCACTTGACTGAGACTTGGTGAAGTCTCAGTTGACGAAGATCCAGCCACACCCTTATTGCTGACGATGGCAGTGTATGTTCGGCAAGGAAATTGCGGAACCCTGCAGGCTAGATTGTATTTACAGCTTGTCGATATCTTCTCAATTGAAATGACGCATTAGAGGCTGAAATTAGTGCGCTTCTGGAAAGCTTAGCTCTCACCTTGCTTTGGTCCAATGACCCCTCTGCTAGATCATTGCACTTGATGTTATCGCTAAGCCTTGCCTTGATTGATCCATGTATGGTCACCTGCGCTTAAAGATCAGATAGCTACTTGAAGGTCGTGAGTTTATCCTTCGGAAGATTATTCGTGGATAGAATAGGGTCGTCAACTACCTAGCTAATTATGATCGCGCCTCATGTTGGTTGCACCATACACGACTTGGGGGTAGCCGATTGTAACCCTATTATAGAGGAATAAAACTCGAGACAGGATTTTCAGCACTCGGGTGCCCCTACACCCTTTATGAACAGTAAAAAAATCAAAAAAATCTGAAACTTTGGGCATCGAACATCATGAAACTTTTGATGATCTTGCAAAGTTTTAGCTAAAACTAACATTCGACGAGCACTCAAATAAAAAAACAAAATCATTGTTCAAAGTTTATGTACATTTTTGAGCAGTGATTTTGTTTTTTTGGTGAGGGCTCCATGAAGGTTATTTGTTGCTGAAACTTTGCAGGAACATCAAACATTTGATAATCTTTGATCCCTGAAAGTTTCAGAATTTTTTGATTTTTTTTCAATGTTTTATAAATTTACTGTTCATGAGGGTGTAGGGGCACCCGGGAGCTGTTAGACATTTCTCATAAAACTCGCTACTTTTCCTGGAAAAATAAGCCTGTATCAGGAACTCAAATCTAACCAGAGCAGTTCATCGGTGGCATGGAGGCCAAAGAAATTGCGTCCGGCCTGCAGATCGGCCACGTTACTGCCGGCCTAAACGTCCGTCGGTGCTGGCCTATGGCTGTGCGGCCTCAGTTCTGCCTCACTATTCCCACCGTGCGTTTGAGTCCCAGCTGCCGAATCGTCCGTGTTGGCCGAAGGCGACGGGAGCGCAAGGTGACTGCGCACCGGTCAAAGCGAAGTGAATTGCCTTGGATTAATGCTGACTCCCCACTACTATTCGTACGTAAGGCCAAACGGTTGGTGTGCATGCACACATGGCTCCAGGCGTCCGCTAGCATGTAAGTGATGAAAAAAGAGAGAACGCCAAGAGAGATCGCTCAAGTTGGCCCTGTTGCAAGGAAAATGCCTCGAATACGCTCAAGCTGGAAGCTCGCGGTATACCCGATCGAACTGGAGTCAGAGACTAACGTTGGACTATTGGGGCCAAAATTTTGGATGATCTATCGCTAGTCGGAGACCGGGAGCGATCTGCAGGTGCACGTGAGCTAAATCTTTGGCGATAAATATGCATGCTATGCAGCACTCTCTTGCACAAGTCACTAAGCCACACCACTTCACCAGTAAGAACTGCAGCAGGTAGCTAGTAAGCCGGCGTAGCTTTGCTCTTGCAGCTAGCTAGCTAACCATGGCCGCCTCTGCCTCTTGCCTTTCTCTTGTGGTGCTCGTGGCTCTTGTGGTGCTCGTGGCTCTGGCCACGGCGGCGTCGGCGCAGCTGTCGCCGACGTTCTACGACACGTCGTGCCCCAGGGCCCTGGCCATCATCAAGAGCGGCGTCATGGCGGCCGTGAGCAGCGACCCTCGGATGGGCGCGTCGCTGCTCCGGCTGCACTTCCACGACTGCTTCGTCCAAGTAAGTTGGTCACATGCATGCATACCCTGATAGCCGGCAATGGAATGTGGCAGGGTCCAGGGTTTAACCATGCGCGCTGCTTTACTATATGTGATGTGCAGGGCTGCGACGCGTCTGTTCTGCTGTCTGGCATGGAACAAAACGCTATCCCGAACGCGGGGTCGCTGAGGGGCTTCGGCGTCATAGACAGCATCAAGACGCAGATCGAGGCCATCTGCAATCAGACCGTCTCCTGCGCCGACATCCTCACCGTCGCCGCCCACGACTCCGTCGTCGCCGTAAGAATGTCATCTTACGATCATGCACATCATCGATTGAATGCCATCGCTAACCGTTTGCTTCGTATCCTTGGCGTGCAGCTCGGAGGGCCGTCATGGACAGTCCCTCTGGGGAGAAGAGATTCCATAGATGCAAACGAGGCGGCGGCAAACAGCGACCTCCCAGGCTTTACATCTAGCCGGTCAGATCTTGAGCTGGCATTCAGAAACAAGGGCCTCCTTACGGTCGACATGGTGGCCCTCTCGGGCGCGCACACCATCGGCCAGGCACAGTGCGGGACTTTCAAGGACAGGATCTACAACGAGACTAACATCGACACGACCTTCGCGATATCTCTCCGGGCCAACTGCCCCCGGTCCAACGGTGACGGCAGCCTGGCGAACCTGGACACGACGACGGCCAACACGTTCGATAACGCCTACTACACCAACCTCATGTCACAGAAGGGGCTCCTGCATTCTGACCAGGTGCTCTTCAACAACGACACCACCGACAACACCGTCCGGAACTTCGCGTCCAACCCGGCGGCGTTTAGCAGCGCCTTCACGACGGCCATGATCAAGATGGGCAACATCGCGCCCAAGACAGGGACGCAGGGGCAGATCAGGCTCAGCTGCTCTAGGGTGAACTCGTGATTGACAGACGAGTTACTGCCTACTAGCCAGCACGACACGTGAATGAATAAGGCCACAGAACCAGTGGCCAATATAAATACCAGCTCTAGAAAACGTGTATTTTATGTACGAGCAGTAGCAAATCATGCATGCATCTACACATATATATGTAACGATCGAATTCCCACTTTCTCATGCAAAGGCATGGAGAATTACTAGCAATCCTACTTATACGTGTATACATATATAATGAGATATAAACTCCTCTTTTTACATTTGGCATGACTTGGGCATGGAGAACTACTATCAACCGTAACACTTGTATACATAGTGAAGATATACACTTCTCTTTCGACATTTGGCATGAGGTAGCCGTGCTCGATTATTTTAGGAGAAAACTTTTTTTTCCAATGTTAGGAGAAAACTTTTTTTTCCAATGTTAGGAGAAAACTCAAGAATGTGAACTATCATATGCGCTGCGCTCCCCGATTCCTATCACCCACTGCAAAAGATAGAAGCGCTTCTGTTGCTGCTGGACCGATCCATAGGTGCAAAATATTTTTCTTTTTCCATTTTCCCCATGTTCTTTCTTCTCTGTTGTTCTCAATTTTTCCACCACTTTCCCTTTTCCTTTTTGTTTTTTAGGATAAAATATGTAAACTTTTCCAAAATTACATGAAAACATGTCTTGAAAAGATTAATATACTTTCTTTCTTGCCAAATTATAATGCAGATAAGTTTTATCAAAAGCCAAACTTTTTAAACATTGACCAAATTCATATAAAAACTATCGACAATTACATACCAAAGGATTTGTCATGAAATATATTTTTGTATGGTATGTATCCGGTATAGTAAATGTTCATATTTTCCTATAACTCAGTCCAAGTTTGAATTTGGAAAACAAATATATGCACCACAATTTGGCGAGGAGGGAGTATATGAATATTTTTCGCTATGTAGTGAGCCATTTTAAAATATGAGTTGCACACGTTTTAAAGTTTCGTAAAAGTTTATTTATAGTTACATGAATTTTCATTATATAGATAAATTCTCTCCATTAATAAAAATAGTTTTATTTAAAATCTATTAATAGAAAACTAGTGATTACTTTTGTAAAATATATATGAATTACTGGCCCCAGAGTGGTCAACCTACCCTCACACGGTATCAACGTTTCCCCAAATTTTGCAAACCTTCTCTCTCAAATATTTTTTCTTGCAAACCGCACTGCATGAGAATCCTCTGTCCTACATAGTTAGGTCGGTCCAGTATCAGGTCTTTTTTATTTTCATTTTCTTTACTCCTCCTTTTTGCTTTTTTCACTATTTACTCCACTTATTGATTTGATTTTTTTAAATATTTGCTATTGCTTTGTCTTTTTTATCATAGTATATTCAAAAAAATTAAATGATCTCTTTTAAAATTTGTAGTAATTATATAAAAATATGATTTTGCATGTAAACCATTTTTTAGAAATCATAAATATTTGTTTTCAAATATATTGAGATATGTTGAATTTATATAGTCATGAATGCTAGATTTATAATACATGAAATTTTAAAATTAGTAAAAGCTAGTTTTTCGTACAAAAAAGAATTACACAAAGAAATCGTCCAATTCTGCTCCACGCTCTCGTGAAGGTTATCTATGAGGTTCAGGTTTCTATTGAAAACAAACTCGGGTGAATGTTGAGTTTCACACTTCTATTCGGATAGTGGGTTTAGGATCACCCCGGTCGAACAAGAAGGATCACCATTGAAGTTGTATCGTGTAGACAAATTGTAATCAAAGCTAGGTCCCTCAAAGGGGCTAGGCCACACTGTGGAGTAGTTACCGAACAAGGTCAAAACAATAATGTTGTTTGACTCTCGCAAGTATACGTTAACCTGTTATTTTGCTGCCATATACGCCCATTGTTACAAATGCCGATTGTGACGCTTGCTAGCATTATGGCACCTCGGTGAGATCAACGACAAATATCCACCCCAATTTACGTTGTTTTTCACTAGAACAACATTGATGCATCCTGGAGCACCTGTTAAGAAAGACGACCCTACCTCATCACGTCTCCTCACCCTCCTCAATGCCATCTCTCCTCCCACTTGCAGCCCTTCCTGACTGTCCCATGGAGGTAAACGCACTATGAGATGTCATGCACGGTTATGAAAGTTGAGAAGGGTAACTCAGGCCAAAATAGATTTTGAAAATATGGGGAAAAACTGAAAATAGTTATACGCAGGGTAAAAAGAACCAGAGGAAGTACGAAGAGGAGTCTACGTCTTGTCCCCAGTGGTGCCGCGCTACACAGAGTTGCAGGCTTGAGCCGCCCTATGATGAATAGGCTTCTTCTGTCCTCCGTAGCTGTACTTGGGGGTCATGGGACCATAACTCCGTGAGTGGGTCTTTTGTAAGGTAAAGTATCGACGCAATTATATCTAATACGATGCGACAAACGAAAGCAAATATTGTGAAGAAAAATGAGGTGAAAGAAATGAACAAATAGCTGCGTGATGTGAAAAATGAACTCGTCAAGACAAAGGGGTGCGTACGTAGAACCGACGATCGTGCGAAAAAAAGTTGTATCCAACTAAGCAGGTTTTTTTTTAGTTGAGTTGTTCGGCTTAACTAGGCAGATTTCGATAAAAGATAGTATTACATTTTGTTTTTCACACCACGTTTCAGGTCCCCTCATAAATCACTAAAATAGTGAGCTAAAACGTCTTATAAAAGTTTACAAAGGTAGTAGAAAACCTTTCCTAAATGGAGTAAAAGCTGGCTGGGAGAAAATTAAATTTACTCATATTTCTATGCTATATTACGTCTAGTTGCAAAACAAAGCTTGAGGACCATCGAGAGCTGGCCATCGAGAACATAGTCCAAGAAACTAAACTGGCCGTCATGTCCAGCTTGGGACAAGCAAGAAGACAACTGCCGTAATACCTTTTGTCCAAATCTGCCAACGGGCAGCTGTATGAAAGTGGTCTCTTTGGTAATCATGCAAGTAGGTATACCAAGAGGAGGGAATTGGTTTTAGCAAGCCCAACCTAAAGGAAAGACCTTAGCATGCCGCCGAGCACCATACAAAAAGAGAAGATTTGTCGTACGTACTGTACTCATTTGCCCTACCCCAAAAAACATTTTCCGTGGTGTTGATCTGGCCTTACCGCCCGCGGGTAGCATCAAGCCAAGATTTTGTCTGCTTACGGATCCATGATTAACACTTCCCCGAACCTCGTTTCTAAGTGAAATTTTAATGATAGGGCCGTGATATGTTCATTATCTATTTTCTTATAGTTACGGCAGACTAGAGCGCCTGAGGAGTGAGTGGAAGGACAGCGCCTCATCATGTGCATATAAGAGAGAAGAGTACGTCGAGCACGGGCACATACATACATACGGTGATACGGAGACGCATAGAATTAATGGGGTTCTCGGCTTTTGTTCTTTGGTGGCGGTCAGTGCAGGTCTATGTCGCTGTTGGGGGCAGTGCTACTGCTCAGGTGCTTCTCTCCATGTTGGGTTTTGCGCGTAAGTTCGACATCCCACCTCGGGTAAGATTATGCATATGGTTGGCGTTCCTATCCAGCGACGCTCTCGTGATATATGTCCTCGCCGCGCTCTTGAACCGCCCGACGCTGCAGCAGGACTTCCCTGCGCACGACATTGGCAACCATGACCTGCAGGTGTTTTGGGCACCAATCCTGCTGATTTACCTCAGCGGCCAGCCAATGATAACGGCCTACAACATCGAAGACAACGAGCTGTGGGGCCGGACTCTCTTAACCACGCCATTTCAGGTCAGTACTTCAGCTTATGCTTGCAGATACTCTGCGGCTCGAAAAATTCTATCTGCGGCTAAAAAAAAAATCAAGTTCTGCTGCTCAAAAATTTCTATCTGCGGCTAAAAAAAAAACCAAGCTCTACTATTTTTTTTGCGGCAAAAATTTTCAATCTATTCATCTTCAATCATGGTACTATAATGGACATTAGAAATAATATAAATTACATCCAGATCCATAGATCACCTAGCGACGACTACAAGCACTGAAGCGTGCCGAAGGCGCACCGCTGTCATCACCCCTCCCTCGACGGAGCCGGGCAAACCTTGTTGTAGTAGACAGTCGGGAAGTCGTCGTGCTAAGGCCCCATAGGACAAACGCACCAGAACAGCAACCGCCGCGGATGAAGAGTGTAGATAAAAAAGGATCCAACCTGAAGACACACGAACGAAGATGAACGACGAACAGATCTGAGCGAATCCACCAAAGAGAGATCCGCCGGAGACACACCTCCACACTCCCACCGATGATGCTAGACGCATCACCGGAACGGGGGCTAGGCGAGGAGACCTTTATTCCATCTTAAGGGAGCCGCCGCCGTCTCGCCTTCCTAAGCAGGACACGAACCCTAACAAAGCTCAAATTTTTTTTTAAACGGAGCCCTCCCACCGGCAAGGACCGAGATCAACTCCACCTCCATGGCCCTAAGGCCACCGGAGACGGGACGGACCTGTGCCGGCGCCGGCGGGAGGCAGAGAACCCTAACTTTTTGGGAGGCGGCGGCTGGCTAGGTCGCGTACGAGTTGGAGTTGCTTGTGCTACAGATACATGTTGGAAGGGAGAAGTGTTAAGCTCTACTACTTACTAGTAGAATGCCCGTGCGTTGCTACGGGCAACAATGTAGGCAAATGAGTCAAAAATCATGCTTTAGCAGTTCCATCAATAAATCAGTGCACAATTTTAGTTGATATATCACAATGTTGTAATTTAGCCTTCACATGAAGGTTTAAATAACACAATGTTGTAATTTCTCCTTCACATGAAGGTACACAGGAAGAGGAATCATGGTCTCCTCCATTTTGTCAGCACTAAAGTTAGAACTGAGCATAGTATCCCATTTTCAAAGCACAAACTTGACACGTTCTCTGTTTTCTAAACAATCCATGCAACGCATCTCTATGAGCAAGAACTATCTTGTGGAACAAAATTTTAAAATGAGGAATGGTAAAATCACAATAAATGGCAAGTCCGCACCTCAGGAGCAATTAACTCAATACAATGGGTAATCGGGAGTTTGGGCAGCACCGCTCCTTGTTCTGACAACAGGAGGGGTTTAGTCCACCTAAGAGGTGATCAAGCATGGAATCGCCTCAGGATTAGTGTGTGATTGGTAACAATTCAAAAACTGAAGATAAAAAATGGTAGTTAGAATAGTAGGTTGCAAGGTTTCACGTAGCTCACATTACCACCGCATCCACTGATATTGTTTGTGATATCAGCATCATTGTACAACATTAAGAAATGCTACATTGTGGCATGCTGGAGAGAGCGCCAGACACTTACCCAGATCAACCCTCATGCATTTATAATACTATGATATAGTGAAACTATGCACTTCTGTAAGACATATAATAACAATCATATTATGAAATTCTCTATGCAGACATGCAATATGGACTTATAAAACCAAATCAAGCAACAGTAAATTCTCTATGCAGACACGCAGACAAGCAACATTGACCTCCAAGCACTCTTTGCCCATGTCACCCACCACCTCCTTATCGTCGTCCGCAGCTGTGGGAAGCGGATGTGGTGACCTGCAGCAGCAGATCTTTCAGCCTTTGAGATGAGAACGAACCAGCCCTTACCGGCTACACATACATTCAAACCGATGCACCTCATGCTGCACTTTGCCCTCGGCCTCCCCACCTAGCCCACTTTCTACAGAGCTCAAGAGAGAAAGAGGAGAAGTAAACCGAGAGATTTACCGAGCCGGCGGCGAAGAAGATGACAAGAGACTCGCAGAAGCAGCTACAGTGACATCGGTGTGGATGAGCTTGAGTAGGGTCAAGACCATATTTCTGTATCACCACTATGAAAGCGTCATCAACACATACAACATGTACTGTTTTCAGGAAGGTGAAAACGGGAGCATAAATCATGCTTATTTTTCATACACTAACTACTAACCAATACAACTCTGCATAAAGCACAACTGGCAGGTCATGTTATTGTAAAAATATAGGGAAATGCACCTGTATAAGTTGCTAGGTAGTGTAGTAGTTTGTTCTCGCCTTCAACTCATCAATCTTGGCCTGCATTTCAGCACAAAGCTTTAATAATTTACAGAAAGTACACAAGCTTCTTAGCCAAACGATGGTGATATCCTTCCAATGGTTCAAGCCAATCAACATTACTCAAAACAAAATAAATCGAAGGCGCGAAAGGCCTCAGTGAGCTATGTACTGTCCAAGATGCTCTACCGTACTTTACATTTTTTGTGGAAGAGCTATGCACCGAACCCCAAATCATATCATCTAAGTCCAAGTGTCAAACGACAATAGAAAGCTATGGAGCACACATTCAGAAGGCATAAACAAGCATCAACAACAAGTTATGAAGCAATCTATGAAATTTGATGGACTCTTGGACTCCAAGGGCAAAACTAAATAATGACAACTAACAAGTTACGATCCATCAACAAAATATTATGCTTCTCAATGACAATTAACTCCATGGGAAAAACTAAATTATTAAATTCAATGCATCTTCAATGAACCTCTATGATTATTTTCACCTAGCATCAGGTATATTTTGACTGGCCATGAAGATCTTCATAACCAAATCACTTGCGTACCATGTTTGCCTTCAGATATGTGCAGGGGTATAACTCCAGGTGACAAGATGAGTAGCTAACTATACAATGGCTGCTGAAAACATGGCATGCAGGTCCAAATTAAAAAATGACACTCTGATAACTATATAATGTCCTGAAATTCACCTAAGAAAATTATTACGTGTGGTACTGAAATCAGCTGTCCTAAAAAAAGTGTAAGCAGACATTTCAAAGAGGTCATCATATATATATGTAAATTGTTCTGATCATATATAGGCAAAGGAAATTTTGCATCAAATTATGAGATGCTAATTGGCATTAGTAACCATGATATTTAGTGAGAGTTTGGACTATCACATAGCTTCATACTCTGCTTACTTGAACTTTTTTTTTGAGAAAACGCAAAAGGCCTTTGCGTTTCATTTCATTGAAAAGATGGAAGACCTCCTAGGAGGTGGTTGGTACATAGTTATGTGTTCAAATAGGATATGCTACACACAGATTGAAAGAAGCAGACCACTTAAATCAAATTGCTACCGACGGGTTCAAAGAACATAGCAGCTTACAAGATCTGCCTTCAGGGAAAAAAATAGCAAACACATATCCTGCAATTTGATTACGCAAAATATGATATCTTTATATTTAAAATTTTAGAAATCCAACAATTTAGAAGTCCAACCATTCTCTATCCCATCTTATAGTAGAACCATCAGCGTCTGAAGATGGCATTCCAGGTATTTACTGCAGATGTTAAAAGACAGACAATCTTAGTGACATTTCTTTTTTCCAAAGCAAGAATAATTAAGAAACAACAGGATGGATTAGCTGATATACATAACATGTTATCATCTTTTAAATTTTAATCAATTTAAGCCAAATAACAATTTGGAACTTGTGAAGAAGCATGGCAAAATGAAACATAAAATGTCGAGTTCATTAAGTATCGGTGTTCGGAATCTTGGCCAAACACATGCTGAATCAAATCTCTATTTTTCAGGATGATAGATTTGTTGCTTCTGAAGTACAGTGCCGTAAGTTCTTATTATGGACAATTACAAAGGCCGCTGAAGAGCACAAATGACATGTAGTAGAATAAAGAGTTTTTATTGATTGGTGTGATTTAATCAATGTATTCTTTGAACTCTGTTCCCACATGCTAGAAAATTTAGGGAGATTCAATTTCAATAGCTGGTTTGAGGAGTTGCAAAATTCCTAACAGAAAATTCAGTCCTAAATACATTAAATTGCAATGATAGCCTATGTTGTGTATCTCTAAATTAAATTGCAATGTACTTGTTATCATCATATGTTTGCGCACTTTTTGATTGCATCATGGTAAACGTTTTCCTCTCTCCCTCAACCCCTACCCCCTCTCTCTCCCTGCCTCCCTCTCTATCTCCCATCCGCTCTCTCCCTCCACCCGCCCCTCTCTCCCTTCCTCTCTTTCTCTCTCCCTTCGCCTGGGCCCTGCGGCATGCTATGGGAAGACATGACATGCCTGACCTCACCAGATCCTGGCTTGTCACAGAAGTAGATCAACACACATCAAAAGTTTAGAGCACGTAGATCATTTCTTAAAATGTTATAAAAAAAGAAGCTGCTACAGAAGAATTGATACATAATGTGAGCCAGCCAAATGAAATACATATACAACTGTGCTTTCATGTAACTTAGAAGAATTGATGTGAGCCTAGCAAATAAATAACAAGAGAACAATCTTAAACATAATAAACATATATCAGGTCCGTACCTCAATGTAACCACAAACAACATTAATCTACATGCTAAAATAACACCATATGATACCCCAAAAAAAGCCTGAGCAGATGATAATAACACCAGTTTCCCATCTATCATCTCAATATAAACCCAAGGATCATGCATCATTTGTTGAAAGGGAAGAACAACTCAAATGTAGAGAGATAATTCCGTAATGCAATTGTTTTTCTAAAAGTAGAGAGATATCAGGTATCATGTCCATATGTACTCTAAAATATTTAGGAAGCCATCACCAACTATTTGTTTTGTGATAGCTTAGTACTGAAACAAGTTATTATAATCAAAGGAATAACTCACTGCAAGTGTATGAAACAAGATCTGTAGAGTTGCTGATTTTATTAAGTAGGAACAAAATGTAAATCATGCAAAAAAAAAAAAAACAGTCCAATGTAGTGCAGATGACATGAAACATCCAGGTGAGTATCTAAAGGCCTACTCTTACTGCTTGAATTAGACAAATATTGTCATTATAGCAATCTGGATTAGCAGTACTTGTTTAATTGTTTTAGTTTTCCAGATTTTGAAAAGCTACATGAGTAGTTGCCTCCTTTTCGAGCCGGTTACTGAATTCTATTTGATAACCACATTTTCTTGACTATCTCAGCTTATTAGGTTGCTTTTCTCTTAGATAGCTCTATAGTGTACAATATGGGACAAAATTTCACCATACACAACAAGGGGGCGTTTGGTTATGAGGTTATCCCTCAGCTGGCTAGGGATAGCCACTTTTCAGGTGGTTGTCGCGCCTTTGGTTGAGAGATGACCAATGATATGGGCAACCAAGATTTACTGAATATGCTCTCAAAACTTGGCTGAGCACATCCACAAAAATCTGGCGGATACAGCCAGCCACCCCACTCTCGTTCCTTCGAGGACGTACCCGGTCTAGCACCAGTAGCAACTCATCATTGCTACTGAGCTTGGCCTCCAACGCTTCCTCTAGCAGCCTCCGCACCCTCCCGACCTCGAGCAGTATATGAGAGGCTTTCCCAATATTAATATATCTGAATCAGTGCCCAACAGAGAATGCAATTTTCATCAGATAATCTACAACGGCGATATAGTTTCAGAAAATAGACATCAGACTGGCCAAATTATATTAATAAATAAACTTCACCTTATGCTTGGAAAGAGCCTTTCCAGTCATCTTTTTTGGTCGTATGGCTCTAGTAAGGAAGAATCTATCCAGATGTCTCTCACGTCTACCAGCAGATTGTGACAGAAAATCAACAACCAGCACTATGTTAAACATTGAGGTGTTGGCATATGATTCCAAAAAAATAAAATACATCCACACAATTGCTGAACTGAATGAGCAACCTGTCTACACCTCGATCGCTCACTTGACAATCTCGTCCTTCTTGGCTTCTCTGTGACGCCCAGAAACTGCATGGTCAGAGATGCATCACAAAAAGAGTACATATGATCCACTCACTTATAAATCCTCCGCAACTGTATACTCCAAACAGAAAAAGGGAGGCGTGTGAAACTACAGGGCGTCGAACTACGACGATAAAATCCACGACTATTTAACTCGTAACCGCATCAACGGATCGAGCAACGGCGCGGTGTGGCAGCAACCACGGGGGCGCATTTATGGGAAATTCAAACTCAGGAGCAGAAAACAAACTCAGGAAATTCAACAACTTGCACAGTATCTCAAAGATTAAAGCAACGGTAACATGTGACACAAATAACCTCACGGAAATAAAGGATGAGTCACCTCCATGGTTGACTTGAACCTGAACTCCAGAAACAGCCAGAAGCACCCAGATCCAAACTAAAATCACAAAGATGAACATAATTTTGACAGTTTACAGAACTGTAGAACACACATACTCCTTTTATTTATTATTATTAAATATAAGTATAGATGCCCCATAACTGAGTGCAAAAATGGTAGAGTCATGCCCAGATTCATTTATTAATTAGTTGCTTATAAGCAGAAAAGGAAGAGCCTATCTTCATGGCCTACATTATGAGCTAAACCATATCCAATAGAGGGTTAACATATGTGATTCAAGCTGAGCTCCTGCCCACAAAGGAAAAAAAAAATACATATGCAAGTGAATCAAGCCGAGCTCCTGCCCACGCAGTCGAACCCCTGGATGCTTGCGTTAATGGAGCAGAAGCTGTGCGCTCACCTGAAGGCTGCTGGAGGGGCTCGATGGGAATGACAGCTTCTAGAACCAGAGCGCGGCAGGTCCAAAACTCAAGGGGCCAACACGGGCGATGTCGCTGACACCGGCACCTTGCCCCCGAGTTGTGGTCACGGTCTCCGGCGCCGGCACGAACATCGGCATCTCGCCCTCATTGCAGTCACTGTCGTCGGTGCGATGCCCCGCCCTTGGCTGCTGTAGAACTGAATTAATTACATGTAATTTTTTTGTGGGAATAAGTTACATGTAATTTGAATTAGTAGAGACAGAGACAAGATGATGTTCGTCCCAGCCCGTACTGCACTGGTGTTCGAACCACCCTGCCCTGGGGTTTGGTGCAGACCTCCAGGCCCGAAAAAACACAATGATCAGAAGGATTGGTAGATTCCAACACAGTAACCAGCATCTGAATAGACCTTGACAACCACCAGAGCGAAACACAGCCACAGTAAACTATTTCTGAAGACACAATCCAGGAGTTTCTCCACTTTACTTGAAAAAACCTACAAACAGTTTACTTCAAAAGCAAACTTCCATGTTCATTTAAGGTAATTCCCAAGCAAATTACATCTAGAATGCAAACAAAACAAGCACCTCCAATTTTCCTAGGAATCTTAAAATGAAACCAACTAAAAGTTGACACCCAAATATAGCCACTGAAAAATCACCTCCGCCATGAGCATGTCCACACAGTTCAAGAAAGACATATCCTAGCTCTACCTTTATAACATGGTAATCTTATTGAGTCTGACTAACTATGAAGAAACGGGATCAAAAGAAAAAAAAATACTGCCGAATTTTGACTGTCTGAACTATCTCCAACACGCAGTTTTTCACCGCAAAAATAGGAAGAACTTTAACCATCAAAACTGAAACCACACCCTTCAATCTCTCATTCGGATCATATCAAACATCTCCACGGAACCGACCAGACCAATCCGTAACAAACAGAAATGAAACCAAATGGACTGATCCACGCATCTATACCAACAGAACTCGTTATTCCCGCCCACCGAATATAATCTCCATGACTCATCACAATCTTAAATCAAATCAGCAATCATGATGGATCCCTAAATCAGATCAGAAGTCAAAAAGAAAAATAGATTAGCCGCGACCCTATTCCAAAGCAGGAAGGTTCAGAACACGGT
Source organism: Thinopyrum elongatum (assembly GCA_011799875.1). Classification (NCBI taxonomy): domain Eukaryota; kingdom Viridiplantae; phylum Streptophyta; class Magnoliopsida; order Poales; family Poaceae; genus Thinopyrum; species Thinopyrum elongatum. Next base: position 109,560,602 of record CM022298.1, on the reverse strand, counting down.
ACCAATATAAACAGAACATATAAGGAGAAATCGCCGAGACTAAGACCTCGACATCGACGGAAGGAGCACCTAAAATGAATCAAACGAAGAACAGTGAATCAGGGGCGCGAGATTGGAACCGATTACGACTACTATACCTGCGACTTACCCGATGACAAGAGGTCGAAGAGAGGAGAGGAGAGGAGAGGATCCAGCCAAAGAGCCGCCGCGCTTGGCAGGGGAAGGCCACGCCGACGCCATCGACGCAGATGAGCTGCGCGCGGCTTGCCCCCACGGGTCCCGACGCAGAAGATGACGACGGGAACAGGGACCTGGCCGACATCACCTCCATCATCCCGGACACGGCGTGCCCGGATGGCCGCCGGGTGGTGCGGTGGGGCATGGCTGCCACAGCAGCGATTCATGTAGAGACGGAAGACGGGGAGCGGCAGCGGAGCTGGGAGAGATAGAAGCCCGCGGGGCGGCCGGGGGAGGGAGTGCGGCGGCGGCCCGTGATGCCGAAAGAGGAAACGTGAGGCGGGAGGCCTTGACGTACGGGAGGAGACCCCTCCACCAGATTAGATCGAGGGTAGCGAGATCCCACACGATCCGATGGCTTCTTTGTGAGGTCGGCGGCGGCGATCTCGTGCGTCTATGTCAGGAAGATCACACGACGGCGGCGGCGGCGTGTCCTCGAGGGGATGGATGGATAGGAGCGGTGTTTGTGGGGGGGGGGGGGGGGGGAGGGGAAGAAAAAAAACAACGAAAAAAACGGACGAAAGTGGTGGGACGAAAAAAAACCGTGGAGACTATTCTACCAACTGAGACATTAGGAGTAGAGATGTAAGGTTATATACGCTGCTGAGATGATCAGGCTCTGGACCAACAGAATAAGAATGGGTGCATTCTGAATGCTATGTTAGAATGAGTGCACAAGCTTTGCCTTTCGCCCTCTAAATGCTCTTGGTTTTCTCTCCCCAAAGGTTTTCTTCTCTAGGCTGTGCTTGTGGCCTTTTGTACCACGGTGCACTTCGCAAGCTCCATGTAATTGACCTGTATTTAGACTTTTCTGCGTGTTTTGAAATATACAAGGTAGAGCATGATCTACATTTCATTTATAAAAAATGGGTGCCACGTCAGCCTTACAATTTGGTCCACTCATTAAGAAACATCATCAAACTATGCATACCGCCGAATTAGTGTTCTCTGAAAAACGGATATGATTCCTGAAAAAAAAAGGAAATCAATGGTTTTTTTAAAGCTTAACCTCAGTTGTGGTGATTTTGTACAATTAACTCTAGTGCCAGACACTACTATGATTTGTTAGTACTATTTTTTTATCACTCTAGAATTGATCGTCGCCATCGTGTTGCGCTTGCTATTGACGCATTGTCATCAGCCACTGCAAAGACGCCTTTTTTAGAACAAAGGCTTTCGCCCGGCCTTAAACTAAGACCCTTATGTTCTGGGCCCTTAAGTTTTTCCCATAATATTTTTTTCAAACAGCCAATCACATAGTACTAAAAATGTTACTTTTTCCCTTGCTCGAGCCACACATCTCAAATTTTATGTACTCTCTATTTTGTTGTCTTAGATAGGTGCGGCCTTGTTCGCGTTTTACACATCATGGCCGAGGACATCGGCCGATAAAAGATTGTCGACAGCAGCACTATGTCTTTTCTTCATCGAGGGCCTGAGATATGTGCAGAAGGTCCGGTCTCTCAGGAGCGCCAGCTTTGATACCATGTCCAACAGCTCTAATAAAGCAAAGACGAGTCCAGATAAAGATAGGGAAGAAGATATCAGGGAATACATTAAGCACGCAAATGAAATAGTCATGAACAGTCGTCGTGCCAAAATAGAAAGCCAGAAAGTTCGAAACAGATACATACGCAAACTTAGAGTGGTCCATCAGCTATTTGTTGACGTCTATGTATATCCCTATTCTGATCGCCGTGATCTCCTCAAATGTTTTTTGGAACTGAAGGAGGAAGAGGCTTATAAGGCAGTGAAACAAGGGCTCGCCAACATTTTTGATATTCTCTATGCAAGATCTGTTCTTAACGACATGAGCAAAGAAGAAGACTTGTCGTTATGTCTTTTAGCATGGGTAGGAGCTATAATTCCGCTGATTTTGGCTTTCATTTGGTTCTGCAAAAGCCAAAGAAGAGGATACAACCATCTCGATGTTGTACTTACATCTCTGTTGTTGATCATCATATTTCTGCAAGATGTTATTACCTATTGGAGTATATTTCAATATAATAGCTGGCCTGAAATAGTTGCACAACACAACATCATAGGAGACTTGGCCCTTAACAAAAGGCGTACCAGTACCATCTGGACACACACGACAGGATATCACATGGAGTATCTTTACAAGTACCGCTTCAGGGACTATTGCCGCTCGTCAAAGAAGATTATAGGGTTGGTCAGGGAACACGTCGAAGCTGGGTGGAATAGGCACATAAGTGATGCTGAGAGTTACAGTGTATTCAATGATATGAGGGGCCAGCTCACACTACTTCAGCTTCAGGGATGTCGTGATTACGAATTCTTTCGCCGGAGCTTAGAGAAGCCATTCGACGAGAGCATCGTTCTCTGGCACCTGGCCACGGATTTCTATTATCACCACCATCAAAGCATATCTTCTGGTTCCATCGAAGATGATTGCCGCCTCCGGGGTAGAGAATTCTCCAAGTACATGATGCATCTTCTGGTTGCTAGTCCTGAAATGCTAATGGCCGGCAGCAGAAGGAACCTATTCACAACCGTGTATAAGAAAGTCGAGCGCCTTCTCAAGCACAAGGCATCGCAGCATGAGACACTACTTACAAAAGAATTGATTGCTAACATGAGGGATGGTAACACTATAAGTGAACCTATTGTTGGAGATGCTTGGTTGCTTGCTGAAGGGTTGATGCGTGTAGATGGTGGAGAGAAGAGGTGGAAGGTGATCCAAGGCGTGTGGGTGGAGATGCTCTGCTTTTCGGCTGGAAGATGCCGAGGCTTTTTGCATGCCAAGGCCCTCGGCTCCGGAGGGGAGTACCTCTCTTATGTCTGGCTCTTCTTGGCGCATGCCGGGATGGAGACATTCTCAGAGAGGCTTTAGAGGATGCAACGCCTGGCCCATTCCAATCCATAGTACTCACTGAAAATGAAGCCGGATGCTCCATGAGCTCGATCCACAGTAATCTTGCTATGCTTTTCCTTTAATTTTGGTAGCTGGCTTGTGTTGTTATCAATTCCTCATTTCTCAAATTTTACTACTTAATGTAATGTCTACTCCATTTTATTCGGTCTTATGTGATCGTCCTGTCCCAGTCCATGTATTACAACAAACCAGAGTCGGTCTCAGGTTTTATCAACTCAAAGTTCGTATATCCAACATTCAAGTGAGTAGAGTAGCTAGTTTTGTTGTCTGTTTTCAATATCACAGGTTTCCTTGTTCGAACCATCCAAAGTTAAAGAAATGACTCATGCATTCTCTCCGTCACCATCGCAATTGTCCGCCTCCGCCATCGGCCCATTGCATCGCCATGTGCCAAACCACCTCTAACGTTGTCTAAACCACTGTGAGGTTTAGAATTCATGAGACTGAAGCTACTGTCAAGTTCTACTGTTCCTGCGGACTCATTCGGTTATCGGACGGTTCCCAATGTTTCCCCAAACCGCACTGCATGAGTTATTAGTATGTTCTTGGTGAACTATGATTTGTTAGTACCATTTTTTTATCACTCTAGAATTGATCATCACCATCGTGTTGCGCTTGCTATTGACGCATTGTCATCAGCCAGTGCAAAGACGCCTTTTTTTAGAACAAAGGCTTTCGCTCAGCCTTAAACTAAGACCCTTATGTTTTGGGCCCTTAAGTTTTTACCGCAATATTTTTTCAAACAGCCAATCACGTAGTACTAAAAATGGTACTTTTTCCCTTGCTCGAGCCACACATCTCAAATTTTATGTACTCCCTATTTTGTTGTCTCAGATAGGTGCGGCCTTGTTCGTGTTTTACACATCATGGCCTAGGACGTCGGCCGATAAAAGATTGTCGACAACATCACTATGTATTTTCTTCATCGGGGGCCTGAGATATGTGCAGAAGGTCCGGTCTCTCAGGAGCTCTAGCTTTGATACCATGTCCAACATCTCTAATAAAGCAAAGACGGGTCCAGATAAAGATAGGGAAAAAGATATCGAGGAATACATTAGGCACACAAATGAAATAGTCATGAACAGTCGTCGTGCCAAAACAGAAAGCCAGAAAGTTCGAAACAAATACATAAGCAAACTCAGAGTGGTCGATCAGCTATTTGTTGACGTCTATGTATATCCCTATTCTGATCGCCTCAAATGTTTTTGGGAACTGAAGGAGAACACTACTATAAGAAATCTTATAGATAGAATTTTAGCAGTAGCGCGTTATAACTGTCCAGCGCTACTGCTAGTTAGTGGTAGCGATGTACATCCACTAGCGCTACAGGTAGTGAAGTAGCAGTAGCGCTGGGCCGAGGGGCAGCGCTACTGCTAAGTGTGTGCACGGGCCAGCAGGTGGGCCCCCGTTAGAAGTAGCTTTTGTCATCGGACCACGCTACTGCTATTGGGCTTAGCAGTAGCGCCCTCCTGCGACAAGCGCTACTGCTATGGGTGCCTTATCGAATTTTCTCCCCGCGCCTGACCTTCTTCCTCCCCTCACTTCCTCCTCTCACTCCTCGTTGCGTCACTGTGCCTCTGTCGCCGCCGCATTGCCGCCGCCATCCTCCCTCCTCCTTCCTCGGTATGCGATGACCCTCCTCCCTCCTCCTTCGGCCGCGCCCTCCTCCCTCCTCCTCCGGCCAAGCCCTCCTCCATCCTCCTCCGGCCGCGACCCTCCTCCCTCCTCCTTCGGCCAAGCCCTCCTCCGACAGCCCTCCTCCCACCGCCCTCCTACCCCTCCTCCTCTCTCCTCCCTCCTTCTCGCTCCTCCCACCCCCTCCTCCCTCCTGCCTCCCTCCATCTCTCCTCACTGATCTGTTCTTGTATAATGTAGTTTTTTTACTATTTTTTCAATACAATAGAATGTAGATTATTTGCATGGAATAGAATTTTTTTAATATAGGTCTTTTGAACTGAAAATTTTCAATGTAGTTATTTGAATAGAGTAGATTTTTTTGTTGTAAATGTAGGTATTTTGAATAGAATAGAAATGTGGCACAGGGTACATGACTGACAATATGTTAGTAGTTGTTATAGACATGTTAGTAGTTTCGTTATAAATTTTTTTATGTATATAAAGTTTCAAAAGTTTACTAATTTTGTTCATAGGTTTGGATGTAGTTGATGCCTAGTGAACTTTGAGAGAGAGAGAGAGAGAGAGAGAAACTACTAACAGGGTATATGTTTGGATGTAGTTGATGCATAGTTTACTAATTTAGTTGATGCATAGTTTACTAATTTAGGTATATGTTAGTAGTTGTTATGCTTCCTGTCAAAATTAAACCATTGAAATGCAAATGAAATGTTATGGTTCTATATAAATGCTCATGTGTGGCGCAGGGTATATCAACGACGAGCCGGTCGACGACGCCCAGAAGGTCACCGACGACACCCGCATCCTCGACGATAACCATCGTCTATAGTGAGTAAACATGTATATCTAGTGTTGTGTACTAGCTAGTGCTGCTCAAATATGATGTAGATATAAACATGTATATCTAGTGTTGCTCAAATAGGATATGTGCTTGCCCAAGTGGCCTATGTTTGCAGGGAACACCTCCGAGTGTGAAAGTGTAAGTAGCACTTAAAATATATTTTGGTGTGATGACAATGTGGTTAGTGGAACTAATATTGGTTGCTAAAGTCTATCTCAGGATATTGGTTCCATATTGCTTTTGATGGAGATGTTCGACCCCCAAATTCAAAAAGATCAAAGGCGTGGTCTTCCGGCGATTCGAAGGTTTTATTTTTGGTTCACTTCGAGTCATAGGAAATACCGCACTATTAAGAGGGGTCGGTGTGGATATGTGTTGTGTGGGAATGCCATTGCCAAAACATAAACACCAGCCTACCCATTCCTACCACTTAAATCCATAGTGTGTGTGCTTGAGGTACTCAAAAAGCTAGCAACAGAAAGTTTACCCCATGCGCATGGGGTCTTTTGACCCCCGTGCGCATGGGGTACTGCGTAACTCTCTGAGTACCCCATGCGCATGGGGTCTTTTGACCCCCGTGCGCACAGGGTGGTGTGAAAGTCTCTGAGTACCCCATGCGCACGGGGCTGACTTAGCCCGTGCGCACGGGGTCCAACGGGCAGAAACGGCCACCCGGGCATAAACACTATAAAAGCCCCCCTTCTTCTTCCTCCATCCCTAACCCTAATGTCTTGTTGAGCTCCACCATTGCTACACTCCATTTTGCTCAATACTCTCAATCCTTCCACCCAAACTTGTTGAAACTTTGGGGATTGGGAGAGCAAGACCCGATCTACGTCTTGACCAAACCAAATCGCGTTCCCCGCAACATTTCTTCGCCATTGACTTGTTACTCTTGGAGCTTGGGTTCCTAGGAGGTTAGAGGTTCCTTCAGAAGCTTCCTTGCTTGTGGTGTGCTCCGGAGAAGTTTGTAAAGATGTGGTGGTCGCCTTCAAGACCAACCCCGAGTGATTCGAGGCTCATCCGCTGGGGGTGACCCGAAAGAGACTACGGTGAGCCTTCGTTGCATTCCGCAAGCTTTGGCTCCGGCACCGCTCTAAAAGGAGAGTAGCTCTTCCCCAAGGAAGAGTGAACTTCGGGATAAAATCTGCGTCCCCGCCTCACTTGTGGTTAATCCTTTCCCGACTTTACTTTGCCTTGTATGCTTGTTGGCTTGCTAATTAGATTGTTGGCTAGCATACTTTGCTTTAAGCTTGCTTGTCATATAGGTTGTGTTCACCTAGTTGCATATCTAGTGAACCCTATTTATCCGCCAAACCTTAAAATTGACAAGAAAGATTAAAATTTGTATTCTCCTATTCATCCCCCTCTAGTCGACCGTATCAATCCTTTCAGAGTGGCCTATGTTTTACTGGAGTGTTGATTAATTTCTGTTCTGGCAAATTTCAGGCGCTCGATATGTCCTTTTTAGCAAAGGTCATGCTGGATTTTTCCGTGAATTTTAGCATGACTTGTGCTAGAATGTAGGAAATATCGAATGCCTTGAATTTGCCGGAAAGAGCATTAAATGACATTTTGGGTTGACTTTAGGTCTGCTGGGGCTCCATACATGACAGTCAAAAAATAGTGAGGGAGTGTCCACCATATATGAGAGAAGAAGAATGCCGACTGTTGTCGTGAGGGTTGTTCTTCCTCTTCTTTCTCATGATAGACCTTTTGGTAATGCACGGGAAGGAAGAGAAGAACGACCATCACCAACGGTTGTAAATGTCAGAGATGAAGAATCCCGACTGTTGTCGTGGGGGTCGCTTCTCCTTCGTTCCCGTGTGCTAGACAATTTGGTGTAATGCACTCGGGAACGAAGGGAGGAGCTACCATCACCGACGGTCGAATATATTAGAGAGGGAGTGCCCACCATATACACCACGTGAGATGAGAGTTTTCAAGGAAGACTCGACAGACCGAAAGTCAACCCGTGATGAATATTAATGATCGAATTTAGTTTTTGTATTACATATATTGAAATTCAGAAGTTTAATCTTTGAATTATGAACACAGGAGATGTCTGATGACAATAGGATCCCGGAGTGCGAGTACTGCTACGATGACCGGGGTTTGTGCGACAGGTTTCCTCACCTGCAAAATGATAGGTTTTTCACCGTGAAGCTGGAAGAGACCTTCGATGTTTGTACGGTACGCAATGACAAGCATTTCATCGTAATTAATATCATCACTTGTGCTTCTTTGGTTCAACGTGTAATTTCTGGATTTTTTTCAATTCGATTAGTACATCCCGTGCCATGCAAGACCATATGTATTGGAGAAGCTCGGTTTCAAAGACTTTGAGAATATGGAGACGAGGAGGGCTCACTTAAGAACTAAACATGGTTATGCATTTCTGGTTAAGCTGTACAATGCGGTCAATCACTCCCATTTCGGTTGCTCTAATTGGGAAGCTCTCTGCAAGGCATATGGATTTGAGGAGGATATGCAAATAGCATTTGATATTTGTCCCGAAGATGATGATGATGATAATATCGACATCTGGGTGGATGTGGATATGCCTCCAGTTTTGCCTAAATGTGAGTTTGTCAAACTAATTTGTTAAGTTAAGTAATTTATATTGTTAATTTAAAAATATTTGGTGTTCATCGGTACTAAACTTATTTATTTATAATTGTCAGCTTATTTCTTATCTTCAATAAATACTCGGAAGGCTGTAGACAGGACATACTACAGCTATGACTCCGAGCTTAATTGTGAGGAGAAAAGTTATCTTGTCTCATTCATAGATGATGTTGAGGCCTTTAAAACCAATCACTCTATCAGCCCAAATTTTACTACATACGTGCCACTAGTCCATAAATTGCTTGATGGTAACTTCATTGCCAAAAACTTGGTAAGATTTTGTTAATGATGGTAACTTCATTGCATACATTCTTCTTAAGTAAACTACATTGCTAACTATATATGTTACTGTTACGTTTTTCAACAGAGGCTCCCGAAGGAGGTTGTGCCTGACATGATGTTTATCGAAGGTGATATGCATATGGTTAGCTTACGACCAACACCTTCGAAGGCTTACTACAGTGCATACTCGATTTCTTCAAACAATGGAAGGCTCATAATCAAATAATGGAGCAAAGTGATGAATGCGCACACACAACTAATTGGAGACAACATGAATGTGCGCAAGCCACAAGTTGAAGATAGGTTTATCTCCATTCTCCATTATGGAGATGGACCGGTTTATTTGTTTTATGGTATTTTACCTAGGAGAGAGGAGTAGGTTCTAGGTATTAAGTACTATGATGATGATGATGAGGAGTTGTTATTATGACTAGTGACCAAGTTGTTATGTGATGTCTCATGGACGAAAATGATGATGATGATGATGGGTTGTTATATGACAATGATGTATTATGATGATAAGTTGATAATGATATCATGATGATGATGATGATGAGTTATTATATCATTGGGTGAAAGAACCGCGAATTAGATTCAAGTGGATGGATCCAAAGTGACCAAGTTGGATTAGCGTGGTTCTTTCACCCAATGATATAATAACTCATTATGATGTTATAACAATCTCTAAATTGCTACTATATGAAAACTTATATAATGGTGTATGAATACGACATAAAATAAAAAAGAAATAGAATACGTAATAATAGTAGTAGCGCGGGTAGAGCGGCGCTGCTAGTAACTACCAGTAGCGCATTCTTCAAACAACGCTACTGCTAAGTAGGTATAGCAGCAGCGCGGGAAAACCAGCGCTACTGCATGCTACAATTTAGCTGTAGCGCCGTAGTAGTAGCGCGGTCTCCCGCGCTACTGCTAGCCCAAAAACCAGCGCTACTGCTAGGCTTTTCCTAGTAGTCGAAAGATGCTTATAAGGCAGTGAAACAAGGGCTCGCCAACATTTTTTATATTCTCTACACAAGATCTGTTATTAACAACATGAGCAAAGAAGAAGACTTGCCGTTATTTCTTTTAGCATGGATAGGAGGTACAATTCCACTGATTTTGGCTTTCATTTGGTTCTGCAAAAGCCAAAGAAGACGATACAACCATCTCGATGTTGTACTTACATTTCTGTTGTTGATCATCATATTTGTGCAAGATGTTATTACCTATTGGAGTTTATTTCAATTTAATAGCTGGCTTGAAAAAGTTGCGTGATACGTCTCCGTCATATCTACTTTTCCTAACGCTTTTCCTCTTGTTTTGGACTCTAATTTGCACGATTTGAAAGAAACTAACCCGGACTGACGCTGTTTTCAGCAGAACTACCATGGTGTTGTTTTTGTGCAGAAATAAAAGTTCTCGGATTGGAACAAAACTTTGCGAGGATTTTTTATATAATAAAAGAAAATTTCTGGAGCCAAGAACCACAGGAGGGGGGCACCTGGGTGGGCACAACCCACCAGGGCGCGCCCCCCCTCCAGGCGAGCCCAGGTGGGTTGTCCCCACCTGGTGGCCCCGCAGACTCCAACCCTAATGCTATAAAGTCATATTTCCAGAGAAAAAAATCAGGGAGAAAGAATTATCGCGTTTGACGAGACGGAGCCGCCGCCACCTCCTGTTCTTCATCGGAAGGCCAGATCTGGAGTCCGTTTGGGGCTCCGGAGAGGAGGATCTTCGATCTTCGTCATCACCAACCCTTCTCCATCGCCAATTCCATGATGCTCCCCACCAGGAGTGAGTAATTCCTTCGTAGGCTCACTGGTCGGTGAGGAGTTGGATGAGATTCATCATGTAATCGAGTTATTTTTGTTAGGGCTTGATCCCTAGTATCCATTATGTTCTGAGATTGATGTTGCTATGACTTTGCCATGCTTAAAGCTTGTCACTTTGGGCCCGGGTGCCATGATTTTAGATCTGAACCGTTTATGTTATCACCATTATATCTATGTTCTAGATCCGATCTTGCAAGTTATAGTCACCTACTACGTGTTATGATCCGGCAACCCCGGAGTGACAATAGTCGGGACACTTCCCGGTGATGACCGTAGTTTGAGGAGTTCATGTATTCACTATGTGTTAATGCTTTGTTCCGGTTCTCTATTAAAAGAAGGCCTTAATATCCCTTAGTTTTTAATAGGACCCCACTGCCACGGGAGGGTAGGACAAAAGATGTCATGCAAGTTCTTTCCATAAGCACATATGACTATTTACGGAATACATTCCTATATTATATTTATGAACTGGAGCTAGTGCTGTATTGCCCTAGGTTATGACTGTTATATGATGAATATCATCCAACGAATTCACTGATCCAATGCCTGCGAATTTCTCTCATATTGTTCTTGCTAAGTTACTACTGCTGCTGTTACTATTGCACTTGCTACAAAATCATTGCTATCACTGTTACCGCTACTATTGCTATTGCTACTACTATCAAAACTATCATACTACTTTGCTACTGATCGCTTTGCTGCAGATAATTAATCTCCAGGTGTGGTTGAATTAACAACTCAGCTGCTAATACTTGCAAATATTCTTTGGCTCCCCTTGTGTCGAATCAATAAATTTGGGTTGAATACTCTACCCTCGAAAACTGCTGCGATCCCCTATACTTGTGGGTTATCAAGACCTTTTTCTGGCGCCATTGCCGGGGAGCAGAGCCATATTTGTTGAGTCACTTGGGATTATTATCAAATTATCACTATGAAGAATCTGAAGGATGCTAAGACTAAGATTTTTCCCTCTAAGACGAGGGGAGGTAAGGAACTGCCATCCAGCTCCGCTTTAGATTCACCTTCTGTTATAAGTAGACTTGCAACAACACCACATGCTATCAATTCTGATATGTCGCAAGTTATTGATGATGCTACTTCTGCTATGAATGCTACTCATGATGATGCTAGTACCTTGCTTGATGATAATTTGCCACTAGGTAAATTTCTTGATGAACAACTTGCTAGAACTAAAGCTTTTGAGAATGCTGAAACTGATGAAATTGTTGAAACTGATGAAGAGCTTGAAACTGAAAATCTTGAAACACCTATTAGACCTAGTTCTCCTAGATATGAATTTCCAAAGGTACCAGAATGTTATGTTATGGATGAGGAGACAACTAGAGACATTCTTGCTTATAAGGATAGAGATGATCTGGAAAAATTATTATGCAAGTATAAAGAAAAGACTTTGAATACTAGAATGAAATGTGATCCTAAGTTTGCTACTTCACCTATCTTTGTTGATGATAAGGATTATGAATTCTCTGTCGACCCAGAGTTAATTACTTTGGTTGAATCTGATCCTTTCCATGGTTATGAAACTGAAACTGTTGTGGCACATCTTACTAAGTTGAATGATATAGCCACCCTTTTTGCTCATGATGAGAAGATTCGCTATTATTATATTCTCAAATTATTTCCATTCTCATTAAAGGGTGATGCTAAGGCTTGGTATAATACTCTTGCTTCTGGTTGTGTGCGTAGTCCCCAGGATATGATTTATTACTTCTCTGAAAAATATATTCCTGCTCATAAGAAACAAGTTGCCTTACAAGAAATATTTAACTTTGCGCAAATTGAAGAAGAGAGTCTCCCACAAGCTTGGGGGAGGCTTCTCCAATTGCTTAATGCTTTGCCTGATCATCCTCTTAAGAAAAATGAAATACTTGATATCTTTTATAATGGATTAATCGATGCTTCTAGCAATTTCCTAGATAGTTGTCTTGGTTGTGTTTTCAGGGAGCGAACTGTTGAAGAAGTTGAAGAATTATTGAATAACATATTGAAAAATTATGATGATTGGATCCTTCCCGAACCACCACTTAAACCTACTCCAAAGAAGAGGGGTATCTTATATCTCAGTCCTGAAGATATGCAAGAGGCAAAGAAATCCATGAAGAAAAAAGGTATTAAAGCAGAGGATGTTAAAAATTTACCACCTATCGAAGAAATACATGGGCTTGAAACACCACCACCACCTAAGGTGGTAGAGGTAAATTCTTTACTAAAGTTCGATAAAGGTGATGTTCCTTATAATAAACATCCTAGTCAATGCCTTTATTAGTTTGATAATTACATTAGAAAACAAGATCACTTCAATGCAAATGTTATGAAACAATTGAAATACAATTCTGATATGATTGCTCGCTTGAGTGACTTGTTATTTAGAATCTCAAATGATGTTAGAGGTGTAGGAAAGCATGCTTCTATGATTCAAACTCAATTAGAACAAGTTGCTAAATCTCAAAGAGAGTTGCTTGATGAAATGAATAATAATATCAATGATCATGCTGTTAGAGTAATGACTAGAGGAGGTAGAATGACTCAGGAACCACTTTATCCTGAGGGACACCCAAAAAGAATTAAACAAGACTCTCAAAGAGTTAACACTGATGAACCTAGTCCTTCTAAAAAGAAAAAGAAGAAGAAAAATGATAGGACTTTGCATGCCTCTAGTGAACCTGAAGTTGAAAAACCTCCTGATAATGATAATGAAGTCTCTCTCTCTGATGCTGAAACTCAATCTGGTAGTGAACACTCACCTTATGATAATGAAAAAGACAATGATGAGGTTCATGAAGACACTCAAATAAATAATAAAGAACTAGATAATGATGTTGAGATAGAACCAGCAGTTGATCTTGATAACCCACAACCCAAGAATAAAAGATATGATAAAAGAGATTTTGTTGCTAGAAAACATGGTAAGAAAAGAGAACCGTGGGTTCAAAAACCTATGCCCTTTCCACCTAAGTCAACCAAAAAGAAAGATGATGAAGAATTTGAACGCTTTGCTGAAATGCTGAGGCCAGTCTTTTTGCGTACTCGCTTGATTGATATCTTGAAAATGCCTCCTTATGCAAAGTACATGAAAGACATCATCACCAATAAGAGAAAAATACCGGAAGCTGAAATCTCCACCATGCTTGCTAATTATACTTTTAAGGATGGAGTACCTAAAAAACTTGGAGATCCGGGAATACCAACTATACCTTGTTCCATTAAAAGAAACTATGTGAAAACTGCTTTATGTGATTTAGGAGCTGGTGTTAGTGTTATGCCTTTCTCTTTATATAAAAGACTTGATTTGAATAAACTCACACCTACTGAAATATCTTTGCAAATGGCTGATAAATCAACTGCCATACCTATCGGTATTTGTGAGGATGTGCCCGTTGTTGTTGCTAATGTTACTATCTTGACTGACTTTGTTATACTTGAGATGCCCGAGGACGACAACATGTCGATTATCCTCGGTAGACCCTTCTTGAATACTGCAGGGGCTGTTATTGATTGCAATAAAAGCAAGGTCACTTTTCATATCAATGGTAATGAACATACTGTGCACTTTCCGAAGAAACAATTCCAAGTGAATGGTATTAATGTTATTGAAAAATCTCCGACGATCACTATTGGAAGTTTTCAACTACCTCTACCTACTGCCAAAAAGAAATACAAAATGCTTATTGTCAGGGACATCCATATCCCCATTGAGGTAACTTAGTGTTTTACGAAAGTTCTTCGGTTTCATGCTAATCGGAAGTGGTTGTTAATAAGACTTGATCAACCTTATTAATAAATCATTTTTGAGAGGTATGAAGTTGATGAATTCAGTGAGCACTACCTTCTGTCCCTACCTTTTGTTTTCTGTTTTTATTAGTTAAATAAAATAAAATGCCATGCCTTGCTTGTTTTCTGAGTTTTCCGTGCAATAAAAAAAATGACCCAAAAATAAAAGTTCTCAGAATGCTCTGAAAATTTAATACGATTTTTTTCTGAATATTTAAGAATTTTTGGTGCAAATAACATTAGAGGGAGGTGCTCCAGGTGGGCACAACCCACTTGGGCGCGCCAGCACCCCCAGGCGCGCCCTGGTGGGTTGTGGTCCCCCTCACTTTTCTCTTCGTCCCACATCATCATCTACCTCCAGAAAAAAAAATCACCATTGCTCTCTCTCTCGTGTTCTTGCTCTTAAACCCACGGATTTCGATCTCTTTGCTCGAAGCTCTGTTTTCGAAACTGTTTTGGAGGATTGTTGCTTGGCATGTGTCTCCTCCATTGGTCCAATTAGTTTTTGCTTTAGTGGTTTATATTTAGAATAATTAGTGACTCTTGGTGCTACTGTAGATGGGATTGCATGTTCAATTCTTAGAGTTCTAAGTAGTTTGAATGCTTGATATGGCCTCTATGCATCCCTATGAGTAGTTGCTATCATTCTTTTATGGTTTTGTTAACAAAAATTCGTGACACAAATTTTTTTCAGAAAATTGTACGCGAATATGATGAACCTCCTTGGAAGGAGTTCTTTGAGGCGGAGGTCCTCGGAGGCATCTTCTAATAGCAGCTCCGTTCGTCGGTCCTATGTTGAACCAAGTGAAAATTCCATTCGAGATGCCGCCACCAAATCATGTTTATGGCCATGCAACGATTGTATGGCGCGTGTGGGCATTAAAGAAGAATTTGAGCAATATGTTCACAATTCCGAGCTCGGTCCCTACATTGCAGATAAGTGCAACCAACACCTCAGTCTCACTGAATCATTTCCCAAAGAATTTAAATTCCATCCTCGTAAGTCCAGAGTATCATTTAAACTATATGACAATTCATTTACTATACCTCTAGAGACATTTTCTAATCACTGCAAAATTCCATTTTGGGGTTCATTGGACGAGCCAGCAAGGTCGGAGTTTGACATATTCTTGACTAGCCTTTGCTGTGGTGAGTCTAGAGGAGTGACTCAAGGTAGAATAAAGAGCATTCATTTTCCCTCAATCCAATAATTTGCTTTATTTAATGGAAAATGCATTGTAGGCAAACAAGATTGTAGTACACTTTGTGCTCCAGACTTGAGCCTTATCCGCACTGCTCTCACTGGTGACAAAAGTTATAACCTTGGAGCGATAGTGGCACGTAGATTGCAACACAACGCTGGTAGTGGATATTTTTATGGTGGGATTTACGCCACACGCTTAGCAAGAGAGCTAGGTGTTTCACCTTGGCCTTATGACCCCATCTTACCCACGCAATACCTTGAGTTCGATGCTATGAAACGTCATAAGATCCTTAGTGGTGAACCCCATAATTTTACTTATAACCTGTTGTTTAATAAAAGTTCCGTTCTGGACACCTTTTTGCCTCCACCTGCTCTCTTTGATGTTCATAGCAAGGGAAGATATTATGTTCTTGATAGCGAGGCCCGAGCACATAACGCGGCAGTTGTGGCTGCACGACGGGCTGAGACATCTGCACCTAGAGCCTCCGTGAGCTAACACTCCGACCATTATGCAGGCTACTGATGGAGATTTCCAAGTTAGGCCAAAAGCCTAAGCTTGGGGGAGTACGTATATCCACCGACATTACTTTCATGTTCACACATTTCATTCCAATTGTCGGTGTCCACACTTTTTCATTGTATTATCCATGCTAGATTCATTTTCTCGCCTTCTTCTTGTGTGTTTAAAAAACTTTGAGAAAATACAAAAATATTTCTTGCTTCTCTCTAGTATAACTAGCTGTAGTATTTAAAAGGAAAACCCAAAAAAAATTCCTTGTTCTTCTGTTGCTTGTTGGGAGCTCTCCCGTGTAAATAGTTTTTCTCGTTTTTGTTTTTCCCTTCTTAAATTTGCTTTCCTTCAGAAAACCAAAAACTCCAAAAATATTTCAGTGTGTTTCTCTGAATTTCTTTTCATTGAGTCATGCCGAGGAGAAGACCAAGATGAAAATGTTGAGTGGCTCTCATATGCATTGTTGTTGATCTAACAGAGAGCCCATATTACCTTGTTTTCTTCTTTTTGAATAAATGTTTTCAGATTCCAGCTTAGTCCATGGCACTCTTGCAGTATTATTATTTTCATATCGTTCGGTCATGCAAGTGAAAGGCAATAATGACGATATTTGATGAACTGGCTGTGGCAGAGAGAAACGAGTATGAACTCAACTTGTTCTGTTTTTGTAAATATGTTTAACGTAGTATCCATGATTCAGCTCATTGTGATCAAACATGTTTGGAATGACCCTTAGAGATTATAGTTTCTCATGCCATGCTTAAGTAGCTAGGAGTGGATAATGATTTATCTTGGATGTCAACATTGCGTTAAAATAATTGTGATGTAGTATGATGATATGGTATTCTCCTCTGAATGTTCGAGTGGCTTGACTTGGCACATGTTCATGCATGTAGTTGAATCAAAACCAACATAGCCTCTATGATATTTATGTTCATGGTGTTCATATCCTACTCATGCTAGTATCCAATGTTACTTATGCATAATGCATGTTCATGACCGTTTTCGCTCTCTAGCTGGCCGCTTCTCAACCTAATTGCTAGCCTTCGCCTGTACTAAGTGGGATTTCTCTTGTGCATCAAAACCCTGAAACCCAAGTTATTCCAGATGAGTCCACCATACCTACCTATATGCGGTATTACCCTGCCGTCCTAAGTAAATTTTCATGTGCCACCTCTAAAAACTTCAAATAAATATCCTTTTTGTGTGCCTGGATTGTTCATAGAGTGACAGGAGATAGTCAATATCTTCCATGCTAAGCGGGTTATTCTCATGATGAGTGTTTATTCACTCGTCCTTGCACGAGACGGGCGGTAATAGGGATTCCCAGTCCCAAATTCAAATTGCAAATAATTAAACATAACTCCCCCAGGAATGTTGTTGGTATGGACGACACTCGTTGTTTCGGACAAGCTGTGGAGTGTGATTGTTGGTGGAGGGGGAGTAAACCTTTACTTTTATCGCTTGGGAACCGCTACTAATGTGTTTAGTATGGAAGATACCGATAACTAATGGTCGCGAAGTAAATAAGAAGGGTGCATTTCTCAAAATTTCATTTACCTCTGTTTTAAAACTTAAGCTCTTGCACCTTTGCAAATCACTGCTTCCCTCTACGAAGGGACTATCTATTTACTTTTATGTTGTGTCATCACCTTCTCAAATAAGCGCCAGAACCTAAGAGCACTATTGTCATCCTCATGCATTGTGTGTAGCTAATGTTGGGTGCATCATGACTGGATCTTTTCTACCATGAATTACAATGTTTAGTCGCTGCTCGAACTTTGGAGGTGCTCTGCATTTATGTTTTGCGGTCTTAGAAAGGGCTAGCGAGATACCACTATTGTCATATTATATCATGGTTGCTTTGACAAAGTGTTGTTGTTTGAGATATCTTATTATTGCTCGCTAGTTGATTATGCCATTGTTATGAGTTCATATAATTTTTAAGAGTTATTGTTGACATGGTTAGTTATAATCTTTGCTGAAAACCTGGGTGCTACTTAAGCTTATTTATGTAAACAAGAGCAAAAGAGTTTGTAAAAGTTTTTCTTTTTCACTTTCAGTTTATCAACTGAATTGCTTGAGGACAAGCAAAGGTTTAAGCTTGGGGGAGTTGATACGTCTCCGTCGTATCTACTTTTCCTAACGCTTTTCCTCTTGTTTTGGACTCTAATTTGCACGATTTGAATGAAACTAACCCGGACTGATGCTGTTTTCAGCAGAACTACCATGGTGTTATTTTTGTGCAGAAATAAAAGTTCTCGGATTGGAACGAAACTTCGCGAGGATTTTCTATATAATAAAAGAAAATTTCTAGAGCCAAGAACCACAGGAGGGGGGGGCACCTGGGTGGGCACAACCCACCAGGGCGCGCCCCCCCTCCAGGCGTGCCCAGGTGGGTTGTCCCCACCTGGTGGCCCCGCAGACTCCAACCCTGATGCTATAAAGTCATATTTCCGGTGAAAAAAATCAGTGAGAAAGAATTATCGTGTTTCACGAGACGGAGCCGCCGCCACCTCCTGTTCTTCATCGGGAGGCCAGATCTGGAATCCGTTTGGGGCTCCAGAGAGGGGGATCTTCGATCTTCGTCTTCACCAACCCTTCTCCATCACCAATTCCATGATGCTCCCCACCGGGAATGAGTAATTCCTTCATAGGCTCACTGGTTGGTGAGGAGTTGGATGAGATTCATCATGTAATCGAGTTAGTTTTGTTAGGGCTTGATCCCTAGTATCCATTATGTCCTGAGATTGATGTTGCTATGACTTTGCCTTGCTTAATGCTTGTCACTTTGGGCCCGGGTGCCATGATTTCAGATCTGAACCATTTATGTTATCACCATTATATCTATGTTCTAGATCCGATCTTGCAAGTTATAGTCACCTACTACGTGTTATGATCCGGCAACCCCGGAGTGACAATAGTCGGGATACTTCTCGGTGATGACCGTAGTTTGAGGAGTTCATGTATTCACTATGTGTTAATGCTTTGTTCCGGTTCTCTATTAAAAGGAGGCCTTAATATCCCTTAGTTTCCAATAGAACCCCGCTGCCATGGGAGGGTAGGACAAAAGATGTCATGCAAGTTCTTTCCATAAGCATGTATGACTATTTACGGAATACATTCCTACATTATATTTATGAACTGGAGCTAGTGCTATATCGCCCTAGGTTATGACTGTTATATGATGAATATCATCCAACGAATTCACCGATCCAATGCCTACGAATTTCTCTCATATTGTTCTTGCTAAGTTACTACTTGCACTTGCTACAAAATCATTACTATCACTGTTACCGCTACTATTGCTGTTGCTACTACTATCAAAACTATCATACTACTTTGCTACTGATTGCTTTGCTGCAGATAATTAATCTCCAGGTGTGGTTGAATTGACAACTCATTGCGCAACACAGCATCATAGGAGACTTGGCCCTTAACAAAAGGCATGCCAATACCATCTGGACATGCACGGCAGGATATCGCATGGAGTACCTTTATAAGTACTGCTTCATGGACTATTGCCGCTCGTCAAAGGACATTATAGAGTTGGTCAGGGAACACGTCGAAGCTGGGTGGAATAGGCACATACGTGATGCTGAGAGTGTTGGGATCTACGGTAGGGTGTGTCGACTGCAAATTAAAATTTCCTATGCGCAGAACAACCAAGATCATGCTACGTGATATGGATCACAGATCGTTACCACTAGACGCGCAGTGCCGTGCAGCGGAAGTAGAGCTGGGGTAGCGTGTCCGCGTAGTTCATCTCCTCCTCGTCCGATCTCCCTCGAACAGTAGGTCATCGGATCCCTCGTACAGGTTCGCCGGAGCGGCGCAGGTGCACCGCCTCTAACGGTATCCGCGCGTGCAGGAGAAACATCGTGCGGCGGACTGCTAGGTCCGATCACACAGTCGGCGGCGAGTGGAGGTGTCTATTCACAACACATGCAAACCCTAGTGACAGCGCCGAAGCGATCTTCTACATGAGTGTGCCGCACCCCCACTATATATAGACATTCGTCGCGGGCTCAACACTTGGGCCTCGCACGAATCATAAAGCCCACAAGTCTACTCAGTCACGATCCAAGTTCAGCTCGGATCACATCCGACCAGTGTCCTCGGATCCGACCTCGTAGGTTCCTTCCCTTAAGCGCGCGACCCCTTAGGTTCAAGTCGGCTTGGTCGCAATTCGGATCACCTCCGAACTGCTCGGCTGGTAGTGGCCTCTAGCAAGGCGTGCCGACCACCAAGTAGACAATGAAGCTGGTTAGGCGAACCTGTCCATCACACTTCCATTCCTTTTGCCACACGATATATGTTGTCGGGCTCAAGGCGAGTCTGTCATCCTTGTGCTAGCCCGACCTCTTTCTCGTTCCAGTGATGTCGACCACAAACCGGATTATCTCATAATCCTTGTCGCATGGCATCTTATCCTGGTCGGATCATACGAGGGGCCCAGAGTATATCTCTCCTGATCGGAGGGGCAAATCCCATCTTGCTCGACCACGTCTCGCAGCATGGGTCTGGACAAGCCCGAAACCTACCTTTGTAACTACCCAGTCATGGAGTAGCGTTTGGTCGGCCCAAAGCAAGTCTGTCACCATCTCGAGTACACGCGTCAGCTCAGGTCTTAGGACATAGAACGTATGTTGCACTAGAGACTCACATATGACATATCGCTGCGTCTCATAGTTGGGTCTGTCCAATCCGATATCCATCCGAGCTCAGATCCGGTCACCTTGGATCCGATCAGATCCATGCAGTTCGGCAACATCACATGCTTCATGGCTAGTGAGACAAAACCATCCACCGTATTGCATGCTAGTCTAGTCCGACGTGTGCCAACACGTCACTTACGACTAGGGACCATTTAGGACATATCATACAACACAAGATCTCACAGACAAGTCACGTACTTGTCAACAAGTATCATTGATTACATCCAAGGACTATCTTTATTCATAAACACATAGGAAATATCATCATACATGATTGCCTCTAGGGCATATCTCCAACAGTCTCCCACTTGCACTAGAGTCAATCAAATAGACATTGTATGCCCTTAGCTCTAACGTGCCCCTCATGCTTGGGTTGTGGAAGCGGCTTAGTCAACGGATCCGCAACATTTGCATCCGTGTGAATTTTGCATAACTCTACATCACCACTCTTTATGATCTTTCGTATCAGGTGATATTTCCGATCTATCTGTCTGGTCTTGTGGTGATTCCTCGGCTCCTTGGCTTGTGCGATGGCACCAGAATTATCACAATAAAGGTCCAACGGTTTTACCGAGGCTGGGAAAATACCAAGATCATCCAGAAAGTTCCGGATCCAAACACCTTCCTTTGCAGCCTCACAAGCCGCAATGTATTCGGCTTCTATGGTAGAATCGGCCACCGTGTCTTGCTTGGAACTCGTCCAGCTCACTGCTCCTCCGTTCATGACGTACACGAAACCGGACTGTGATCGACAATCATCTCTGTCGGTTTGAAAACTAGCATCGGCGTAACCCTTTACGACGAGCTCCTCCTCACCTCCATAAACTAGGAACATCTCTTTAGTTTTTTTCAGGTACTTCAGAATAGTCTTTACCGCTGCCCAGTGACTCTCACCTGGGTTGGCCTGGTATCTGCTTGTTAAGCTTATTGCAAAAGCAACATCGGGCCTAGTACATATCATGGCACACATGATGGATCTGATTGCCGAGGCATATGGAATCCTACTCATCCTGATTGGCTCATCAGATGTCGAAGGACCCTGAGTCTCGCTTAGCCTTATACCATGTGAGACAGGCAAGAATCCTTTCTTGGCCTCACTCATGTTGAACCGCTTCAAGACTTTATCTATGTACGTGCTCTGGCTCAAGCCGAGCAACCTCCTCGATCTATCTCTATAGATCTTAATGCCCAATATGTAAACCGCTTCACCTAGGTCCTTCATCGAAAACTTTCCATTCAATGATTCCTTGACCGAGTTCAGCATCCCAACATCATTTCCGATCAGTACTATGTCATCCACATACAAGATCAAAAACACTATCGAGCTCCCACTCAACTGCTTGTACAAACAAGCGTCCTCTTCGCTTTTGATGAAACCGAGACCAGTGACGACCTCATCAAAACAAATATTCCAGCTCTGAGATGCTTGTCTCAATCCATAAATGGATCTCTTGAGCTTGCATACCTTACTAGTGCTAGTCGGATCGACAAAACCCTTGGGCTGTATCATATACACGTCCTCGGTTAAATTTCCATGAAGGAAAGCCGTTTTGACATCCATCTGCCATATCTCATAATCGAAATAGGCAACTAATAGCTAGTACGATCCGCACCGACTTCAGCATCGCTACCGGCGAGTAAGTCTCGTCGTAGTCAATTCCTTGAACTTGTCCATAACCTTTAGTGACAAGCTGAGCTTTGTGGATCTGAACATTTCCATCCACATCGGTTTTCTTCTTAAAGACCCATTTGCAGCCAATGGCCTTTACGCCAGGCGGCGGATCAACCAAGTCCCAGAATTGATTCTCATCCATGGACTTTAACTCGGATCTCATGGCCTCTAGCCATGCCTCGGAATCTGGGCTCACCATCGCTTCCGCATACGTGGCCGGCTTGTCGCTTTCCAGCAACAACACATCGCGCATTCTGCGCAATCTCTCCGACCTTCGTGGTTCCGGTGCCACTTCCACCTCGGGTTCCCTGACAGACTCTGGTATGATCATATCACCCGCCGAGTTGTCCCCAAGTGGTGCTCGAACTTCTTCAAGTTGCACCTGCCTCCCACTGGCCTCCCGCCCGAGAAACTCTTTCTCAAGGAAGACCCCATTCCGAGAAACAAGCACTTTGTTCTCTTCGCGGTTGTGGAAGCTATATCCTAAGGTTTGCCTCGGATATCCCACGAATATGCATTTATCCGACTTGGGTGTAAGCTTGTCTTACATAAGTCGCTTGACAAACGCTTCACAACCCCAAATCTTTAGAAAAGACAACTCGAGACTCTTCCTAGTCCACATCTCATGTGGTGTCTTATCTATGGATTTTGATGGTACTCTGTTGAGTGTGAAAGCTGCAGTTTCTAGAGCATATCACCAGAATGACAAGGGTAAATCCGATTTGCTCATCATAGATCGAACCATGTCAAACAAGGTACGATTCCTCCGTTTCGACACGCCATTTCTCTGTGGCATACCCGGGGGTGTGAGCTGAGGTACTATACCTCGACTTTTCAGACGATCATGAAACTCCTGGCTCATGTACTCACCTCCATGATCAGATCGTAGAAGCTTTATAGTCTTGCCGAGCTGATTCTCAACCTCGTTTTGAAACTCTTTGAACTTTTCAAATGTTTCCGACTTGTGCCTCATCAAATAGATATATCCATATCTACTCAAGTCGTCGGTAAAAGTCACAAAGTACTGATAGCCACCTCTAGCAGTTGTCCTCATTGGACCACACACATCGCTGTGTATTAGCTCCAACAGCTGGGATGCCCTCTCGCAACCAATCCGATATCAAATACCCAAGAGCTACTAGGTATGTCAGCAAGGTAAATGTCTATAACATATGTAACAAGTGTACCTTTGCCTGAAGCAGCATTTCCGGCCTTCTTGCCATGCTCTACAAGCCACTTGCTACAATTCCTCTTCCAGTGACCGGTCTCCTTGCAATGATAGCAAATGGTCTTCGTGTCCGGTCCAGACTTAGGCACAGCGGCGGAGGTTACCGTCTCCGTGCCCTTTGCCTTAGCCTTTTTCTTGGACCAACTCTTCTTGAACTTGGCCGATTTCTGCACCATCAACACTTGATGCGTGCCTTTCTTAATATCCTGCTCTGCCACTTTGAGCATCCCATGAAATTCAGTGAGCTTCTTATCCATGCCATGCATATGATAGTTCGAGATGAACGTCCCATAGCTGGGTGGAAGAGAACCCAGAACTGCATCAGTAGCCAGCTCATCCAAGAGCAGGAAGCCCAACCGATCCAAAGCTTGCACATATCCGATCATCTTGATCACATGTGGGCTTAGTGGATCACCTTCCTTCAGCTTGCAATCCATTAAGGATCGCCAAACGTTGAACCTTTCGGTCCTAGTCTGCACCTGAAACATGCTCTTGAGACTCTCGATCATATCGAAAGCCCCAACATCTTCGAAATGCTGCTGCAAATCGGGCTCCATACAAGCCAGCATGAGGCAGCTGATCTCGTGTGATTCATCAACGAGTTTCTGGTAGGCATTCCTGGTTGTGGCATTAGCATTATCGGCAGGTTCCTCTGGAAGTGGATCCTCTAGAACATGTTCCTTTTTATCATGCTTGAGAACAATTCTCAAATTTCTATACCAGGTGGTAAAGTTTGTTCCATTAAGTTTATCCTTTTCCAAGATTGATTTCAATGCAAAGTTGGGTTTAGCAGATGGTGCCATTGATCTACAACAGAAAAATATGCAATCACTAAGCAATGTGTTTATGTAGAGTAATTCAAGCCTAAACAGAAATACTCCCACTGAAGTCGGCATCCCTCCGCAAACTCTCAGTGATTCAGGATCCGACTAGCGCATGCGACTAGTGAGCTTTAGCATCACTGCTAGCCAACATACCTATCCGGTAAGCAACTCCTTGCTAATCGTATCTCTATATGACTCCTGTCGGTCAGGCAGGTATCTCATACCCCGGCCCCCAACCTTCTTTGCCACAAGGCCCAAAACAGTTTTGATAGCCTTGTCAAGTTAACCTGATGCAGTGCATGTCCATGTCCGACACGAACCCTTCAGTTCAAGGACACCTAGTAGCATGATACGTCTCCAATGTATCTATAGATTTTTATTGTTCCATGCTGTTATATTATCATTCTTGGATGTTTTACAATCATTTTATATCATTTTTTGGTACTAACCTATTGACATAGTGCCAAGTACCAGTTGCTGTTTTTTGCATGTTTTTTACATCGTAGGAAATCAATACTAAATGGAGTCCAAACGCAGCGAAACTTTTTGTGGATTTTTTTTGGACCAGAAGACATCCAGTGGGCCGGAGAAGCACCTGGGGGGGTGCTCCGAGGGGAGCACAACCCACCAGGGCGCGCCTGGAGGCCCAGGCGCGCCCTGGTGGGTTGTGCCCTCCTCGGGTACCCCCCGAACCACCTCTTTGCTCTATAAATACCCCAATATTCCAGAAACCCTAGGGGAGTCGACGAAAATCAATTCCAGCTGCCGCAGAGTCCAGAACCACCAGATCCAATCTAGACACCATCATGGAGGGGTTCACCACTTCCATTGGTGCATCTCCGATGATGCGTGAGTAGTTCTTTGTAGACCGACGGGTCCGTAGTTAGTCGCTAGATGGCTTTCTCTCTCTCGTTTGATTCTCAATATAATGGTCTCTTGGAGATCCATATGATGTAACTCTTTTTTGCGGTGTGTTTGTTGGGATCCGATGAACTTTGAGTTTATGATCAGATCTATCTTTTTATCCATGAAAGTTATTTGAGTATTCTTTGATCTCTTATATGCATGATTGCTTATAGCCTAGTATTTCTTCTCCGATATTTGGGTTTTGTTTGGCCA
Organism: Thinopyrum elongatum; assembly: GCA_011799875.1. Taxonomy (NCBI): domain Eukaryota; kingdom Viridiplantae; phylum Streptophyta; class Magnoliopsida; order Poales; family Poaceae; genus Thinopyrum; species Thinopyrum elongatum. The sequence goes on along the minus strand of CM022298.1, from coordinate 109,535,183 downwards.
ACTTGATCTATTTATCTTGCAATGGGAAGAGGTGCTTTGTAGTGGGTTTGATCTTACGGTGCTTGATCCCAGTGACAGAAGGGGAACCGACACGTATGCATCGTTGCTACTAAGGATAAAACGATGGGGTCTATTTCTATATAAATAGATCTTGTCTACATCATGTCATCATTCTTATTGCATTACTCCGTTTCTCCAGGAACTTAATACACTAGATGCATGCTGGATAGCGGTCGATGTGTGGAGTAATAGTAGTAGATGCAGGCAGGAGTCGGTCTCCTAATCTTGGACGTGATGCCTATATAATGATCATTGCCTGGATATCGTCATGATTATTTGAAGTTCTATCAATTGCCCAACAGTAATTTGTTCACCCACCGTTTGCTATTTCTCTCGAGAGAAGCCACTAGTGAAACCTACGGCCCCGGGGTCTCTTTTCCAATATATTTGCTTTCAAGATCTGTTTTGCTATTCGCTATTTTATTTATTTGCAACTTTTATTTTCAGATCTATTAAACCAAAAATACAAAAATACCTTTCTGCACTTTATTTTATTTGGCGTTCGATCTATCAATATTTACTACTCTCTTACGTCCATTTGCCAATTTTTGGCGCCGTTGCCCAAAAGGGATTGAGAACCCCTTTTACACGTCGGGTTGCGAGTATTTGTTATTTGTGTGCAGGTGCTGTTTACGTAGTGTTGCTTGGTTCTCCTACTAGTTCGATAACCTTGGTCTCATCACTGAGGGAAATACCCACCGCCGCTGTGCAGCATCATCCCTTCCTCTTTGGGGAAATACCGACGTAGCTTCAAGCCGCATCAAAAGGAATTTCTGGCGCCGTTGCCGGGGAGGATCTTCAACGTATAGCAGGTTCCTAATCACAAATCTCATCTCCTCGCAATTTACATTATTTGCCATTTGCCTCTCGTTTCTCTCTCCCCCACTTCACAAAAATTTGCCGTTTTATTCGCCCTCTTTTTCGTTTGCCATTTTCTCGTCAGATCTATCTTTTTGCTTCAATCATGAGTGATTTTGGTATGGCAGAAACAGATGATGGCCTAACCCCTAAAATGGAGCGTACGGGTAATCTGGATGCCAAAACTTTTGTTTTGGGGCAGGGAAATGTTATGGGAAAAGAACATATCCAAGAATTTTTCAATTGTGTTGGAAATTTGAGTCTTGATGATGCTCTTATACTTAAAAGAACTAAATCTTATGCGGAAGCTATTTAACGCTAGTTCTGAAACTTGAAAATAGATTTATCCGTACTCATCCTACCTCACAAAGATTGTTTTATGAGTTACCTGTTATAAAGAATCCTAAAGCTAAAAAGTTGGCCACCCTTGTTCTTATGAATGAATTTGACTACATAATACGGGAAGCTAGGGAAATCTTTGATTTTTATGGTATGAATCATGAAAAACCTGTGATAGATGAAATTCTCTATAATAGTGATTATACTTTAAGACATTTACTTGGGGATAATCAAATCTTTGATGAGAATCTTAAAAAGCAAGTCCCTGTTTTAGATATTATCCAACAAGTTTTTAAAGATGTTAATCAACATTATTCTTGGATCACTGCCAGAAATCAAAATGGATATGATGATAAGCAACTTGATTGTGCTAAAGTTTCCATGGATAATGTGTTTTATGTTGTTTTTGCAAAGCCTCTTGAGAAAAACACCTCCAAGGAAAATAAGAACAAAGATGACAAAACTTAGATCCTTGCATTATGCCTAGCTACGGGCATGAAACAATAGCGCTTGTTGGGAGGCAACCCAATGAATAAAATTTATTTTTGTTTTTTGCTTTCTGTTCTTGAGTGTTTGCACAATTATGCAACTGTTATAATTGTGTTTTTTGTGTTTTAATTAGTGTTTGTGCCAAGTAAAACCTTTAGGATTGATTTGGGTGATAGTTGATTTGATCTTGTTGCAAAACTGAAACTTTTGTGTCCAGTAAAATAATTTTGAAAATTCATAGCAGAGACGAAAAATTCTGAATTTTTTCCACAAGATTGATATACAAATTTTCTCTGTTGTCCAAAGTTTTCACAATTTTTGGAGATTAAGAAGTATTCGAAATATTCAGATTCCTACAGACTGTTCTGTTTTTGACAGATTCTGTTTTCTTTGCGTTGTGTGCTTGTTTTGATGATTCTATGGTTTTCTTTGATGAGTTTTTGCCATAGAAAAGTTGGAATACAGTAGATATAATGCAAGAATAAAATATGAATTGGTTTGCTACAGAACTTATAGTAGTGATTTTTTTTCTTATACTAGCGGATCTCACGAAGGTTTTGTTGAGTTTTGTGTGATTGAAGTTTTCAAGTTTTGGGTTATCTTACGATGGATGAAGGAATAAGGAGTAAGAAGAGCCTAAGCTTGGGGATGCCCATGGCATCCCAAGCTATTATCCAAAGAGAAGCAAGCAACTAAGCTTGGGGATGCCCCGAGTGGCATCCCCTCTTTCTTCTAACGACCATCGGTATTTTACTCGAAGCTATATTTTTATTCGTCACATACTATGAGTTTTGCTTGGAGCGTCTTGTATGATATGAGTCTTTGCTTGTTTTTCTTTATGTTCTAAGTCATGAATCCTTGCTGGACACACCTATTTGAGAGAGCCAAAATTATGCCATGACTTGTTAGAATTGCTCTCTATGCTTCACTTAAATTTTTATGAGCTATGGATTTGCTCTAGTGCTTCACTTATATCTTTTTGAGCACGGAGTGCTTTAGTATTTTTGAAGAAATGCTCTCATGCTTCACTTAGATTTATTTGGGAGTTAGTAATTTTTTTAAGAAATTCTCTCTTGCTTCACTTAAATTAATTTGAGAGAAAGAAATATCATGCTCATGATCTTCACTTATATTTGTTTGAGCTTATCAAAAGCAACACATGAAAATTAGTCCCAAAGTGATAGATATCCAAGAAGGATATAATAAACACTTTCATGAAGATCATTGGACAAAATAAACTTGATTCCTTGTAATAGTTTTGAGATATGATGATGTGATATGTGAGTTATGTTGATGAGTAATTGTGCTTTAGTAAGAATATTGGTGTTAAGGTTTGTGATTCCCTATGCAAGCACGAAAGTCAATAATCATGCAATGAAATTATATCCTACTTGTGGTGCATTATTTGGTGTTAATTATGCTTAATGCTCGCTTATGAGATTATTCGATTTTTGGTTGGTCGCTTCTCAATCTTTTGCTAGCCTTCATTTTGCACTAAGTATGATCACTACTTGTGCATCCAAAACCCTTTAAACCAGTTTTGCCACATGAGTCCACTATATCTACCTATATGCGGTATTCTTTTGCCGTTCTAAGCAAATTTGTATGTGCCATCTCTAATTTTCAAAATAAACTTCTCTTTTGTGTGTTCGTACCGCTCGCGAGGCGGTGAGGGGTGGCTAATATTTTCCATGCTAGATGTGTTATTCTCACGATGAGTGTTTATTCACTTGTCATTGCATGAGAGTAAGGCAAAGGTATTAGGGATGCCCAGTCCCGAAATGAAAAAAAAATGAATTTACTTTATGTTGTCAAATAATAAATTCCTTGGAAAGTGTTGGTATGGAGGGCACCCGTGGATACGGCTAGCCATGGAAAGTGAAAGAAATGGTGGAAAAAGGAATAAACTTTATTTTCTGTTTGGGAACCGCCTATGATATGTCTAGCATGGAAAGTGTTGGGAACTCTAAGTCGTTTTCATTGGTGGGAAAAGCACACCTCCCAAAATATTTTTTATCTCTCAATTTTCGCTTTGATCTCTGGCACCTCTACAAATCCCTACTTCCCTCTGCGAAGGGCCTTTCTTTACTTTATGCAATTTTTATTTTTAATTTGAGTCTCCATCTTCTCTTATAAAGCACCAACTAGGAGGCACTATGATCGTACTTGAGCATTGGGTGTAGTTAATATTCGAGTGTGTTTCATGAATGGATCAATGGTTGAGCATGATGGGCTAGGGATAACTTATTTTAGCGTTGATATTTTGAAAGACATAGTTGCTTGTTGATATGCTTGAGTATTTAAGTTATCATGTCAAAACTAGACTATTGCTTTGAACCATATAAAAGTTCAAATGTCCATGCTATAAAAGAAAGAATATGATATGACTTGTTAGGCAGCATTCCACATCAAAAATTCTATTTTTATCATTTACCTACTCGAGGACGAGCGGGAATTAAGCTTGGGGATGCTGATACGTCTCCAACGTATCTATAATTTTTGATTGTTCCATGCTGTTATATTATCATTCTTGGATGTTTTACAATCATTTTATAGTCATTTTATATCATTTTTTGGTACTAACCTATTGACATAGTGCCAAGTGCCATTTGTTGTTTTTTGCATGTTTTTTACATCGCAGGAAATCAATACCAAATGGAGTCCAAACGCAGCGAAACTTTTTGTGGACTTTTTTTGGACCAGAAGACATCCAGTGGGCCGGAGAAGCACCTGGGGAGGTGCTCCGAGGGGAGCACAACCCACCAGGGCGCGCCTGGAGGCCTAGGCGCCCCCTGGTGGGTTGTGCCCACCTCGGGTACCCCCCGAACCGCCTCTTTACTCTATAAATACCCCAATATTCCAGAAACCCTATGGGAGTCGACGAAAATCAATTCCAGCCGCCGCAGAGTCTAGAACCACCAGATCCAGTCTAGACACCATCATGGAGGGGTTCACCACTTCCATTGGTGCCTCTCCGATGATGCGTGAGTAGTTCTTTGTAGACCTACGGGTCCGTAGTTAGTAGCTAGATGGCTTTCTCTCTCTCGTTTGATTCTCAATACAATGGTCTCTTGGAGATCCATATGATGTAACTCTTTTTTGCGGTGTGTTTGTTGGGATCCGATGAACTTTGAGTTTATGATCAGATCTATCTTTTTATCCATGAAGGTTATTTGAGTCTTCTTTGATCTCTTATATGCATGATTGCTTATAGCCTCGTATTTCTTCTCCGATATTTGGGTTTTGTTTGGCCAACTTGATCTATTTATCTTGCAATGGGAAGAGGTGCTTTGTAGTGGGTTCGATCTTACGGTGCTTGATCCCAATGACAGAAGGGGAACCGACACGTATGTATCATTGCTACTAAGGATAAAACGATGGGGTCTATTTCCACATAAATAGATCTTGTCTACATCATGTCATCATTCTTATTGCATTACTCCGTTTCTCCATGAACTTAATACACTAGATGCATGCTGGATAGCGGTCGATGTGTGGAGTAATAGTAGTAGATGCAGGCAGGAGTCGGTCTACTAATCTTGGACGTGATGCCTATATAATGATCATTGCCTAGATATCGTCACGATTATTTGAAGTTCTATTAATTGCCCAACAGTAATTTGTTCACCCACCGTTTGCTATTTTTCTCGAGAGAAGCCACTAGCGAAACCTACGGCCCCCGGGTCTCTTTTCCAATATATTTGCTTTCAAGATCTGTTTTGCTATTCGCTCTTTTATTTATTTGCAACTTTTATTTTCAGATCTATTAAACCAAAAATACAAAAATACCTTGCTGCACTTTATTTTATTTGGCGTTCGATCTATCAATATTTACTACTCTCTTACGTCCGTTTGCCAATTTTTGGCGCCGTTGCCCGAAAGGGATTGACAACCCCTTTTACACGTCGGGTTGCGAGTATTTGTTATTTGTGTGCAGGCGCTGTTTACGTAGTGTTGCTTGGTTCTCCTACTGGTTCGATAACGTTGGTCTCATCACTGAGGGAAATACCTACAGCCGCTGTGCTGCATCATCCCTTCCTCTTCGGGGAAATACCGACGTAGCTTCAAGCCGCATCAAAAGGAATTTCTGGCGCCGTTGCTGGGGAGGATCTTCAACATATACCAGTTTCCTAATCACAAATCTCATCTCCTCGCAATTTACATTATTTGCCATTTGCCTCTCGTTTTCCTCTCCCCCACTTCACAAAAATTTGCCGTTTTATTCGCCCTCTTTTTCGTTTGCCATTTTCTCGTCAGATCTATCTTTTTGCTTGCAATCATGTGTGATTTTGGTATGGCAGAAACAGATGATGGCCTAACTCCTAAAATGGAGCGTACGGGTAATCTGGATGCCAAAACTTTTGTTTTGGGGCAGGGAAATGTTATGGGAAAAGAACATATCCAAGAATTTTTCAATTGTGTTGGAAATTTGAGTCTTGATGATGCTCTTATATTTAAAAGAACTAAATCTTATGCGGAAGCTATTTCAGCGCTAGTTCTGAAACTTGAAAATAGATTTATCCGTACTCATCCTACCTTGCCAAGATTGTTTTATGAGTTACCCGTTGTAAAGAATCCTAAAGCTAAAAAGTTGGCCACCCTTGTTCTTATGAATGAATTTGACTACATAATACGGGAAGCTAGGGAAATCTTTGATTTTTATGGTATGAATCGTGAAAAACCCATGATAGATGAAATTCTCAATAATAGTGATTATACTTTAAGACATTTACTTGGGGATAATCAAATCTTTGATGAGAATCTTAAAAAGCAAGTCCCTGTTTTAGATATTATCCAACAAGTTTTTAATGATGTTAATCAACATTATTCTTGGATCACTGCCGGAAATCAAAATGGATATGATGATAAGCAACTTGATTGTGCTAAAGTTTCTATGGATAATGTGTTTTATGTTGTTTTTGCAAAGCCTCTTGAGAAAAACACCTCCAAGGAAAATAAGAACAAAGATGACAAAACTTAGATCCTTGCATTATGCCTAGCTAGGGGCATGAAACAATAGCGCTTGTTGGGAGGCAACCCAATGAATAAAATTTATTTTCGCTTTTTGCTTTCTGTTCTTGAGTGTTTGCACAATTATGCTACTGTTATAATAGAAAACAAGAAGCATAACAATCACAAATAAACATATATTGTGAAATAGTATGGATCCTTCATGGATGTTCTTCCAGGTCGGCTCCGACTCCGATGACCATCTAGGAACTCCATCTTGTTTCTCACGCCGGGACGCCAAGCCACCAACCTGATCTATCCAACTACTACAACTAGTAATGAATTTTACATAGAGTCACAAGTCGACACGCAGGTCGTTATACATTATAATGACAGCACTTTGGCTCCTGCCGGCTAACAAACATGACGCGCAGGCCATGTATAAATTACACACATGCATCACATACACATGAGCCATAATATTCACATCAAACCCTGCAAAACAAAGTTACGAATAGAATCGCATTCTACCGGTTTTAGTGATAGTGTACGAAAAAGAAGGCACTACGCACACGGTGGTCCCGAAGGGGCAGCGCCCCTCGCGGGTGCGGGCAGCGCCCGACGTTTTCGGAAATCACAGATCACATCTGAACTCCGATCACGCCAAATTTTCTGATCTGACCGATCTTATCGATCATCGTGAATCCGATTCGGATTTACCTTTCACTGTTAACCCCGATGGCGGATACCGACCGGTAGGGGTAGGTTGTGTTATGACCTCATCGATCCCAATCATCAGAAAACATAGCCACATCAACCCCAATGTGCAGTTGATCTCATCAACCGTGCACATAGCCGATCTCCTAAACAACAACAGATCTCATCTGCGTCTCCACATATCAAATATGCATCCGATCTGAAACCAAAACCTATAGCAGAGGCTTTGATACCACTGTTGGGATCTACGGTAGGGTGCGTCGACTGCAAATTAAAATTTCCTACGCGCAGAACAACCAAGATCATGCTACGGGATATGGATCACAGATCGTTACCACTAGACGCGCAGTGCCGTGCAGCAGAAGTAGAGTTGGGGCAGCGCGTCCGCGTGGTTTGTCTCCTCCTCGTCCGATCTCCCTCGAAAAGTAGGCCGTCGGATCCGTCGTACAGGTTCGCCGGAGTGGCGCAGGTGCACCGCCTCTAACGGTATCCGCTCGTGCAGGAGGAACGTCACGCGGCGGACTGCTAGGTCCGATCACACAGTCGGTGGCGAGTGGAGGTGTTTATTTGCAACACATGCAAACCCTAGTGACAGCGCCGAAGCGATCTTCTACATGAGTGTGCCGCACCCCCACTATATATAGGCATTCGTCGCGGGCTCAACACTTGGGCCTCGCATGAATCCTAAAGCCCATAAGTCTACTCGGTCACGATCCAAGTTCAGCTCGGATCACATCCGACCTGTGTCCTCGGATCCGACCTCGTAGGTTCCTTCCCTTAAGCGCGCGACCCTGATAACCCACAAGTGTAGGGGATCGTTTGTAGCCTCCTTCGATAAATAAGAGTGTCAAACCCAACGAGGAGCTAAAGGTAGAACAAATATTCCCACAAGTTCTATCGACCACCGATACAACTCTAAGCACACTTAATGTTTGCTTTACCTAAAACAAGTATGAAACTATTTTGCAAGAATAAAACTACAAGTACTTTGCGAGAATAAAACTACGAATAAATTGCAAGGTAATAAAAGTGGATATCTTTTGTCAACAAGAAAGTCATTTGTCCCAAGGCAATCGATAACAAGTACCGGTAATCATTCTTGCAATTTTACATGAGGGAGAGGCATGAGCTAACATACTTTCTCTACTTGGATCATATGCACTTATGATTGGACCCCTAGCAAGCATCCGCAACTACTAAAGATCATTAAGGTCGTGAAACCCAACCATAGCATTAAGTATCAAGTCCTCTTTATCCCATACGCAACAACCCACTTACTCGGGTTTAAGCTTTTGTCACTCTCGCAACCCACCATAAGCGAATCATGAACATACTGCAACACCCTACAGCGGGGATCCCTCACGTTTGCGCGAGACGGAGGGCACCGTAGGACAGCACCATAAATAAAATATACAATCATACCAACCAAGATCACGATTAACCCATAGGACAAAACGGATCTACTCAAACATCATAGGATAGCCAAATATCATTGGGAAATAGTATATGGAGTTGAGCACCATGTTTAAGTAGAGATTATAGTGGGGAGAAGGGGTGCTACACCGCTGCATAGAGGGGGAGAAAGTTGGTGTTGACGATAGCAAGATTGTTGATGTAGATCGCCGTCACGATCCTTGCCCCGGCGGCACTCCGGCGCCACCGGGAGAGAGGGGGAGAGAGCCCCCCTCCTTCTTCTTCTTCCTTGGCCTCCCCCCTAGATGGGAGGAGATTTTCCCCTCTAGTGCATAGCCTCCATGGCAACGGAGGGGCGGGAGCCCCTCCGAGATTGGATCTCCCTCTCTGTTCTCTTCTGTTTCGCGTTCCTGAGATCTGGCCCTTCACCGTTTCTTAAATTCCCGGAGATCCGTAACTCCGATTGCGCTGAAATTTTTACACAATTTTTTTCCACAAATTATCTTTCTTGTACCAGAAGAAGGGCCCTAACCGACTTTCGAGGAGGGCACAAGATACCTGGGCACGCCAGGGGGTGCCCGGCGCGCCCTGGTGGGTTGTGGTCACTGTGGGCGCCCGTTTGCGTTAATTCCACCTCCCAAAAATCATAAATATTCCAAAATAATTCTCCGTAAATTTTTATTGCGTTTGGACTTCGTTTGATATGTATTTTCTGCAAAACAAAAAAACATGCAACAAACAGGAACTGGCACTGGGCATTGGATCAATAGATTAGTCCAATAAATCATATAAAAAGTTGCCAAAAATATGTGAAAGTTGTATAATATTGGCATGAAACAATCAAAAATTATAGATAAGACGGAGACGTGTCAGACCCCTTAGGTTCAAGTCGGCTTGGTCGCAGTTCGGATCACCTCCGAACTGCTCGGCTGGTAGCGGCCTCTAGCAAGGTGTGCCGACCACCAAGTAGACAATGAAGCTGGTTAGGCAAACCTGTACATCACACTTCCTTTCCTTTTGCCACACGATATATGTTGTCGGGCTCAAGGCGAGTCTATCATCCTTGGGCTAGCCCGACCTCTTTCTCGTTCCAGTGATGTCGACCACAAACCGGATTATCTCATAATCCTTGTCGCATGGCCATGCTTATCCTGGTCGGATCACACGAGGGGCCCAGAGTATATCTCTCCTGATCGGAGGGGCAAATCCCATCTTGCTCGACCATGTCTTGCAGCATGGGTCTGGACAAGCCCGAAACCTACCTTTGTAACTACTCAGTCATGGAGTAGCATTTGGCCGGCCCAAAGCAAGTCTGTCACCATCTCGAGTACATGTGTCAGCTTAGGTCTTAGGACATAGAACGTATGTTGCACTAGAGACTCACAGATGACATATCACTGTGTCTCATAGTTGGGTCTGTCGAATCCGATATCCATCCGAGCTTAGATCCGGTCACCTCGGATCCGATCAGATCCATGCCATTCGGCAGCATCACATGCTTCATGGCTAGTGAGACAAAACCATCCACCATATTGCATGCTAGTCTAGTCCGACGTGTGCCAACACGTCACTTACGACTAGGGACCATTTAGGACATATCATACAACACAAGATCTCACAGACAAGTCACGTACTTGTCAACAAGTATCATTGATTACATCCAAGGACTATCTTTATTCATAAACACATAGGAAATATCATCATACATGATTGCCTCTAGGGCATATCTCCAACAGTCTCCCACTTGCACTAGAGTCAATCAAATAGACATTGTATGCCCATAGCTCTAACGTGCCCCTCATGCTTGGGTTGTGGAAGCGGCTTAGTTAACGGATCCGCAACATTTGCATCCGTGTGAATTTTGCATAACTCTACATCACCACTCTTTACTATCTTTCGTATCAGGTGATATTTCCGATCTATGTGTCTGGTCTTGTGGTGATTCCTCGGCTCCTTGGCTTGTGCGATGGCACCAGAATTATCACAATAAAGGTCCAACGGTTTTACCGAGGCTGGGAAAATACCAAGATCATCCAGAAAGTTCCGGATCCAAACACCTTCCTTTGCAGCTTCACAAGCCGCAATGTATTCGGCTTCTGTGGTACAATCAGCCACCGTGTCTTGCTTGGAACTCGTCCAGCTCACTGCTCCTCCGTTCATGACGTACACGAAACTGGACTGTGATCGACAATCATCTCTGTCGGTTTGAAAACTAGCGTCGGCGTAACCCTTTACGACGAGCTCCTCCTCACCTCCATAAACTAGGAACATCTCTTTAGTCCTTTTCAGGTACTTCAGAATAGTCTTTACCGCTGCCCAGTGACTCTCACCTGGGTTGGCCTGGTATCTGCTTGTTAAGCTTATTGCAAAAGCAACATCGGGCCTAGTACATATCATGGCACACATGATGGATCCGATTGCCGAGGCATATGGAATCCTTCTCATCCTGATTGGCTCATCAGATATCGAAGGACCCTGAGTCTCGCTTAGCCTTATACCATGTGAGATAGGCAAGAATCCTTTCTTGGCCTCACTCATGTTGAACCGCTTCAAGACTTTATCTATGTACGTGCTCTGGCTCAAGCCGAGCAACCTCCTCGATCTATCTCTATAGATCTTAATGCCCAATATGTAAACCGCTTCACCTAGGTCCTTCATCGAAAACTTTCCATTCAATGATTCCTTGACTGAGTTCAGCATCCAAACATCATTTCCGATCAGTACTATGTCATCCACATACAAGATCAAAAACACTATTGAGCTCCCACTCAACTGCTTGTACAAACAAGCGTCCTCTTCGCTTTTGATGAAACCGAGACAAGTGACGACCTCATCAAAACGAATATTCCAGCTCCGAGATGCTTGTCTCAATCCATAAATGGATCTCTTGAGCTTGCATACCTTACTAGTGCTAGTCGGATCGACAAAACCCTTGGGCTGTATCATATACACGTCCTCGGTTAAATTTCCATGAAGGAAAGCCGTTTTGACATCCATCTGCCATATCTCATAATCGAAATAGGCAACTATAGCTAGTACGATCCTCACCGACTTCAGCATCGCTACCGGCGAGTAAGTCTCGTCGTAGTCAATTCCTTGAACTTGTCCATAACCTTTAGCGACAAGCTGAGCTTTGTGGATTTTAACATTTCCATCCACGTCGGTTTTCTTCTTAAAGACCCATTTGCAGCTAATGGCCTTTACGCCAGGCGGCGGATCAACCAAGTCCGAGACTTGATTCTCATCCATGGACTTTAACTCGGATCTCATGGCCTCTAGCCATGCCTCGGAATCTGGGCTCACCATCGCTTCCGCATACGTGGCCGGCTTGTCGCTTTCCAGCAACAACACATCGCGCATTCTGCGCAATCTCTCCGACCTTCGTGGTTCCGGTGCCGCTTCCACCTCGGGTTCCCTGACAGACTCTGGTATGATCATATCACCCGCCGAGTTGTCCGCAAGTGGTGCTCGAACTTCTTCAAGTTGCATCTGCCTCCCACTGGCCTCCCGCCCGAGAAACTCTTTCTCAAGGAAGACCCCATTCCGAGCAACAAACACTTTGTTCTCTTCGCGGTTGTAGAAGCTATATCCCAAGGTTTCCCTCGGATATCCCATGAATATGCATTTATCCGACTTGGGTGTAAGCTTGTCTTACATAAGTCGCTTGACAAACGCTTCACAACCCCAAATCTTTAGAAAAGACAACTCGGGACTCTTCCCAGTCCACTTCTCATGTGGAGTCTTATCTACGGATTTTGATGGTACTCTGTTGAGTGTGAAAGCTGCAGTTTCTAGAGCATATCCCCAGAATGACAAGGGTAAATCTGATTTGCTCATCATAGATTGAACCATGTCAAACAAGGTACGATTCCTCCATTCCGACACACCATTTCTCTGTGGCGTACCCGGGGGTGTGCGCTGAGGTACTATACATTGACTTTTCAGATGATCATCAAACTCCTAGCTCATGTACTCACCTCCACGATCAGATCGTAGAAGCTTTATAGTCTTGCCGAGCTGATTCTCAACCTCGTTTTGAAACTCTTTGAACTTTTCAAATGTTTCCGACTTGTGCCTCCTCAAATAGATATATCCATATCTACTCAAGTCGTCGGTAAAAGTCACGAAGTACTGATAGCCACCTCTAGCAGTTGTGCTCATTGGACCACACACATCGCTGTGTATTAGCTCCAACAGCTCGGACGCCCTCTCGCAACTCTTTGCAAAAGGAGACTTAGTCATCTTGCCGAGCAAGCATGATTCGCATGTCTCGAACGACCCGAAGTCGGACGAAGTTAGGAGCCCATCATCATGGAGCTTCTTCATGCGTTTCAGACTAATATGTCCAAGCCGGCAATGTCAGAAGTATGTCACATTTATCTCATTAGGCTTATGCCTCTTGACATTCATATTATAGACATGTTCTATTTCCAGATTCAAAATAAATAGCCCATCAACAATGGGTGCATAGCCGTGGAACATACCATTCAAAAATATCGAACAACCATTGTCCTTTAAATTGAATTCATAACCCCGACTCATCAAACATGAGGCAGAAATAATGTTTCGACTAAGTGCAGGAATGTAATAACAATTATTCAATTCCATAATGAATCCGGAAGGAAGCTGGAGCTGCATCGTGCCGACCTCCAACGCAGCAACTCTTGCTTTGTTGCCGACCTTGATGTCAATCTCCCCTTGTGCCACACGCCTAGTTCGTACCAGCCCCTGCATCGAGTTGCAAATATGAACAACCGATCCGATATCAAATACCTAAGAGCTACTAGGTATGTCAGCAAGGTAAATGTCTATAACATATCTGACAAGTGTACCTTTGCCTGAAGCAGCATTTCCGGCCTTCTTGCCATGCTCTGCAAGCCACTTGCTACAATTCCTCTTCCAGTGACCGGTCTCCTTGCAATGATAGAAAATGGTCTTTGAGTCCAGTCCAGACTTAGGCGCAGCGGCGGAGGTTACCGTCTTCGTGCCCTGTGCCTTAGCCTTTTTCTTGGACCAACTCTTCTTGAACTTAGCCGATTTCTGCACCATCAACACTTGATGCATGCCTTTCTTAATATCTTGCTCTGCCACTTTGAGCATCCCATGCAATTCAGTGAGCTTCTTATCCATGCCATGCATATGATAGTTTGAGATGAACGTCCCATAGCTGGGTGGAAGAGAACCCAGAACTGCATCAGTAGCCAGCTCATCCAAGAGCGGGAAGGCCAACCGATCCAAAGCTTGCACATATCCGATCATCTTGATCACATGTGGGCTCAGTGGATCACCTTCCTTCAGCTTGCAATCCATTAAGGATCGCCAGACGTTGAACCTTTCGGTCCTAACCTGCACCTGAAACATGCTCTTGAGACTCTTGATCATATCGAAAGCCCCAACATCTTCGAAATGCTGCTGCAAATTGGGCTCCATACAAGCCAGCATGAGGCAGCTGATCTCGTTTGATTCATCAACGAGTTTCTGGTAGGCATTCTTGGTTGTGGCATTAGCATTATCGGCAGGTTCGTCTGGAAGTGGATCCTCTAGAACATGTTCCTTTTTATCATGCTTGAGAACAATTCTCAAATTTCTATACCAGGTGGTAAAGTTTGTTCCATTAAGTTTATCCTTTTCCAAGATTGATTTCAATACAAAGTTGGGTTGAGCAGATGGTGCCATTGATCTACAATAGAAAAATATGCAATCACTAAGCAATGTGTTTATGTAGAGAAATTCAAGCCTAAAAAGAAATACTCCCACTGAAGTCGGCATCCCTCCGCAAACTCTCAGTGATTCAGGATCCGACTAGCGCATGCGACTAGTGAGCTTTAGCATCACTGCTAGCCAACATACCTATCCGGTAAGCAACTCCTTGCTAATCGTATCTCTATACGACTCCTGTCGGTCAGGCAGGTATCTCATACCCCGGCCCCCAACCTTCTTTGCCACAAGGCCCAAAACCATTTTGATAGCCTTGTTAAGTTAACCTAATGCAGTGCATGTCTGTTTCCGACATGAACCCTTCAGTTCAAGGACACCTAGTAGCACCCCAATTTTATGAGCCCACCACTAGACGTACTTGACGTGCAAAGGTGCAACATCAGTAATGGCAAATTGCTTGATATTAACGAGGGGTTTTTCTATCATTCTAACATGCATAGAAAACAAGAAGCATAACAATCACAAATAAACATATATTGTGAAATAGTACAGCTCCTTCATGGATGTTCTTCCAGGTCGGCTCCGACTCCGATGACCATCTAGGAACTCCATCTTGTTTGTCACGCCGGGACGCCAAGCCACCAACCTGATCTCTATTATCCAACTACTACAACTAGTAATGAATTTTACATAGAGTCACAAGTCAACACGCAGGTTGTTATACATTATAATGATAGCACTTTGGCTCCTGCCGGCTGACAAACATGACGCGCAGGCCATGTATAAATTACACACATGCATCACATACACATGAGCCATACTATTCACATCAAACCCTGCAAAACAAAGTTACGCATAGAATCGCATTCTACCGGTTTGAGTGATAGTGTACGAAATACAAATTGCTACGCACACGGCGGTCCCGAACGGGCAGCGCCCCTCGCGGGTGCGGGCAGCGCCCGACGTTTTCGGAAATCACAGATCACATCTGAACTCCGATCACACCGAATTTTCCAATCTGACTGATCTTATCGATCTTCGCGAATCCGATTCGGATTTACGTTTCACTATTAACCCCGATGGCGGATACCGACCGGTAGGGGTAGGTTGTGTTATGACCTCATCGATCTCAATCATCAGAAACCATAGCTACATCAACCCCCATGTGCAGTTGATCTCATCAACCGCGCACATTGCCGATCTCCTAAACAACAACAAATCTCATCTGCGTCTCCACATATCAAATATGCATCCGATCTGAAACGAAAACCTATAGCAGAGGCTCTGATACCACTGTTGGGATCTCCGGTAGGGTGCGTCGACTGCAAATTAAAATTTCCTACGCGCAGAACAACCAAGATCATGCTACGGGATATGGATCACAGATCGTTACCACTAGACGCGCAGTGCCGTGCAGCGGAAGTAGAGTTGGGGCAGCGCGTCCGCGTGGTTCGTCTCCTCCTCGTCCGATCTCCCTCGAACAGTAGGTCGTCGGATCCCTCGTACAGGTTCGCCGGAGCGGCGCAGGTGCACCGCCTCTAACGGTATCCGCGCGTGCAGGAGGAACGTCGTGCGGCGGACTGCTAGGTCCGATCACACAGTCGGCGGCGAGTGGAGGTGTCTATTTGCAACACATGCAAACCCTAGTGACAGCGCCGAAGCGATCTTCTACATGAGTGTGCCGCACCCCCACTATATAGAGGCATTCGTCGCGGGCTCAACACTTGGGCCTCGCATGAATCCTAAAGCCCACAAGTCTACTCGGTCACGATCCAAGTTCAGCTTGGATCACATCTGACCAGTGTACTCGGATCCGACCTCATAGGTTCCTTCCCTTAAGCGCGCGACCCCTTCGGTTCAAGTCGGCTTGGTCGTAGTTCGGATCACCTCCGAACTGCTCGGCTGGTAGCGACCTCTAGCAAGGCGTGCCGACCACCAAGTAGACAATGAAGCTGGTTAGGCGAACCTGTACATCACACTTCCATTCCTTTTGCCACACGATATATGTTGTCGGGCTCAAGGAGAGTCTGTCATCCTTGGGCTAGCCCGACCTCTTTCTCGTTCCAGTGATGTCGACCACAAACCGGATTATCTCATAATCCTTGTCGCATGGCCATGCTTATCCTGGTCGGATCACACGAGGGGCCCAGAGTATATCTCTCCTGATCGGAGGGGCAAATCCTATCTTGCTCGACCACGTCTCGCAGCATGGGTCTGGACAAGCCCGAAACCTACCTTTGTAACTACCCAGTCACGGAGTAGCATTTGGCCGGCCCAAAGCAAGTCTGTCACCATCTCGAGTACATGCGTCAGCTTAGGTCTTAGGACATAGAATGTATGTTGCACTAGAGACTCATAGATGACATATCGCTACGTCTCATAGTTGGGTCTGTCCAATCCGATATCCATCCGAGCTCAGATCCGGTCACCTCGGATCCAACCTCGGATCCGATCAGATCCATGCAGTTCGGCAGCATCACATGCTTCATGGCTAGTGAGACAAAACCATCCACCGTATTGCATGCTAGTCTAGTCCGACGTTTGCCAACACGTCACTTACGACTAGGGACCATTTAGGACGTATCATACAACACAAGATCTCACAGACAAGTCACGTACTTGCCAACAAGTATCATTGATTACATCCAAGGACTATCTTTATTCATAAACACATAGGAAATATCATCATACATGATTGCCTCTAGGGCATATCTCCAACAGAGAGTTACAGGGTATTCAATGATATGAGGGGCCAGCTCACACTACTTCAGCTTCAGGGATGTCGCGATTACGAATTCTTTCGCTGGAGCTTAGTGAAGCCATTCGATGAGAGCATCGTTCTCTGGCAACTGGCCACAGATTTCTGTTATCACCACCATCAAAGCATATCTTCTGGTTCCATCGAAGATGATTGCTGCCTCCGGGGTAGAGAAATCTCCAAGTACATGTTCTGGTTGCTAGTCCCGGAATGCTAATGGCTGGCACTAGAAGGAACCTATTCACAATCTTACGAGAGAATTGATTGCTAAAATGAGGGATGGTAAAACTGTAACTGAGCCTATTGTTGCAGGCGCTTGGTTGCTTGCTGAAGGGTTGATGTGTGTAGATGGTGGAGAGAAGAGGTGGAAGGTGGTCCAAGGCGTGTGGGTGGAGATGCTATGCTTTTCAGCAGGAAAATGCCGAGGCTTTTTGCATGCCAAGGCCCTCGGCTCCGGCGGGGAGTACCTCTCCTATGTCTGGCTCTTCTTGGCACACGCCGGGATGGAGACATTCTCAGGGAAGCTTCAGAGGACGCAACGCCTGGTCCATTTCAGTCCATAGTACTCACCGAAAATGAAGCCGGTTCGTGCATCATGAGCTCGATCAACAGTATTTTTTTCCTTTAATTTTGGTAACTTGTGTTGTTTTCCTTTCCACATTTCTCAAATTTTACTGCGTAATGTAATTTCTACTCCATTTTTATTCCGTCTTATGTGATCGTTCAGTCCTAGTCCATGTATTACAACAAACAAGAGCCAGTCTCAGGTTTTATCAAGTCAAAGTTTGTATGTCCAACATTCAAATAAGTAAAGTAGCTAGTTTTGTCGTCTGTTTACAACATCACATGTATCCTTGTTCGAACCATCTAAAGTTTCCAAATAGGAAAAGAAATGATTCATGCATCCTCTCCATTGCCATTGCAATTGTCGGCCTCCGACATCGGCCCATTGCATCGCCATGTGCTGAACCACCTCTAACGTTGTATAAACCACTGTGCCTGTGAGGCAAAGAATACCTGAGACTGAAGCTACTGTCATGTTCTACTGTTCCTATGGATTCATTCAGTTATCGGACGGTTCCCATCGCTCCTCCTAGTCAAGTTCTACTGTTCCTACTAATTCATTCATTTACCATTCCCATCGCTACCCCTAGTCAAGTAGCTAGTTTTTTTTTACATTTTGGAAACTTTGTTCGGTATTTAAAAAATTGTTCGTCAGTTTCAAAAATTGTTCACTTTTTCAATAAAAAGCCGGGATTCATACATATTTGAGATTTCAACAATTGTTCAATTTTTCAAAAAGTTCGTTGGAATTTGATGAACATGTTTTGAATTTGATGACCATTTTTTGAATTTTGGTGAACAAAAAAATGTTCCTGACTAAAAAAAAAGTTCACAAATTTGGAAAATATTCGTGAAAATGAATATGAAATATAAAAAGAACTAATAAAAAAGGAAAAGGAAAAGGAAAAGAAAAAAGAAGAGAAAAAACAAACATGAAAAATACAAAAAAATACGAAAAGGAACAAAAAACAAAATAATACACGCTACTTGGGCGCCGACCTATGCGATAAATACGGATAGCCCTAGCGGTCGCTGTGAGCGATCCATAGCATCTCCCCCACTAAATTGCAAACCACGACATATCAAAAAAATAAATTAAACTACGGTAACTTTATTAAATCGAAAAACTATTACATCGTCGACCATCCACCTTACAATTGATGTAGGCGGCTCCTCAATCGACATTGGAGGTGAGATCGAGACTACAGACCTAACTAGTTCATGAGAGACACAATTTGCCTCCTAGGGCAATGAACAAAACAAACCAAAGTGTATCCACTAGCTAGAACCTTACCATCCGCATAAATTGCTACAATCGCCCGACACCGTACGTGTAGCCACCATTGTTCGTCGTATCTAGTACCTCCATGCAATCTTACTCGACCACTAAGTTGTTGATTCCTAGATGTTGCACGAGTAGTAGTTCGTCTCGTAGTGCACAAGCTTCAGCAGCTGCTGCATCCAGTACATGATCAATCTTCTCATTTGACGGTGCAATGAAACCTCCTTTCTCGTCTCTAAGGATCACACAAACAACACCTTGGAGCATCTCTCCACGAAACGCTGCATCCACATTGAGTTTTACTTGTCCCTCCATTGGCTTGGTCCACCCTCCCTCTTCGACACCTACATTCTTCTTCATGGCCTTGACATAATTTTTAGTTAAGGCAGAAATCGACATGGCCGAACGAGCTGGTACCTGCACGTCCTCCCCATGGACATATTGTTTCCTCTCCCACCATATGTACCAAATCCGAAACAGAATAAATAGTTGAACATTTACATCTGCTATCAAGCTTCTTCTTGTAGGTTCACATAAAATATAGCCCAAAACTGTCGACCCTGCTCGATCCACCTCACGTGCTTCTTCCACAGATCCGTCAAGTTTCAAACATCTCCATATCTTGGCTGCTCTAGGGCAAGCGGACAATGCATGCTTAATATCCTCACAGCCACCCGCACACATCGGACAACTGCTTGACGTGGTGATATGCTGGTTTGAGAGGACGCCCGGACATGATATGAAACCGTGCTGGACTTTCCATGCATGAATCTTTATCTTGGCCGGCACCGAGTACCCCATACCTTGGCCCAAAATAGGATATCGCTGGGAGGGTTCACCTTCAGTATGTTCATACCAGCAACTGAACTGATGGTCCCATTCGGCGTGGTACGCCGACCTCGCAGAGAACATGTCATTTCTTGTAAACCTCGATGCCAACAAAATCCTCCAATTTTCCATGTGGTGCTAATGGAATAGACAAAGATTCTTTGAGCATCCACCTGCCCGAACATACTATTAATTAACTCTTGATCCCATAACCCGGTGACTCGAAGTAAGAGCATCTCCAGCCGTTCGGCCCCCCAATGGCTTGAAATATAGCGCCGCTTGGGGGCTAACTGGCGATATATTCGGCGTGGGGGGGGGGGGGGGGGGGGGGGGGGCTCGGGTTCCCAGCCGAACCCACAAGTTCGCCCCCAGCTGCAGAGTTGGACCCAAATTCGGCGCAAACTAGGCCCAAATTCGGCACAGTTCGGCACAAATTCAATAAAAAATAATTTTTATCACATAGTTCATCACAGAAATAAATACAAATCAAATAGTTCAAAGAAGCAAACTCATAATTCACACACAAATTAAAACACATCGAATTAGGCATTGCCCTTGAGCCTCCATAGGTGCTCCACCAGATCGTGATGCAGTTCTTGATGCACCTGTGGGTCTCGGATCACCTGACCCATATTGAGGAAGGCAGCCCATGATGCCGGTACCTGGTGATCAACAGTTGCAAGAGGACCCTACCTGAAATATGGTTCAGTGTCAAACACTGACTCTTGCTACACGCTCTCAATAATCATGTTGTGTAAGATGACACAGCAGTTCATCACCTCCCACATTTGAGATTTCGACCAGGTCAGAGCGGGGTACCAGACAACAGCAAATCGAGATTGGAGCACACCAAATGCCCGCTTGACATCCTTCCTGCAAGCCTCCTGACACTTGGCAAAGTAGGAGTTCTTGCCTCCTGGCACAGGGTTTGAGATAGTCTTCACAAATATGGACCATCTCGGATAGATGCCATCTGCTAGGTAGTATCCCTTGTTGTAGTGGCGCCCATTGACCTAGAAGTTCACCGGAGGAGCATGACCTTCAACAAGCTTGGCAAAGATATTCGAGCACTGCAGTACATTGATGTCATTGTGAGTTTCTAGCATACCAAAGAAGGAGTGCCAAATCCAGAGGTCATGTGTGGCCACTGCCTCAAGTACCACACTGCAAGCTCCGTTGGCGCCTTTGTACATCCCCCGCCAAGCGAATGGACAGTTTTTCAATGCCCAATGCATGCAGTCGATGCTTCCAAGCATCCCAGGAAATCCTCTTGCTGCATTCTGTGCTAGGATCCGAGCAGTGTCTTCAGCATTGGGTTATCGCAAGTATTGTGGTCCAAACACTGCCATCACTGCCCCACAGAAGTTGTACAAGCAATCAATGGTGGTGGACTCGGCCATGCGTCCATAGTCTTCTTGTATATCACCGGGAGCTCCATATGTAAGCATCCTCATAGCTGTCGTGCACTTCTGGAGTGAGAAGAATCCAACTGTGCCGGTGCAATCCTTCTTGCAAATGAAATAGTTGTCGAACTCCCGGATGGCATTCACAATCCTGGGAAAGAGCTTCCGGCTCATCCGATAACGGCGCCGAAATACTTTCTCGCCGTGCAATGGAGCGTCGGCGAAGTAGTTGGCGTAGAGCAAGCAATAGCCCTCCATTTGATGCCTCTGCTTGCTCTTACGGCGGCCCGGCGCCGAGCCGCCTCGCCGCGGCTTCGCATTGTTCGCGAACAGACCGGCCAGAGCGGTGAGGATCATGAGGTGCTCTTCATCGTCGGTGTCGGCCTCGGCTTCCTCCTCCATCAGAGCCGTGAATGCCTCCTCGTCGTTGGAGTCCATTGCCGAGCAGGCAAATCACTGAACACCTAGCGGGCATGGTGGGCGGGCAGCCGCCGGTATCCCCGTCTGCGTCGTCGGAGCCCTGGAAAGCTCGCCCAGGAGCGGGATGGAGGATATCGCTGCGAAACCCCCTCTTTCCGGCAGGTAAATTGCCTTTCTAGCGGCGGAGCAGTGTATGTGGGCAGGTGGGCGGCACTGGGATCGGCATGGCGGCGAAAGGGGAAGTGGGGTCCTGCGGCGCGCGGGTGGAATCTGGGCGGGGAAAAGGCGTTTCTTCCCTGACAGTGGTGGCCCACGCGCCACTTTTCCTTCCGCCGGAGCCCCCAAGTGCGCTGGGTTTGGCCGGGGATCACCAGGCCAAAAAATGGGCTGAACCGGCGGAATTCGGCGTCCTGTGTGTGTGTGTGTGGGGGGGGGGTGACTGGGGTTTTTTTTTTGGCGCCGACGGAAAAAATGACGTCTGGGGGGGCCTGTTGGGGGTGCGGCTGGAGATGCTCTAAGCTCGAGACTTTTGGGGGTGTGGCTGGAGATGCTCTAAGCTCGAAACTTTCATCAGTAAGTGTGCTCCTCTTGGCATAATTACACAACCAGTAGCACTATCGACAATCCATGCACCAGACCAGATATTCACTTCAGATCCATCTCCTATGCGCCATATTGTTCCTTTGTTAAAAGTGTTGGTCCCCGCACATATACTCTGATAGGTTTAAGAACTTTCACTCTTCATTTTTCCATCTAAAAGACTCTCATCAGGATAATAATTTGCCCTCAGAATTTGTGCATAAAGAGAGTTAGGATTCGCTAGCAACCTCCATACTTGCTTGGCAAGCAAGGCATGATTAAAACTATGCAAATCTCTGAACCACAACCCTCCTTTTTTTTTCCTTTGGGACACATAGTTTCCACCAAGATGCCCAATGCATACGCTTACGGTTGTCATCATCACCCCACCAGTATCTTGATATAGCATCTGTCATCCCTTTATAAATTTCTTCAGGATTTTGAACACCGACATCGCAAACAATGGCATGGTCTGAGCGACTGACTTAATGAGCGTTTGCTTGCCTCCTGCAACAGGTTCTCCTTCCACATATTCACCAACAGGTTGATACATCAACAAGGTATTAGAAGGAATCACTCCTATCAACTCCCACCATGGCCGGTAACCCTGGGTATTTATCATTAAGTGCCGTGGTATTGATACTCAAATTCCGATGAACCAGAACTTTGTCCTCCATTGTGGTGTTCGGGCTGAAATATATGCTTGACATAGTATCACTAACCAGCTGCCCGAACTCGAATAGTAGTCATATTCTCCTAACCCTCTATTCCTAAATAGCTACAACCCACTACCTATTTTTCAAAAATCTAAAAAAAAAAACTCCCTATTTTTCCTACTCATGCAAGCATTCCACATGAGCAAATCATGCATGCAAGTCATCAATTACATGTTTTTTCATTACTCTATGCATGCATGGCTGCCACATCATCAATTCATGCATATATATTAGTTATAAATTATATTTTGCATTAGATTTTGTATTGACAATATATGTTTTTGGTTATTGCGGCACACCAGGCCTATGTATTTCATCCTTCACATTTTATTTGAAATGATATTCTGTTAACTGGAATTCATTTGTTTCTCTATTTATATGCTTCATATTTTCACCATTTTAAGCTTACTTTTACTTTCCATTAGTTTTAGGTGTTTTAAGCAACTATTTATGCATATTTTAACAAGATTCCTGCAGCAGTGTGCGAGGCATCATCTAGTACATGCAACATTCGACCCGGCCGCCTTTTATCAAAACGAGAGAATCATCCGTGAAAAGCAAATGTGAAATCTGCGGAGCCATCCTACAAAGTTTCACCACAGCCAGGTTACCATTGTTCTCTTCCCACTGTAGCATGTTTGAGCCTCCGCATACATCAAGTATAAATAGGGGGACAAACGGTCACCCTGTCTTAAACACCTCGAAGAGGTAAACACTTCCGTACTCTCTGCATTAAACCGTAAATTATGATACGGAAGAAGCACATGCCATTATAATAGAAATCCACCTTTCAGCAAAACCCAATCTCCGCATCCTCCTCCACAGAAAATTGCACTTTACTTTGTCATAGGCCTTGTGTATATCCAGTTTAACTGCACATAAGCCAGTCTTCCCTAGTTCCTTCTTATTTTTGTTTCTTTATTCACACTATTTGATTTTTTCACTATTACTTCACTTTGATTTTTTAGTAAAGTATTTGACATTTCCTTTTTTATCCAATTATATTCTACTTTATCATTTAATTAATTTCAATTTAAAATTTGAGCTAAATTTATGAAGAAGATTCTTGTGCATGTGAACACTTTTTTTAGATGTCGTAAATATTTCATTTTGAATACATAAATATTTCATTCTCAAATACATAATCATTTTTTGAGACATGTGGTTATTTTTATAGTCATGAACATTGTTTTGAAATACATGAACATTTGTAAATTAGTAAATGATTGTTTTGCACATGAAAAATATTAACACATGAAATTGTCCAATTCTACCAAACATTTTTAACTTGTAGCATGTTCTTTTTATTAAGTACGCTTGAACTGAATTTGTTCCATGACAAAATCAATACTTACAAATCGCGTGGAATTTTTAGTGACCAAATATATATAATTTCTCCATTAGTTGGCCGAAGGCGACATGAGCGCAAAATGGCTGCGCACCAGTCAAAACGAGGGTGAATCGCCTTATTATTCATACGTAAGGCCAAATGGTTGGTGTCCACGCACAAGATCGTTGAATATTTTTCAGATTTTTGCGTGATAAACGCCAAGAGAGATCGCTCAAGTTGGCCCTGTTGCAAGGAAAGTGTAGGTGTTGGTTTGGCGGTAGCGACTCAAGCTGGAAGCTGCCGCAGCCTAGCCGTCGATATCTAGCGGACCGCTCGCGGTGTACCCGATCGATCGAACGGGTAGCTATATATGTCCACGTCGTTCGTGCCAGAGACTAACGTTGGACTAATGGGAATTGCGACCTAAAATTTGGATGCTCTACCCCTAGTGGGAGACCGGGAGCTGGCGATCTGCACAAGCCACTACTCTCTTGCACGTGAGCTAAATCTTTGGCTATAAATATGCATGCGATGCACTACTCTCTTGCCCAAGCCACTAAGCCACCACCACTCCACCAAAGAGAAGTGTAGGCAGCTAGCTAGTAATAAGGCGTAGCTTTGCTCTTGTAGCTAGCTAAGCTAACAATGGTCGCCTCTGCCTCTTGCGTTTCTCTGGTGGTGCTGCTTGTGGCTCTGGCCACGGCGGTGTCAGGCCAGCTATCGCCGACGTTCTACGACACGTCGTGCCCCAGGGCACTGGCCACCATCAAGAGCGGTGTGGCGGCCGCCGTGAGCAGCGACCCCCGCATGGGCGCGTCGCTGCTCCGGCTGCACTTCCACGACTGCTTCGTCCAAGTAAGTTGGTCACGTGCATATATAGCCTGGTAGCATGCACGTGTTTTGTTTCGGTTTTGTCCAGGGTTAACCGACCATGCCTCCATCTGCTTCACTGTATGTGATGTGCAGGGCTGCGACGCGTCTGTTCTGCTGTCTGGCATGGAACAAAACGCGGGTCCGAACGTGATGTCGCTGCGAGGCTTCGGCGTCATCGATAGCATCAAGGCGCAGCTCGAGGGTATATGCAGCCAGACCGTCTCATGCGCCGACATCCTCACTGTCGCGGCCCGTGACTCCGTCGTCGCCGTAAGAATATCATTTTACGATCATTTACATTATCGACTGGATTCTCGGCATCTCTTGACACCATCGTTAAGCGTTTGTTTGCTTTTGTTTTGAATTCTTCGCGCGCAGCTCGGGGGGGCCGTCATGGACAGTCCCTCTGGGGAGAAGAGATTCCATAGATGCAAACGAGGCGGCGGCAAACATGGACCTCCCAAGCTTTACATCTAGCCGGTCAGATCTTGAGACGGCATTCCTCAACAAGGGGCTCAACACAGTCGACATGGTGGCCCTCTCGGGCGCACACACGATCGGCCAGGCGCAGTGTGGGACCTTCAAGGACAGAATCTACAACGAGACTAACATCGACACGACCTTCGCCACATCTCTCCGGGCCAACTGCCCCAGGTCCAACGGCGATGGCAGCCTGGCGAACCTGGACACGACGACGGCCAACATGTTCGACAATGCCTACTACAAAAACCTCATGTCACAGAAGGGGCTCCTGCACTCGGACCAGGTGCTGTTCAACAACGACACCACCGACAACACGGTCCGGAACTTTGCGCCCAACCCAGCCGCATTCAGCAGCGCCTTCACGACGGCCATGATCAAGATGGGGAACATCGCGCCCAAGACAGGGACGCAGGGCCAGATCAGGCTCAGCTGCTCCAGGGTGAACTCGTGATTGACGGACGAGCTACTATCTACTAGTCGGCAGCACTCGCAAGCACGACACGTGAATGAATAAGGCCACAGAACCAGTGGCCAATATAAATACCAGCACTTGAAAACGTGTATTTTATGTATGAGCAGCAGCAAATCATGCTGCATCTACATATATATGTAACGATCGGATTCCCACTTTCTCATGCAAAGGCATGGAGAATTACTATCAATCCTACATACAATAGTATACATAATAATGAGATATAAACTTCTCTTTCGACATTTGGCATGACGTGAGCATAGAGAACTACTAGCAGTCCTACTTACAGTTGTACACATAGTGAAGATAAAATAGCAAGTAGGTGAAAGAGTGCGGCTCCTCGAATGTCACTTACCCATGAATTTTTGCACCCACCCAGCGCACTCAAGCATCTCACATGAAAAAAAAGTATCAGATTTTTTTAATTTTCTGCCTTCTTTTTATTTTACTGTTCACCGGGTGCAGATGAGCCCGGGCACGATTTCAAATTATCGTTGAAGATATACACTTCTCTTTCGACATTTGGCATGAGGTATGTAGAAAGATAGAAGCACTTCTACTGCTGTTGGGCCAATCCCATAGGTGCGACATGTTTTCATATTTCTTTTTCCATTTTTCCGTGTTCTTTCTTTTTTGTTCTTCTCATATTTTTTTTTGTTTTCCCCTTTTCATTTTTGTTGTTTAGGATAAATATAAGTAAGCTTTTCCAAAATTACATGAAAACTTTTTCTTGAAAATATTAATATACTTCTTCCTTTCCAACTTATATCGCAGATAAGTTTTATCAAACGCTATACTTTATAAACATTGACCAAATTTAAATAAAAATTATTGACAATTAGAATAACAAATCAATGTCATTCTATTTATGATGTCATATATTTTTCAATGGTATATATTCGGTATTGTAAATCTTCATAATTATCCTATAAACTTGGTCAAAGTTTGACCTAGGAAAACAAATTTATACACAATTTGGTGAGGAGGGATTATATGAATATTTTTCTGTATGTACAACTCTCAAATATGAGATGTGTATATATATATATATATATATATATAGTAATACTATTCATCGCCCAGGATGCAGAATAAGTTATTCTTCACCCGAGGTAATCTTACGATCGCTTCATAAATAAATTACGTTTGGAATACAAATAGTTACATTCATATTGATTCACTACGTAAAATTTGATATAAGAAAACAAAAAAAAAGGTCATAAGACCGGAAATATCGCTTTTTATGTATGTTTTACATTTTGTTTTTACGTTCGTAATTTTACGTAACATAAATATTTTTTACGGCGAGTATATATTTTTTTACGTTCTCTTTTTACGTATGAAATAAGACAAAATTTACGAAACCTAAAAATATGGTGCATTGATGTCAAAATAGAGAGGGGGTGAAGAATAACTATTCCTCACCCAGGGTGACGAATAGCGCAACCCTATATATATAGTAATATATATATATATATATATATATATATATAAATATATATATAACATATATATATATATATATATACATATATATATATATATATATATTATATAATATATATTCGATCCGTTAATTAAAAAGTTTATTTCAAATCTATTAATAGAAAACCAGTGTTTACTTTTCTAAAATATATATGCATTAATGGGCGCAGAATGATCAGCATGCCCTCACTGGGTATCAACGTTTCCCCTTGCAAACAACCGCACAACACGGGAATGTGTTCACTGGTCCTGCATAGTTGGGCTGGTCCAGTATCAGGTCATTTTTATTTTCATTTGATTTATTCCTCCTTTTTTCCTTTTTAACTATTTTACTCTACTTGTTGAATTAATTATTTTAAATATTTCATAATGTGTTTTCTTTTTATCATAGTATATTCAAAATTATTATTTGATTAATATCTTTTAAATTTTCTATAATTACATAAAAATATTATTTTGCATGTGAACCCTTTTTTAGAAGTTATAAATATTTAAAAATATATATATGCATATTTTATTGTAAATACATAATCATCATTTTGATATATGTTGACTTTTTATAGTCATGAATGTTAGATTTGTAATAAATGAACATTTTAAAATTAGTAAAATGTGGTTTTCTTACATAAAATAACTACACAAAAAATTGTCCAATTCCGCTCCATGCTCTCATGACGGTTATCTCTGAGGTTTTGGTTTCTAGTTGAAACCAGGCTCTTGTAAATGTTGAGTTTCATACTTCTATTTGGATAGTGGGTTTGAGTAAGTTTTCTCCTATCGCCTCACCCTCACCGATACGGTTCTGGGTCGACAAATTGTAATCGAGGCTACTTCCTCAAATGGGCTACGCCACACTCAACGTGGAGTCGTGGCCGAACATGGTCAAAACAATAATGTTCTCTAACACTAGCAAGTATACGTCAACCCGTTACATCACTGCCATATACGCCCAATGTTATAAATGTTGATTGTAACGCATGCTAGCATTATGGCATCTTGGTTAGATCACCGACAAATATCCACCACTAAATTACGTTGTTTTTCACTAGAACAACATAGGGAGCACCTGTTATGAAACATGACCCTACCTCATCACGTCTCCTCACCCTCCTCAATGCCCTCTCTCTCCTGCCACTTGGAGCCCTTCCTCAGTGTCCCGTGGAGGCCAACACACTATGAGAGATCATGGGCGGTTATGAAAAGCTAAGGAAGGTAACTTCGGCCAAAATTTATGTTGGAAATATGCCCTAGAGGCAACAAATAAGTTTTATTATTATATTTACATGTTCATGCTTAAGTTTGTATTTCTATGATATAATTGCACTAGTTCGTACAATGTTTCCATAGTCTTGGTATTAAGTCGGGTGTGGTTGAATGACGAGTTTCAACGGCCCCTAACGGGGAAGATGAACAACACGGCTCCACTTTCTCAATAGGTTGATGGAGGTCAACTTATTGCAGGACCCAAACATCTTTTGTTGGAAACTCTTTTCGCCTAGGGCATTTTCTGTAAAATCTGTGTATGCATGTATCATGAATGAAGACCCGGATCGTACAGTCTCGTTAAAAAACATGATATTCATGTGGTATGTACAAAGGGTAGTAGTCTTAACGAAAGATAATGATTGACAAGTTGCAATAAATGTTGCCTTTTGTGATCACAATGAATTAATTACTTGCTCCTCTCTTACACGCTTGAAATGCTATTCTAGTAAACCATCCACGTTGCTCTCAATCTTCCACCGCTGACATCAATAAAGAATATGTCTGGTAATTGGTTGAACTAGTTGATGCCCCACATGTTGTTGCAGGAATATTTTGCAATGTATTTTAAAATATATTTATTTTATGGGAAAATAAGAATATTTGAAGAAATAATATGAGAGTTAAACTAAAAGTATATATGCTTTAAGGAAAAATGGGAATATTTGGAGAAATAACATGAGAACTAAAACTAAAAATGCATATGCTTTATTGTGTTTGTGTTTGTTTTTGTATTTTTGTAAAATATTTATTAAATATATCATGCATGTTTGCAAGTTGAGGTGAACCTTTTCCTATGACTCATTGAATATTGATGTCGGCCTTTTATAATGCATGTTGTTTGATGAGGTGTCATGCTTGCATGTTGAGAGAAATACGTTAGTGGGGGCTAGCTATTTAGATATAAAAGATGAGATTCATCCTCGACACAAAGCGCAAATCTGTGTCAGAATGTGCATTTTGCATATGAAATTGTAAATGTTCATGCTTAAGTTTCAGTTTTTTTTTTGCAAGTCATCTTCCGAGCCACCAGTTGTTGGATCGGTACATGGGGCTCTCTCCAGGATGTGGAGGCACAGGAGTCCACGGCTTTGGGTGCACCCGCTGGGAAATTGTCATCGGGGCTTTATTCAACCATTTTGGATGACAGCCCGGTGATAGGATAGAGGAGATTAGAAGAAGTGTAGTATGTGTTGGAATTATGTGTCATGCAACAATATTCAAATTACTTGGAATTATTAATATTAGGAATACCTCAATATGGAATTATAAATGTAATTTTGGACATGGAATTTCTTTGCATGTTTAGCATGAAATCATTACTTGCTGGAACGTACTTATGCAATATATGCTTAAGGAAGTTGGTTGACTATCAGTGGAATACAAATAATAAGTATATTGGAAAGAATGCCCAGGCACACTGATACAGTGATAATCAGAATGAGCTAGATCATATAGTTAGATGACAACCCTAATATTGATCTACATAATTAAAGAAATTTACACTCCATTATGGCGTGTTGCTCACAAGCGCGTGCTCCGGGGACAATACGGGTAGAATCCATGAACTAATAAATTAGATGTGGACTCTTTCCCGGAAACTAGTGAAAATGCTAGGATTCTTATGTGTATAAGAGGTGGACTCTTTGAAAAGATGGTATAAGAAGGTCCTACCCCCTAGGCTCAGAGTTACGAATTGTCAGCGGCACCATAGATAAGCGCAGAGGAATAGAGGGTAGATCACAAATCCTAAATTCTAACATTATGTACTCCTTTCTGTTAATGTTGTTCTCGGCCCATGTATTTCAACTTTTCTCGCTTTTTTGGCATGCGTTCTAAGACTATGGGTGTTAGTCTGGGGGACTTTCCCTCCTTTTTCAGGGAAAAATGATGAACCGGCAATAATTAATATACTCCCTTTGTTTGAACAGGGAAAAACATTGAGCTGTACAAAATGTTTTTTTTAAACGGGCACCATCAAAGCGAATATTGCCAGGGCCCCGTCCACATCTGGCAATATTTGCTTTTAGGGATTTCAATATGAACTACATACGGATGCATATAGATGTATTTTGAACTGTAGATTCACTTATTTTGCTTTGTATGTAGTCCGTATTTTGGACTGTAGATTCACTCATTTTTTGAGTACATCACAAAAAGCTGCTCGTTGATAGTTCCCATTCCTCCACATGGCCTATTCAGCCAACAAGTAACTGACGTAAGGGAATCCTTCATGCCTTTGCTCGTGGCCCTTGACATACACATGACAGTTCCGGTTTTCACAAGATTATGGTTCAAGAAGGCGCCTAAGTACATCATGGATGTTATATAATGGCCGTTGCTAGCCTTATTAATCCCACGCATATATGGCCATTACCAATTAATTCACCTTGGAGCAGCTCAGCCTGACCTGCCCCTGAGAGCCAGTCAATGGGCTGAGGTTCCCCATCTTGATCATGGCCGAGGCGAAGGCGTTGCTGAACGCCGCTAGGTTGCTTGCGAAGTTGTTGACGATGTTGTCGGTGCCACCGCCCGTGCCGGTGAAGAGCACTTGGCCGGAGTGTAGGAACCCCTTCTGGGACTTGAGGTTGCTGTAGTAGGCGTTGTCAAAGGAGTACGGGGTCGACACGTCCAGATTGGCCAGGTTGCGGTCACCGGAGCCGGTCGGCCGGGGGCAGTTGGCCTTGAGCCGCGAAGCCGGAGTTGATGTTGGTCTCATTGTAGAGTCTATCCCTGAAGTTCTGGCACTGCGCCTGCCCGATGGTGTGGGCGCCCGAGAGGGCGACCATGTCGGTGACGGTGAAGCCCTTGTCGCCGAAGGATTGGGTGAGGTTGACGAGGTCGAAGAATGGGGGAGGTAGGTCGGAGTTTGCCACCGCTTCGTTTGCACCTGTGGAGTCTCTCCTCCCAAGAGGAACCGTCCTTCCATTTTTCACAGACCAATCTCAGCCCAAGCACATAATCAAATCATGGAACAAGTTACTTTGGGCCCAGGAAAGAACATTTGGAAATATCATTGGAGAAAACAATATGCTAGCAAGCAAATGTACAAGCATATCATAGGAGCATCAGAAGCACACTGTATCTTCAAATAGCTTTGGAAAAGTGCAAGCAGAATCAGGCACAAAATTTTCTTCTGGCTGGCGCTTTATGATAGAGTGAGTACCAGGGGCTTATTAAAGAGAAAATCTTTTCACATCCCCTTCTACAATTGTGCCCTATGCAATGAAAACTGTGAAGAAACCATTCATCATCTGTTGTGGGACTGCTCCTTTGCCCAAACCTGCTGGATGACTATTGCTCCAAATAAAAACAGAAGACTATCTTTCTTAGATGAATTGCTTCTCCTACATCAGACGGTTCCAAAGGAAATTGCTATGAATATTATCATCTTAGGCTGCTGGAATATTTGGATGCAAAGAAATGGAATCATCTTCAAGAATGAAACACCAACTCTCAGATCATGGAAATTCAGTTTCAAGAATGACATGTTGCTAGTCAGACATAGAACAAAGAGCAAGTTCATTGACTCACTCGACTCCTGGATAGAATCCTCAAAGAGCTAAGACCCCCTGTTTATTTATCATGTTAGAACGAGCTGGCATAGGATAGTTGGGTCTCTCTCTTTCCCCTTTTTTTTTGTAACTTTTTGTACATATTATTTTAATGAAAATTATACCGTAGAACTATTGTTCTATGGTTCAGGGTTCAAAAAAAAAAGAGGAACCGTCCACAAAGGCCCTCCCAACTGGGCAGAAAAAAAAAATCCAGGGTGAGCAAATTAGCTGGTCTACTTGGTGGTGATCACGACGTGACACAGGTTGGAGGTCTTACGGCGACGACGGAGTCGCGGGCGGTGACGGTGAGGATATCGGCGCAAGAGACGGTCTGCTTGCATATACCCTCTAGCTGCGCCTTGATGTTGTCGATGACTTCGAAGCCTCGCAGGGACATCACGTTCGGGAGAGCGTTTTGTTCCATGCCAGACAGCAGAACAGACGCGTCACAGCCCTGCACATGTAGTTAAGCATGCATGGTTAACTATGGACCCTGGTGTTTACCACACAACACTGCAATGGAAACAGGTTGGTGCCGGCGATCAGGCTATGTATTTGAAGAGCTTACTTGGACGAATCGGTATTGTTGGGGATATTCCAACGACCAAGACTCGGCTCATAATGATAAGTCGTCCCGAGGCTTAATTCATCTCTGGGCTTAAGTCGCCCAGATGTTAAGCTATTTCTGGACTTAAGTCGCCCTGATGTTAAGTCATCTCTGGGTTTAAGCAGCCATGTTAAGTCCTCTCTGAACTTAAGCAACCATCTTAACCAGCCATTTTAACCCCACATGATGAGTCCTGGATATGAGTCCTGGAAGATAAGACTCCTGAAGATAAGTCCTGAAGGTAACCCGTCCGGCGTAAGCCGCCCGGCAGATTGTAACCCGGTAAATAGTTGTAACCCGGCAGACAGTTATAACCCGGCAGACAGATCCTAACCCGGCCAATACTTAGCCAGGAAAATGAGCCGTCTGCAGATAAAAAGCCCAGGCGTTAAGAAGAAGCTAGAAATAGGCTAAGTCTTAATCCTACTAGGACTCTACATGTAACCCGCCCCTTCAACTTACATAAGGAGGGGCAGGGCACCACAAGAGGGCCAGGTTTTTCCAGAGGTTACGATAGTCAGGGCTTAGACAGACAAGTCTTAGACAAGATCAAAGTAGATGCTTTCGAGATAGAGGTAGCGAAACACCGCCCTTGTAACCGAGATCGTTATCATCATCAATATGATATCAAGCAGGATGTAGGTTTTTATCTCCACCGAGAGGGGCCGAACCTGAGTAAAATCTCACGTCTCTCATCCCGCTCAACCCCGTTCAAGCTACCACTTAGTTGCGTTGGCCTTACGACTAAGTCCTCACACTAGGACATCTGCCGTACGTGACAAAATCATGACAGTTGGCTCCCACCATGGGCTTACGCACGGTGGTGTTGAGTTCTTGGAAGATCTCTCCCAGGGATCGAGAAGTTTGTAATTTTCCGGATGAGCCAGTTTGGAACGATTTGCATCAACTTCAAGTTCATCAGTCCAGATTTAAGATCAGTGAGATTTAAGGTTCAAGAAAAATTAGGGTTCCACCTGTGCGCCACCATAAGTCACCAAGATCAACAGAAGTGTTTCGGCCGCAGCTGAACATCAGATGTTTATTGGTGATTTCCGAAGCAGTTGATAATTTCTGCTACAGATTCAACAGCCGGGTTTGATGGTTACTATGGATCGAGCCCCGAAGCGTTTCATCAGGCGTTATACTTTTTCTTGTTTCCAATCGAGCCAAGAACAAACCACATCTCCTGTTACATCTCATCAAAACCAACTACGACCCGGAGATGGATTGGTCAAACAACCGTGATTTGGAGAAGGACTCGGACATGGATTAGTCAAATTAGCCACGTCCTGAAGGAGGACGGTCGCCGGCGTGACGACCCGCCTTAGTGGCTCACCAGTGTAACGACCGCCTCCGCAATTGCGGCCGTGTCAGCCGCCTTCTTGACTCGCCAGGGCACCTCTACTGCTGCGGTTCATCTCCAAGCCGCGACTTCGCCTTGCCTTCTCGGCTTCTCCTTGGCCGAGCCACTTCCACCACGCGCCACCGAGCTCCTCCGCCGCCCTGGCCTATGCTCCAAGCCGCAGCCTCGAGTCACCGCCGACCGCCCTGAACCGGCCACGCCTCTGCCTCACCGCGCGAGTTCGCGGCGCGCCGAGCCGCGGCACCCTCAACTCGCCTTCACGCGCCTCCGCCGCTGTCCTTCGCGTCGAGCCGCCCAGTGAAGATCTTGCGTCGAGTCGCCGCTGTAGCAAATGCACCTTTCCAACGCGCCTCGACAACCCACTGCTGGCCTCGCCGCGCGGGTCGCCCCGCTTCTGCCGCGCGTGGCCGTAGCCTGGAGCCGCCGTTTCTGTGGCCGGCCCTGAGCTGCCCTCGCCTCTCCTCACCTCCGCTGCGGTCAAGCCGCCTTGAGCCGCTGCTCCGCCGGTGACCCCCGCGCCCAGCCGCTCCAACCCATCACCTGCGAGCTGCTCCGAGCGCCTCCGAGCCGCGGCCACCTCCGAGCCGCCGCCGTGAGCGGCCTCGCCCCCATCGCCATGGGCTGTCTCTGCCACCGTGCCTTGAGCCGGCTCACCCCTGCTACTGCACGTTGAATCATCCTCAGTCACATCCGCCGTGACGGCCTCAAGCTGCTGCAGCTCCACCAAGTCAACCAGCTGTCGCGCCTCACGCCTCAACCCGCCGCGGACCAGGCCACCTCGATAACAATGCCTCAGTCATAACCGCCTGCGAGTCGCCGGCGCGCCTCGCCTTCGGCCACAGCCAGAGCCGTTTCTGCGTGCTTCAAAACACTGTTGCCGAGCCGCCTCCGCTCGAGCCACCGAGCCGCCCCGCGCAGACCTCACTCCCGCGGCCCTGAGTCGCCCCTACCGGCCTCCACTGCTCCGGCCTGCCGCTGCAGTCGAGGACACGCCTCTGCTGACCACCACTGTCGCTGCTACGGCCCGCATAGCCTCGACCTCAAGACGCCAAACAGCCGCCAAGGCTCTGCCGAGCGGCCCCTCCTCCAAGCCACCCCCCGCGGGCCCCGCCTGCTGCATCAAAGTCGCCTGTCGCCGGGGCACCTCTGCCGCCTTGTCAGTCCACCTTCAAGCCGCCGGAGTCGTCCGTTGTTGAGCCGGCCCTCTGCGGCCTCGTCGATCCACCTGCAAACCCCTGCCGAGGCAATTCGCCTCCGCTCTCCTACGCCTGCGCGGGCACACAGCCACGCCGGTTCACCTCCGCTCGCCTTGCTCCTCCCCAAATCGCCGTTGTCGGTTCACCTCTGCTCTGAGTCGCCGTACGGCCTCACCGTCGCCGTGACCCACCGCGGGCGAGCCGCCTTGGCCCCTCGCGCTATTCCGCATGGGGTTGACTTCCTGCAGCCACAGCCGTAGCCCCACCGCTGA
Organism: Thinopyrum elongatum; assembly: GCA_011799875.1. Classification (NCBI taxonomy): domain Eukaryota; kingdom Viridiplantae; phylum Streptophyta; class Magnoliopsida; order Poales; family Poaceae; genus Thinopyrum; species Thinopyrum elongatum. The sequence goes on along the minus strand of CM022298.1, from coordinate 109,499,248 downwards.
CGCATCGGAGCCGTCGAAGCCGCTTCCGAGCAGCCACCTTGCCGGCTTCAGCCGTCCGCTTCGCTCAGCCGCGGGTCTCCCCTCTGTCGCCGCGGTGCACCTCGCCCCGAGCTGCCCCGAACCGCCGGTTCTCCTCAATCACCGTGACGCGCCTCGCCCTCGAGCCGCCGCTACGGCCTGCTTCCCCCCGCGCCGGCTCCCGCGCCTGCCGATGCCCCTTAGCCACCGGGCCTCGCCATCACTATCGTCACCATGCCGTCGTGTTGGTTGTGATCCCATCTATTTCTCCTCTCCCACTTGCCGGATCAAGAAGGAGGAGATGTCATCCAGCCGCACGTGTGCTAAACTCGGAGGTGCCATCCGTTCGGCACTAGATCGGTTGGATCGTGATCGGATCGCGAAGAGTACGACTACATCAACCGCGTGATAAACGCTTCCGCTTAGCGATCTACAAGGGTATGTAAATGCTCTTCCTCTCTCGTAGCTATGCATCTCCATGGATAGATCTTGCGTGTGTGTAGAATTTTTTTTGTTTTCCATGCAACATTCACCAACAGTGGCATCCGAGTCAGGTCTATGTATAGATGATATGCACGAGTAGAACACAAAGAGTTGTAGGCGGTGATAGTCATACTACTTACCACCAATGTCTTATTTTCATTCGGCGGTATTGTGGGATGAAGCGGCCCGTACCAACCTTACATGTCCACGCACATGAGACCGGTTCCACCGACGGACATGCAACTAGTTTTGCATAAAGGTGGCTGGCGGGTGTCTGTTTCTCCTACTTTAGTTGAATCGAATTTGACTACGGCCGGTCCTTTAAGAAGGTTAAAACAGCAAACTTGATAATCACCGTTGTGATTTTTTTGTGTAGTTAAGAACGGTTCTTGCTAGAAGCCCGTAGCAGCCACTTAAAACTTGCAACAACAAAGTAGAGGACATCTAACTTATTTTTGCAGGGCATGTTGTGATGTGATATGGCCAAGATATGATATGATATATGTTGATGTATGAGATGACCATGTTTTTGTAATATCGACAACCGGCAGGAGCCTTAAGGTTGTCTCTTAATTATTGTATGAAATGCAAGCGCCATGTAATTGCTTTACTTTATCGCTATGCGTTAGCAATAGTTGGCGAGACGGCTCCGACGCAACGATGGAGATCAAGTTGTCGAGCCGGTGATGATGAAGATCATGACGATCCTTTGGAGATGGAGATCAAAAGCACAAGATGATGATGGCCATATCATGTCACATATTTTAATTGCATGTGATGTTTATCCTTTATGCATCTTCTTTTGCTTAGAACGGCGGTAGCATTATAAGATGATCCCTTCACTAAATTTCAAGATAAAAGTGTTCTCCCCGAGTATGCACCATTGCCAAAGTTCATCGTTTCGAAGCACCTCGTGGTGATCGGGTGTGATAGACTCTACGTTCACATATGACGGGTGCACTACTAGGAAAAACCTTACCAGTAGCATGGGTTTTTTGCATACCATTAGCGTGGGTGCCCGCGCTACTACTACGGCGCTACAGCTAAATTTTAGCAGTAGCGCATTTTCTATCCTGCGCTACAGATATTCTAAGTACTAGTAGCGCTGCTTTCTCCTCCCACGCTACTACTATTGTATGTACTAGTAGCGCTGCATTTCCACCGCACGCTACAGCTAACTAATTGGAAATTAAAAAAAATAAAATTCAAATGCAGTATTCATGGACGGAAATTCAGATGCATTTGCTTCACCAACAATGATTAGTAGTAGCATCAACATACCCTCTAATTCAGCATAGGAGTTGCAAGCAAGGGAAAATTACCACCAACACTAGCTAATAATCATCATAGTCATTACCACATTGTCTAATCATCATAGCTAGTCACAGTGTAGCGCATTATCATCTTCAAACTCATTCTAGCTAGCTAATCACTCCTGCTGCTCTCTCTCAGGTAAAATAGCATAGAACATGTGTAGCACTCCTGCTTCATCATATTGGAGCATGCAGATGAACCTGTCTCCTAATTGTGGGCTGCGCTTCTAATTGCTGCCCCCTAATACTTCTTTGCGATCCTTCATAATTTTGCTCCAGTCTTTGACTATTAAGACTTGCTCGCTTCGAGAAATTCTGAATGCACTCATGTGCAATGTAGGATGTCTTGGCCGTAAGCTAACCATTCTCATGCGACCTTTAGCCTCGATCCAATGAGGCACAACATTCATCGGGAGTCCCTGTTGAAAAACATCGTAGTAACATACTTAGCAATGAAGTTTAGCTTAAAAAAATAATGTATGCAAAAGATGCACTGAGGACAAATAGTAATTAAAAATCTTACCATCTTTCCTAAATAGATGTGACCGTAGTTCAATACGCACACTAGTGGTCGCACGTTCTGAGTACTAATATCTCGAAGTCCAGGAAAATAACCTGTCTTGACGGTATCAAGATCCTCAAGCCATGAAACATAATGACCTATCTCCTCGTAGTTTAGTTCAGCCCCGGAACAGTAGTAGGTGCTGTCTACCAAGCGCTGGACATGTTTGCTTGAATGGAAATAAGCTGTCAATAGGAAATAGTTGTCAACTATTTTTAAATAAACAATATAAATTACTTAATAAATATGGTTGAGAAATTCACATAATGGTAGAACTGGAGGCGTCTGCACATCGACCCAGATGTTGATATTATCTTCAATATCATCTTCCGGACGAATATCAAAGGTGATAAGCATATCAGGCTCAAATGCATAAGCCTTGCACAGTGCTCTCCAATTTTTGCATTCAAAGTAGGTGTTGGTGTCTGCATTGTATAATTTTGCGGCAAAAGTATAACCATGCTCGGTCCTCAAGTTAACTCTCTTTACCTCCATAGTTTCCATAGGACTGAAACCAATCTTATCCAAGACAAAAATTCTTGCATGGCAGGGGATACGCTAGTAGAATAGTAAAAAATTAAAATTAAAAGTTGAAGCAAAAGAAGCAGAAGTCATGCTTAATTATGAAAAAAGACTTGTCGTTGTGACTTACTGTATCCACTTCGAAGTTCTCATCCAGCATGATGCTGAAGCGCCTACCATCTTCTAGGTGAGGCATGTCGCATAGACCGCGCTCGTATTTGCCGTATTCGCACATACCGAATTCCCTTTCGCTATCGTCGTCAGACATTTCCTATGTTCATAGTTGAAACAGACGTGCATTCAATAAGCAAAACTAAATCATAAAACAAATTAGTATTCAAATTAGTATGCATTCAAATTAGTATGCATTCAAGCAGGCCTCCTCCGCCGAGTCGACGACGAGGATGCGGGATAGGCATCGTCGACGTCGAGAACAAATGCTTAATTATGAAAACAAAATTAATAAACACTTAGCAAAATTCGGCATGACCTTTGCTAAAAGCAGGACATATCGAGCGCCTGAAATTTGCCAGAACGTAAACGAATCGACATTCTGGCAAAACATAGGCCACTGGGAAAAATATGACATGTCCAAAATGTGACATGTTCAAAATATGACATGTCCACTGCAAATTTGCATATAACATGAAAAAATGTTTTAACTAAAAAAGTAACAACAATTGCTTTAAGTAAAAAAAAATACCTAGAATTCTGTTAACTACACCAAAAACAACTAAAACACCTAGAATTCTGTTAAATACACCTAAAACACCTAAATTCTATTAACTACACCTAATTAAAAACCTAGATAAATTTCTGTCCTAATTTAAAAACCTAGATAAATTTCTGTCCTAATTTAAAAACCTAGCTAAATTTCTGTCCTAATGTCAAAACCTAGCTAATTTAAAAACTTAGGGTTCATACGAATTAACTAGGGTTCATACTACCTAATCTGTCCTAGCTAGGGTTTGATCATAGCCTACATTATTCTAAGAACCTACATTTTTTCAACTAGATACGGTTCAAAATAACTACTCTCTAATAACTATAACTAGGAAGGGAGGGAGGGAGGGAGGAGGAGGAGGGAGGGAGGAGGAGGAAGGAGTACCTCTCTGTGGAGGAGGGCCGGCGCGGGGGGGCGGCCGGCGGGGGAGGATGGCCGGCACGGGGGAGGGCGGCCAACAGGGGAGGAGGGCCGGCGCGGGGGAGGGTGGCCGGCGGGGGAGGAGGGCCGTCGCGGGGGAGGGCGGCCGGCGTAGGACGCGGGGGCGGCGGCCGGAGCGGGGGATTGAGGGAGTCTTGATTGTGAGCGTGTGAGTGTGAGAGTGAGTGAGAGAGAGGGGCGCGCGCGCGGGCCGGCGCGGGGAGGAAGCAGTGGTGGGCTTAGCAGCAGCGTGGGGGAGGAGGCCAGCGCTATAGCTAAAGCTGCAACTGGGGCCGAGAGTGCGTGGCCCATTAACAGCAGCGCTGGCCGGGAAATCACGCGCTACTGCTAACGTGCGCTTGCAGCGCTTGTTTTGTCCGGCGCTACTGCTAAGTAGCAGTAGCATGGGGTATATAACCAATGCTACTGCTAAATGTCTACCTATAAGCATTTTCCTAGTAGTGGTGTAAGACAGTTTTGCACATGCAGAATACTTGGGTTAAACTTGACGAGCCTAGCATGTACAGACATGGTCTCGGAACACTGGAGACCGAAAGGTCGAACGCGATTCATATAGTAGATATGATCAACATAGAGATGTTCACCATTGATGACTACCCCATCTCACGTGATGATCGAACATGGGTTAGTTGATTTGGATCATGTATCACTTAGATAACTTGAGGGATGTTTTTTTAAGTGGGAGTTCATTAGTAATTTGATTAATTGAACTTAAATTTATCATGAACTTAGTCTTAATAGTTTTTGCATATCTATGTTGTAGATCAATAGCTCGCAATATAGCACCCCTATTTTTGATATGTTCCTAGAGAAAACTAAGTTGAAAGATGATAGTAGCAATGATGTGGACTGGGTCCGTGATCCGAGGATTATACTCATTGCTGCACCGAAGAATTATGTCCTTGATGCACCGCTAGATGACAGACCTATTACAGGAGTAGATGCAGACGTTATGAACATTTGGCAAGCTCGATATGATGACTACTTAATAAGTTTAGTGCGCCATACTTTACAGCTTAGAACCGGGACTTCAAAAATGTTTTGAATGCCACGGAGCATATGAGATGTTCCAAGAGCAGAAATTGGTATTTCAGACTCATGCCCGTGTCGAGAGGTATGAGACCTCTACTTTTCCTAAAAGATGGAGGAGAATAGCTCAGCCAGTGAGCATGTGCTCAGAATGTCTGGGTACTACAATCGCTTGAATCACGTGGGAGTTAATCTTCCAGATAAGATAGTGATTGACAGAGTTCTCTAGTCACTATCACCAAGCTACTAGAAGTTCGTGATGAACTATAATATGCAAGGGATGATGAAAACAATTCCCGAGCTCTTCGCAATGCTGAAATCGGCGAAGGTAGAAATCAAGAAAGAGCATCAAGTGTTAATGGTTAAACAAGACCACTAGTTTCAAGAAAAAGGGCAAGGGAAAGAAAGGGAACTTCAAGAAGAATGGCAAGCAAGTTACCACTCCCGTGAAGAAGCCCAAAGCTGGACCTAAGCCTGAAACTAAGTACTTCTACTGCAAAGGGAATGGTCACTAGAAGCGGAACTGCCCTAAATACTTGGCGGATAAGAAGGATGAGAATGTGAACAAAGGTATATTTGATATACATGTTATTGATGTGTGCCTTACTAGTATTCGTAGTAGCCCCTAGGTATTTGATACCGGTTCAGTTGCTAAGATTAGTAACTCGAAACAGGAGTTGCAGAATAAACGGAGACTAGTAAAGGGCAAGGTGACGACGTGTGTTGGAAGTGTTTCCAAGATTGATATGATCACCATCGCACACTCCCTCTACCTTCGGGATTAGTGTTAAGCCTAAATAAATGTTATTTGGTGTTTGCGTTGAGCATGAACATGATTAGATCGTGTTTATTGCAATACGGTTATTCATTTAATTCAAAGAATAATTGTTGTTCTGTTTACATGAATAAAACCTTCTATGGTCATACACCCAATGTGAATGGTTTATTGAATGTCGATCGTAGTGATACATATATTCATGATATTGATGCCAAAAGATGCAAAGTTGATAATGATAGTGCAACATACTTGTGGCACTGCCGTTTAGGTCATATTGGTGTAAAGCGCATGAAGAAACTCCATGCGGATGGACTTTTGGAATCACTTGATTATGAATCATTTGATACAACCATGCCTCATGGGCAAGATGACTAAAACTCCGTTCTCCAAAACAATGGAGCGAGCTAATGACTTATTGGAAATAATACATACCGATGTATGCAGTCCGATGAGTGTTGAGGCACGCGGCGGGTATCGTTATTTTCTAACCGTTACAGATGATTTGAGTAGATATGGGTATATCTACTTAATGAAACACAAACCTGAAACATTTGAAAAGTTCAAAAAATCTCAGAGTGAAGTAGAGAATCATCGTAATAAGAAAATAAAGTTTCTACGATCAGATCGTGGAGGTGAATATTTGAGTTACGAGTTTGGCCTTCATTTAACACAATGTGGAATTGTTTCACAACTCACGCCACCTAGAACACCACAGCATAATGGTGTGTCCGAATGTCGTAACCGTACTTTATTAGATATGGTGCGTTCTATGATGTCTCTTACCGATTTGCCTTTATCATTTTGGGGTTATGCATTAGAGACAGCCGCATTCACGTTAAATAGGGCACCGTCTAAATCCATTGAGACGACACCGTATGAACTATGGTTTGGCAAGAAACCTAAAGCTGTCGTTTCTTAAAGTTGGGGGATGCGACGCTTATGTCAAAAGGCTTCAGCCGGATAAGCTCGAACCCAAATCGGAGAAGTGCGTCTTCATAGGATACCCTAAGGAAACTATTGGGTACACCTTCTACCACAGATCCGAAGGCAAGACCTTTGTTGCCGAGAATGGGTCCTTTCTAGAGAAGGAGTTTCTCTCGAAAGAAGTGAGTAGGAGGAAAGTAGAACTTGATGAAGTAGTTGTAGCTGCTCTCGAATTGGAAAGTAGCTCACCAGGGAAAAATGTTTCCGTGATGCCTACACCAACTAGAGAGAAAGCTAATGATGATGATCATGAAACTTCAGATCAAGTTACTACTGAGCTTCGTAGGTCAACCAGAACACGTTCCACACCAGAGTGGTAATCCTGTCATGGAAGTCATGTTGTTAGACAACGGCGAACCTACGAACTATGAAGAAGCTATAATGAGCTCAGATTCCGACAAATGGCTTGAGGCCATGAAATATGAGATAGGATCCATGTATGAGAACAAAGTGTGGACTTTGGTGGACTTGCCCGATGATCGGCAGGCCATTGAAAATAAATGGATCTTCAAGAGGAAGACGGACGCTGATGGTAATATCACTGTCTACAAAGCTCGACTTGTCGCGAAAGGTTTTCGACAAAGGGTTGACTATGATGAGACTTTCTCACCCGTAGCGATGCTTAAGTCTGTCCGAATCATGTTAGCAATTGCCGCGTTTTATGAAATCTAGCAAATGGACGTCAAAACTGCATTCCTTAACGGATTTCTTAAAGAAGAGTTGTATATGATGCAACCAGAAGGTTTTGTCGATCCTAAAGGTGCTAACAAAGTGTGCAAGCTCCAGCGATCCATCTATGGACTGGTGCAAGCATATCGGAGTTGGAATATACGCTTTGATGAGGTGATCAAAGCATATGGTTTTATACAGACTTACGGTGAAGCCTGTATTTACAAGAAAGTAAGTGGGAGCTCTATAGCATTTCTGATATTATATGTGAATGACATATTGTTGATTGGAAATGATATAGAATTTCTGGATAGCATAAAAGGATACTTGAATAAGAATTTTTCAATGAAAAACCTCGGTGAAGCTACTTACATATTGGGCATCAAGATCTATAGGGATATGTCGAGACGCTTAATAGGACTTTCACAAAGCACATACCTTGGCAAAAGTTTTGAAGAAGTTCAAAATGGATCAGTCAAAGAAAGGGTTCTTGCCTGTGTTGCAAGGTGTGAAGTTGAGTAAGACTTAAAGCCCGACCACGGTAGAAAATAGAGAGAGAATGAAAGTCATTCCATATGCCTCAGCCATAGGTTCTATAAAGTATGACATGCTGTGTACCAGACCAGTTGTGTGCCTTACCATGAGTTTGGCAAGGGGGTACAATAGTGATCCAGGAGTGGATCACTGGACAGCGGTCAAAGTTATCCTTAGGTACCTAAAGAGGACTAAGGAAATGTTTCTCGGTTATGGAGGTGATAAAGGGTTCGTCGTAAAGGGTTACGTCGATGCAAGCTTTAACACCGATCCATATGACTCTGAGTCTAAATCTGGATACGTATTGAACGTGGGAATAGTTAGCTAGAGTAGCTCTATGCAGAGCATTGTAGACATAGACATTTGCAAAGTACACACGTATCTGAATGTTGCATACCCGTTGACTAAAACCTCTCTCACACGCAAAACATGATCACACTCTAGTAAAATCTTTGGACGCTAATCGCATGGCGATGTGAACTAGATTATTGACTCTAGTAAACTTTTTGGGTGTTAGTCATATGTCGATGTGAACTATGGGTGTTAATCACATGACGATGTGAACTAGATTATTGACTCTAGGGCAAGTGGGAGACTGATGGAAATATGCCCTAGAGGCAATAATAAAATGGTTATTATTATATTTTCTTAATTATGATAAAGGTTTATTATTCATGCTAGAATTGTATTGATCGGAAACTTAAATACATGTGTGGATACATAAACAAATACCGTGTCCCAAGTGAGCCTCTACTGGACTAGCTCGTTGATCAAAGATGGTTAAGGTTTCCTAACCATAGACATGAGTTGTCATTTGATAACGGGATCACATCATTAGGAGAATGATGTGATGGACAAGACCCATCCGTTAGCTTAGCATATGATCGTTCAGTTTATTTCTACTACTTTCTTAATGTCAAATACATGTTCCTTCGACCATGAGATCATGCAACTCCCGGATACCGGAGCAATACCTTGTGTGCTATCAAATGTCACAACGTAACTGGGTGATCATAAAGATGCTCTACAGATATCTCCAAAGGTGTCTGTTGAGATGGCGTGAATCGAGATTGGGATTTGTCACTCCGTGTATCGGAGAGGTATCTCTGGGCCCTCTCGGTAATACACATCACAAGAATCTTGCAAGAAAAGTGACTAAGGAGTTAATTGCAAGATGATGTATTACGGAACGAGTAAAGAGACTTGTCGGTAATGAGATTGAACTAGGTATAGAGATACCGACGATCGAATCTCGGGCAAGTAATATACCGACAGACAAAGGGAATTACGTATGTTGTCATAAAGGTTCAACCAATAAACAATCTTCGTGGAATATGTAGGAATCAATATGGGCATCCAGGTCCCGCTATTGGTTATTGACCGGAGAGGTGTCTCGGTCATGACTACATAATTCCCGAACCCGCAGGGTCGCACGCTTAACGTTCATTGACGCTAGAGTAGTATTGGGATATTTGATGAGTGGTAACCAAATTTTGTTCAGAGTCCCTAATGAGATCCCGGATGTCACGAGGAGTCTCGGAATGGTCGAGATGTAAAGATTTATATATGGGAAGTCATGTTTTGGGTTCCGGAAAAAGGTGCAATTTTTTTGGTATTGTATGAGGAAGCTTCCAGAAGGTTCCGGAGGGGTTCGGAAGTCCACAAGTGGGTCCACCATGACCTAAGGGCTAGCATCGGCTGCAGGGAGGTGCCCTGTCCTTATTGGGCTAAGCGCACCAAGTCCTCAAAAGCCCATGTGGCTAGGGAAGGCAACAAAGGAAGGAGTCCTAGTAGGAATAGGATTGGACTTGGAGTCCAAGTCCTCTCCCCCTTAGCTGCACCCTAGGGCTTGGAGGGGCTGTTTCCCACGCCCCTCCACCTATATATAGAGGGGAGGGGGCGCCCCAAGAGGATACACCAAGCCCTTGGCGCCCCTCTCTCTTCCATTACTCCGTTGTTCCACCGCCTCGTCCCGGCGACGCTTAGCGAAGCGTTGTCGGTGCTCCACCACCACCATCACCACCACGCCGTCGTGTTGGTTGTGATCCCATCTACTTCTCCTCTCCCACTTGCCAGATCAAGAAGGAGGAGGCGTCATCGAGCCGCACGTGTGCTAAACTCGGAGGTGCCATCCGTTCAGCACTAGATCGGTTGGATCGTGATCGGATCGCGAAGAGTACGACTACATCAACCGCGTGATAAACGCTTCCGCTTAGCGATCTACAAGGGTATGTAGATGCTCTTCCCCTCTCGTAGCTATGCATCTCCATGGATAGATCTTGCGTGTGCGTAGAATTTTTTTTGTTTTCCATGCAACGTTCCCCAACACCCCCCTCCCCCCCGCGCAGCTGTGCTGCCACCCACTCCTCCTGCGGTAACCACCGCAGCTCGGCCGGAGCCGCCCCTGCCCGTTGCCATGCCACCACCCACGCGGCCCGGCTGTCCAGTTCCTCCCCGACCCGCGCCGGCTACTCCCGTACGGTCTTCTGTCTGAGGAAATAAAAAGATGAGGCCGGCTGGAGAAAAAGAAGTAGTGGCCTGGCTGAAAAAAAGCTATGCTTGGGAAGAGGGAAGGTGCTGCTCATGGCTTTCACTTGGCAGCAAAATTGGATTTTGATGAAGAGATCACCTCAGAGCTTAAGAAGGTTGAACCCAATGTACACACATTGAGGAGGACAAGAAAAAGTATGAACACCTGGGTAAAGGAAGGGACATGAAAAAAGCTGACTTGGAAAGACAACATAGGCATGCTGAGGAGCTGTGTCATCGACATCTTGTTCAGTGCTAAAGCTGGCGACTCCTGCAACTCCATGGTTACGCAGTGCAGGGTTGACTACTGCTGCACCTCAAGCTGGCTGGTTCAAGTACCGTCAGTCATCTCGCTACCCGACAAAAACAACAGGTGATATCCTTCTTATATATTTTATCCGTGTGTATATTAATTCATCCAAGAGCAATTACTCTGGTTTGCAATCTCTTTAATGCAGGACAATTGTCCACTGCAAAGGTGACCGTCATGTCACGGAGTCTATTGAATGACTTATGCCGGAAATATACATCGAGTATTGCGAGGATCATCAACTCGCCTCAGGCCTCTGGTTTACATAAATTTCAGCGTTTCCGTTGCTCCAATTATATGGCGGTTTATATCACGGCTGAGTTTGAAGAATTTGAAGCCGAACCCCCGTGGTCCGGTCTACATCAACACACCAGAGCCGCACCCGTCTGCACGAGCTGCTTAGTGAGCGCACGCAAGTCACCGCTCCTGCGGCCCGGTCTATTCCAACAACTCTGGAGCAAATTATCAGCCTCCGCTTACACCGGATGACTCAATGGACAGGCGCATAAGTCGCCGCCACTGCGGTTTGGTTAACTTCAACAACCAGCCGGGATGAATCATCGGCTGGGTTACTAACACAGCTCATACGGGATCATTTAAAGCCCGCCGCGGTTGACCTCAACCTTCCGTGGATTCCCATCGCGTTATCAACGCCAAGGATATACAATGAGTGTCGCGAAGATTATCAACTCGCCACCTCGTCTCCAGCTTCAACACATTCCAGCGCTCCGCTGTCAACTATATGCCAGCTTATGCCACGGCCCAGTATGAAGAATCTCAAGCCGATTCCTCGAGTCGTCTTAAGACTCGGGGGATACACAGACATGACTCAGCAAATTTAGCTGGTTTCAACAAACTTCAAAACCCCCGGTCATTTCAAGGAAGTCAACTCGGTCCCAGAGACTGCTGCCACATTGGTGACAATTTAAATATTGTCAGAAAATTTCCAGCACAGAGAGTGTCGGGCAATCATAAAAGTTTCCGGCTCAAAAGAAAGATTCCGGGTTATCAGAAAAGGTTCCGGTTCAAAATCCGGCTCAAGAGAAAACTATCTCTCACAAAGTTTTAAGCTCTCAATATCCGACTCAACAAACGGATCAAGAGGAATTCATCTCTCGCAAGTTCAAGTTCTCAGAAAATTAAAGGCTGCCAAAGAGGACTAGCACAATTGGAATCAGCTGTTTTGCCGTCTGCCATAGCAGACGGCAAAGGCATGCTTGGCGGACGGCAAAGGCTTTGCCGTCCGCTAGCAGACGGCAAACACTCCGGCTGAACTGATGCCGGTAAAGGCCGCTTTGCCGTCTGCTGGCGGACGGCAAAGAAGGAAAGTTCTTTGCCGTCTGCTAGCAGACGGCAAAGCTTGTGGACGGCACAAAAAAGGTAACAGCCCCATTAGGGGGCTAACGGCGCTCTTTGACGTCTGCCAGCAGACGGCAAAGTGGCCAAATAGGCAAGCCCCTTGCTTACAGGTAGCTGCCACGTGGCCTCTTTGCCATCTGCCAGCAGATGGCAAAGTGCCTATATTGCCCCATTTAATTCTACTTTTTCTTATATCAATTCATTTTCACGGAAAATCAAACACAGATATATATATATATATATATATATATATATATATATATATATATATGACCAATATAGGATATCCAACACATATTACCAATAGTCATGAACACATATATATCCAACACATATCCAACACATGTTACCAATAGTAGCAAGTTTCATCCATACATATACATAGTTTCATCAATATTACACAGTTTCATCCATAGGTAGCAAGTTTCACAAAGTCAAAACAAAAACTAAAGACAAGCACTAAAAGAGTAAATTAAAAACTTTATTAATAATTGGAATAGGTAATACAAAGTCATATTATAAAGAATCAGAAATGACCTAAAACTAAATATCTATTTTCCTAAAAACTATCTTATTACTAAGTTTTTTTCTGGATCTTCTTCTTTTCTTCCAACCTGCATAACAAAACACTAAGAAAGAGAGAATGGGTTAGGAGTAGAAATGTAGCATTCCACTTGGTGAAATGCAATGTTGTAGGAGCTATTCCTTGAAATCAAGACTATCTCAGTCAGGATTTCTAAATACCAAATGACCTTATTTCAGAAAAGCCAAATAGAGGAAAACCATTATCAAGAGCCAAATCAGAGAACCAGCCAAGAGCCAAGTCAGGAAGCCATCAACTGCCATATATCAAAGATCATTAACAGAAATAGCTCCAAAGGATTAAGCCCAACTAAAACTAGTGTTTAGAGCCAATGATTACACTCTACCACTACAGCCAACTTTTGTCCAGTAACAATGAGATATGTCATTGAGCAATTCAAAAACAAAGCTCCAGGAGGAGATATACATCAAACCAGCCGGCCAGACCAAGTCCCAAGCCCAATGAGACACCCAGCAGCTTGCTAGATAACTAGAAGACCTCAAGGTATACTTGAGGATTGTGTGCTCAGCTAGCCTGGAGATGCCAGGGCTAGATCATCACAACACAGGGATAGCCACATGTAAATTAAGCCTAAGAGAAGGGGGCTCAGACCAGCATCACTGCCCAAATCAAATGTAGTATCTGTCTTAACAGTAGAAAACTAGGAAGTAACAGCCAAAACCAAGTATAGCATCTGTTCATAGGCTATTAGAAAGAGACCAATAGGAATAGCCAAACCAAGTGGTATCTGTTCATATCAGTATTAGAAGTAAAACAACTAAGAACAAGTGAGTATCTGTTCATGAGTAAAGTAGCTATAGCATAGAAGAAATAGCAGGGTAGCACCCCAAATGATTATCTGCTTTTGCAGAACACAGCACCACACTTGCACCTGGTATTTTTCTGCAATTAGCATCTAGCAGCAGCTAATAGAGCTTCACATCCAACTAGATCAAGAGCTAAAGCTATGCATTAGAGAGATCAGAGGAGGGGAGTAAGGAGAAGCTCACCAAGAGGAGTTGTAGCCGAAGCAGGATGCAGCCACACCATCACTATGGTGTGACCAGCAGCACAACCAACACCACCACGGCGGCGCCAGCGAGAGCACGTAGCACGGAGGCGGCCAACCCAGGGGCACCGCAGCACGGAGGCGCCAACCCAGGGGCACCCCCGCGCCACGGCACGCCCAGCACCACCGGAGCACCTCACGCGAACCGGAGCCCCACCGGAGGCGAGAACCACCCCAACACCGAAATCCTAGCGGAGAGAAAACCGAAGGGAGCGACCACAGGAGGCAGGGAAAATCAGATCGAGACGGAGGGATCGATAGAGCTCGACGAGAGGAAGAGATGGGTAGCCAAGGTGTCGCCGAAGACCGTCGGAAATCGCCGGAATCGGCCGAAAAACGTGGCGGCAGCAAAGGGGATCGGGAGACAGAGAGAGAGAGCTGAGCGGCGAGGGCGCCGGGCGGCGGTGGCTCCGGGGCTGCAGGGCTCCGGGGCGGCAGGGTGGTGCGGCGGCGGCGGTGCGGGCGCTGGTGAGGTGCGGTGCGGGAGAGCGAGGGGAGAGAGAGGGGTGGGGCCGGGCGGAGAGAGAGGGGGGAGAGAGAGAGGAGGTGGGGGCAACGACTTTTATTTTTACCTGCAAAAAAAAAAGATAGCCCCACCTCTTTGCCGTCTGCCAGCAGATGGCAAAGAATCTCTGCCGGCAGACGGCAAAGAGGTGCAACGGTTTTTTTTTACCCGAAAAAAAAATAGCCCCACCTCTTTGTCGACTGCCAGCAGGTGGCAAAGAATCTTTGCCGTCTGCTAGCAGACGACAAAGAAAGTGGCCGTTAGGTTGTTCTTGTTAGTGGGCTACCCTCCCTCTTTGCCGTCTGCTAGCTGACGGCAAAGCTTCTATGTCGACCGCTAGCAGACGGCAAAGAGCTGGCTGACGGCAAACATGATCTTTGCCGTCAGCTCTTTCTTTGCCGTCAGTTTTCTGTAAGCTGATGGCAAAGACCTTCTTTGCCGTCTGCTAGCAGACGGCAAAGAACTGGCAGACGGCAAATTCCCTGATTCCAGTAGTGTAGCTGCCAAGATGCGCGGTTCAAACATGGGTATCTTGTCTTACTGGCTTATCATATTATGATCAACATAATAAGCCGGCATCCCCGAAACTCGGGGCCTCTGTCATTTCATCCCATATTTACTGGGTATGAGTCTTTATTAATTGATCATAAGGTCACTTGGGGGCTTCCAACTCACCGAGTTTAGCTATCTTACCCTCTTGATCGGCAAATAAACGCCATTATATGGGTTAAACTTGCCTGTTTGCAACTTGCTACTCCAATAGGTGACCCGCCGTACTCTTGACAGTCAATCTTTTATGACCCTGAACTCATCAAGGTTAAAACGACGGTTTTTGTCACGTGAGAACCGGCTTACAGAAAGCGAGGATAAACTCACCTCGTCTGCTTGTTGCTACTCCACTATGTGATTCGCCATACTCTTGACAGTCAATCTATATGACCCTGAACTAGTCAAGGTTAAAATGGCGAGATATATCACGTGAGAGCCGGCTTACGGTAGGAACGGTTTTTATGCCGGCTTCATTGAAGCAAGACTCGAGCCTTAAAAGTCGGTTTTATGTCGAGCCTTGAAAGCCGACATTATTATACTCTATCATCATAAACATATATCATCATACATTGCATCATCATTGCATCATCATAGCATGCATCATATATGCATGGATATACTGGTTTATATTGCAGGAACCGGTTTTCATACCGGGTTATATTATTCAAATCTTAAATAGCCAACATGGCTGGATTTTTATTATGGTTATCATAACTAATATTGGATGATTGAGGTTTTCAAAACTGCTTCAGTAAAATGGCTATTATTCCCTCATTCAAAAATACCAGCTTACAACAAGGAGCATTGTTCATCCAGACAGTGGATATAATTTTATTCTACAATGAAAGGAATCGTCCTGAGTCGCTGCAGGCCACTACAAGAAATCTGTTAATCCATGACGGATTTTTTTACGTTCCTATATCCGTCACAGATTATGACAGTTTACACTCATCCATCACCCATACCGTCACCGACTAGTAAGCCGCGTGTGGGCCGAAAAACAGCAAGCCCTTGATGACGGACGTCCGGCCACCGTCACGGAAACTATCACAAATCGAACAAGTGGGCTTAGTCGGGCCTATCATTTTTTCCATATATACACCATCTAGACCATCATGGATTGTGCTCATGCTGATGTGGCGTAGATGCCCCTTCTTTGGCCCACATGTCGGTTGGACCATACGTTTTTCCAAAAAAACAAAACAGTGAGGATGCGTGGGTGCCATTGTATGCCCCACATGACAGTAAAAAAAAGGTTATCGATTCAGTGCTTCGCCGTCCAGATCGAGGGCCGTCGCCGCGGCGCCGCCAGTGCCACCGACGACTGCCCGGGCGAGGGTGGTTAGGTCCGGCGGGGTGGTCTATCTCGGTGTCATCTTCAGGAACCCGTAGGCCTCCCGCCTCGCCGCCGCCCGCCCTTGCTGCGCCGACGAGCCAGCCTCCGCCAGGCATTGCCGCGCCACGATCCAGCCGCTGCCCGCCATTGCCGCACGGACGAGCAGCCGCCGCCCGCCATTGCTGCACCGGACACTCCCCCGTTCTTCCCCACATCAACGTCAGCCAGGAGCGAGCGGTATGCCTTCTACAGAAATCATCTCTCTCCTTCAGAATTTGTTGATTAAATATTGTGATTTGCAAGCGGAGGTGAAGCAAGTATGCATATACAGAGATAATTTAAGATAGATTTCCCATCCTTAATATTGCTATTCCAGCATAGTTGTATGGATTGAGGTGAATTTTTTTTTGGATAGGGGATCTAGGATAACAGTGCTTGGCCAAATGATTTAAATGTACGCATAGATTAAAAGTTGGGGTTGTGTTGTGTTTTAATATCCGGATCTTGTATACCATGTGATCCGAAATCCCAGTTACATTGCGTAATCTGCAAGTGATTTATGCATGCTTAAGCTTGGTGTTTTGTTGGCAGAATTTGCCCAGAATCCGATCCTGCCCTAAGTACAGGACATGCTGCTTCTATTGGTACAAAATGCCCAAAATCTGATCCTGCCTTAAATCCTTAATACTTGTGACTACCTGGTTATCGTTATTTTGTTTGTTCTGTTGTGCAGAAGAGATTGGCTACAGGCAGCTCCCTCTTTTATAACTTGTTGCTATTTTATTTATCTAGCCATTAAAAGTCTTCACTTATGGTTGTATGTTATTTCCAACTTTGCTAGTAAACATGTTGCCTGTCTAGAGCGATAATTCCGATCCATATGCCCCTTGTAATATTGGGATTACTTGTAAGTTGTTGTAGTCATGTCTCTTCAGTGATGATATATCTTTGATTCTTTTTCTGCATTGCAGATGGATAGACGTTGGATTCATCGTACATTGTTTTCCCGTGAGTACATCGAAGGTGTCAAAGAATTTATGAACTTCAT
Source organism: Thinopyrum elongatum (assembly GCA_011799875.1). Classification (NCBI taxonomy): domain Eukaryota; kingdom Viridiplantae; phylum Streptophyta; class Magnoliopsida; order Poales; family Poaceae; genus Thinopyrum; species Thinopyrum elongatum. Next base: position 109,481,903 of record CM022298.1, on the reverse strand, counting down.
TCAAGAGAAATTCAGCGAGGATGATAAAATAATCTGCCCATGTAGAAATCGCCTTAATCATAAACACCAGCATCAGACCGTTGTGAACACACACATATTGACGTATGGCATGGAAAGTACATACACTCGCTGGATATATCATGGAGAAGACTTTGATGTTGATGTGATTGAAGAACCTATTGATGTGCATGACACCGCCGATGGTAACAATGGTGCTGATCGATTTGAGGGGATGTTTGGAGACCTACGCACAGCAGTAGAACAAGCTGAAAGTGAAACTGAAAATCCTTCTGAGCATGAGTCGTTTTTGAAGAACGTGATGAAAGAGGCAAAGCGGCAACTTTATCATGGTTGTACCAAGTTTTTGAGGTTCTCCTTTGTGGTAAAGCTTCTTCATTTGAAGTCATACCATAGGATCACAAATAGTGCATTTACTGATATATTGAAGAGATTGGCTGAAGCATTCCCTGAACCCAATACACTCCCAAAATCATACGAGGAAGCAAAGAACCTTCTGAAGGAATTAGGCCTTGGGTATGTTTCTATACATGTGTGCTTTAATAATTGCATTTTGTTCAGGAAGCAATATGCCAATCATGACAACTGCCCAGTTTGTGGCCTATCAAGGTGGAAAGACCCTGCTAGAAAGAAGATTCCACAGAAAGTGTTGAGGCATTTTCCATTGGTGCCTAGGCTGAGGAGGATGTTTCTTTCCAAAAAAGGAGCAGAAGAAGCACAATGGCACAAGCTAAAGAGGCAGCCCAGTGAGAAGGAATTGAGTCATCCGGTTGACGGTGATGCATGGAAAGATTTTGATAAACAATATCCAGATTTTGCAAAAGATGCCAGAAACATTGGACTTGGCATTGCCACTGATGGGTTCAATCCTTTTGGAAACTTTAACACAACCTATAGTAAGTGGCCTGTGTTTGTTATACCATACAACCTTCCACCTTGGGCATGCATGGACCAGTCAAATTTCATGATGGCTTTGCTAATTCCAGGTCCTAAATCACCTGGCAAGCACTTTGATGTCTTTCTACAACCACTTGTAGAAGAATTACTTGAGCTCTGGGAGGGTGTGCGTACATATGACGCTCTTAGTGAAAAAATGTTTGATCTTCATGCTGCAGTTCTATGGTGCATTCATGATTACCCAGCTCTGAGCACTCTTTCAGGGCGTACCACAAGAGGCTATTTTGCATGTATTCATTGTGACAAACACCCTATTTCTTACGGCCTAAGGAAAAAATTGGGTATATTGGTCACTATCGTTTCCTTCCAAAGGGACATCGTTTGCGGAGAAATAATGAATTTGTTGGTCTTCATGAAAGCAATGATCAGCCAGGTAAATTCTCTGAGAAAGAGCTGCAAGCAGAATTGGAGAAGGTTAGACCTGGGAGGCAACAAGAAAGTAGGAAAAGGAAATGTTCTGACTTGGGCAGCAAGAAGGCTCATGTGCCAATTTGGAGCCGCAGGGCTTGTTTGTGGGATTTGGAATATTGGGGGAAATTGAAGCTGAGGCACAATCTTGATGTCATGCACATTGAGAAAAAAATATGTGAAAACCTCATTGGGACAATTTTGAACTTAGAGGGGAAGACAAAGGACACACTCACTGCTAGGATTGATCTCCAAGATTTGAATATTAAAGAGGAGTTGAAATTGAGGAAGGAAGGAAACTCATATGTGATGCCTCGAGCACGATATACCTTGTCCAAAGAACAAGTGGTTGCATTTTGTCAATTTTAACGAGAGTTAAAGTTTCCGGATGGATTTGCTTCCAACATATCAAGATGTACAAGTGCTGATGGTAGCAAGGTACAAGGCCTAAAAACACATGATTGTCACATTCTTCTGCAAAGAATCTTACCTGCTGGCATGAGAGGATTTTTGGACAGTGATATATATCAAGCAATAGCTGAGTTAGGTAAGTTTTTCAGGGAACTATGCAGCAAAACTCTTAATAGGGATGTGTTGGCTGAAATGAAGAAAGAAATCCCTGTAATTTTGTGCAAGCTTGAGAAAATTTTCCCCCCTGCTTTCTTTGATGTGATGGTGCACCTTGCAGTACATTTACCTGAAGAGGCATTGCTTCGAGGTCCCGTACAATATGGGTGGATGTACCCAGTTGAAAGAAGGCTATATACTTTAAAGCGCTATGTGAGGAATAGGGCACGACCAGAAGGTTCGATTGCTGAAGCATATGTTGCGGATGAGTGCCTGACATTTTGCTCCAAGTACATGGATGATGTTGAAACAATATTTAATCGGAACCCAAGAAATATAGGTTTTTCAGATGAACAAGCCTATGGTGTTGATGTTTTTGGACATGGAGTTAATTTTACTTCAGGATATGATTATGAATATGTACATGCGGAAAAAGAATTTGATCAGATGGTGTGGTATGTGTTGAACAATTGTGATCAAGCTAAGAAATATATCGAGTATGTTGTCACTTCTAAACTTGCTTATGTTGTTTGTGTTGTACTTATGTGATCTGTTGACTAATATGTTTTACTTTACAGAATATTCAGAGATGAGTTAAAGAGAAAAGGGGCGCCGGACAGTGATTAGGAGCTTCAAAAAAAAATTCCAACATGGTTCAAGAACTATGTTAGTTTTCATTCACATCTAGTTTTTGGTTGTCACATTTCACTACAGATTCTAATGTATGTGTTTGCGTGTGTTGTTGCAGATGATAAGGATGCAGGATGAGGTTGGTGAAGAGGTAGACGAAGATCTCTTTGCCTTGGCATGTGGTCCTGATCGGAGAGTCCGGAAATTCTCATCATGCATAGTGAATGGGATTAGATTTAGCACTGTTGATCGTGATAGCAACAAGAGAACGCAAAACAGTGGAGTCATGACCGAAGGTGAACATAACCGTACGCTCATAAATTTTTATGGAACCTTGAAAGAGATCATTCAGTTAGACTACAACTTGGATGATATGTCAGTTGTTTTGTTTAAATGTGACTGGTTTAAACTTGATGGAAAGAAGACCGAGCTTAAAAATGATGGTTTTTTTGAAAGCATAAATGTTGGAAGTATGTGGTACAACCCCTCCCTCACTGCCGGCCAAGACCCCGTTCCGCCCCCCACGCTCTAGCAAACCCTAGAACACGACCCGGCCGCCGCTGGTCACCTCCGCCACTGCCGAGGACGACTCCCCTTCCTCTTCCGCCTCCACCACCGGTCACAACCCCACATCCACTGCCGGCCACAAACTCCCTCCCCTCCTCCTCCCCTCCACCAAACCCGAGAAACAAGCCGTCGCCGCCTCCATACTGCACCGCTTCAAGGGCCTCGCCGCCACCACACTTCGCTGCTTCAAGGGCCTCTCTGACACCTCGCTGGACATCTGCACGACACACTGATGGGGAAGAAGATTGCAGCGAAGAAATCCCGAGGACGCAAGACAGTAGGTATAATCTTCTTCACCCACTCCATGCCTGCTATTTGAATAAGTTGAAGCATTGAAGCTAATTTTCTAGATTACAAGACAAGCCTAAATTACAACCATAGCATTCATTTGACATATTCCAAGTGGCCATCTATTCTTCCTGTAGCTTGGTCACAGCTTCGCTAGGTAATCTTGAGAACCAAAGAAACTCCAGATTTAGATGAAAGAAAAGGTGGGAGGCTTCACATCAACTCCTGATTGCCTTCCCAGCGCCAATGGCTTTGAACTAGAACTACCATATCTGAAACCAGAGCTTGAGCTACTGCATACTTGTACAGCAGTCCTGAAGCACCTAAAATGCACTTGGATTCCTGTTATCCAGTAAAATACGAGCAGATAAGATAAGGATCAACATTATAGTGTTTGTTGGTTTTCAGAATTATACACGATGGTATATTTCTATCCAACCAGATAAAATTCAAAACATGACCAGAAAAATCAGAAAGAAAATTAGGTAATAATCCAACACTACTGCAACTACATATGTATGTCTAATTACTAGGTGGTAATAGTGTTTTTTTATTGTTCTTGACTTCAATTGCTAGTGTTCCTGGTTCATTAGGGCTGTAGCCATTCATAAACATAAAAAACAGTAATTTGTTATTAAGTACATATTATGCACATAGTAATTTGTGTTCATGTGTTCACTCATCTTAGAACCACCACCGGTACATCCTTTGGACGAGTTGCGCCTCAAAACTATCATAAGGAACAATTCAAGGCTGCAAGCACTCGGAATTCCTGCATTATCAACATTGGTTGCAGCCAAAACTGTCATTTCACCTGAAAAAAAGGCCCAGGAATAGTACCGATGAATCTGAAGCCGAGTACCATCCTAATGAGGACGATACCAGTGAAGGAGAGTCGTCCGATGATAGTTTAGTACATGAGACAGAAGCATTGCAAGAATTTAAGTCCACACCTGCTCCTAGCTCAAACTCGAAGGTGCTAAATTCCTCCATCTAGTCATTGCTGGATATGTTGCTTGTTGGTCATTGCAGCAGAATTTTTGTTAAAGGTTGTTGATTAAACCGTGTTTTCATTTCTATCAGGGCTTGAAGGACTGTAAAAAAACCAGTCAGGAATCTAGTAAGAAAAGATCTGCTGCCATGCCCCCTGGTGGAGTCAAGCCTCGGCCTCCTAAGAGAGTTCTCGCAGACATCCCAACTAATATGCGAGTTACAAGGTCGAAGAAAGTACAATCACAAAATGCTGATGCAAGTGCTCAAAGTGAAGAGATGTATGATCCTAAACAACAGACACCAAGTGTCATTCATAAGCCAATTGCTTCTGTGGCTTGTGCCAGCCAAGCTGAAGAATTTGTTCCCAACTCTGATGACCATTTTATTGAAGGCAAGTTTCTTACTATTGTTGTCATATCATGCTCATGTTCTGTCCTTTGAATTGCTAGCCTTGTGTATTAACTTTGATTGCATAATGAACATCCTCTCACTGGATGCCTTCTTCTAAAAAGATGATGACCTTGCACATTGTGATGACGGCAACTGGATGGCCAATGGAGCTGATCTCATTGCCCATTGTGATGATGACAACCAAAGGGACAACGAAGCTGGTGGTAGTACCCAACCTCATCAGCAATCTCAACCTGACAGTAACTTTGAAGACAAGTTACAAACCTGATTTTTCTTGCATTTATTTGATTGTTAATGAGGCTATGGTTATTTAGCAATGGCACTGTGACATAGCAAATTAAGTATATAATATTTTCAGATCTTCCATTCAAGCATGAATGCCCTTTAGTGTACAAAGGTTAAGTCATGTCTGTCTCTTAGATTGTACATGAGGTACAAAAGTTAACACAAGAAACTGAATGCAGATACAGAAGTGCAATATTGTAATCCAAAGATCATTTCCTTTGACCTGATCTCGTAGGCTTCATTCATTCTAACCTCGAGATACCCTCCCTTGGTTATCTATGAAAGAAGAAGCAAGATTCTGAACTTCTTGTTTAATCTATTGTTCTATGCATCTTGTTGTCTTAAATATACTTGATATAAACCATAATGAAGCTTGACAGATCAACTATTAGTGCATACATCATTAGCTTCTCTTGTCACCGCTTTACACTGTTTCGCCTTAATTGCTGCTGCCATCGTTTACTAGTATATTGTCTTGGCCTTCTTGTGAGCTTAATACCATCCTTGATTTTACCTTCTCTGTAGGTCCACAATCCTATGAGGAGCCAAGGGAAAGGGGGCCCAATTTGGGAAAAGGCCTGGAAAGGATCACTCGACGCCGGCAGGGCAAACTGCCGCTTCTCATTCCAGAAGGAAGCTTACGGCCAGAGACACCTCTTCTGGCTGCAAAGTTTGCAACCGAATGCAATGTCACAGTCAGACACCATATGCCTGTGTTTAAGCACTGGAAGGATTACAAGGACCCAAATGGAAATGTCAGAGATGGGATCTTGAGGAACTTTGTAGGCAAAGTTGGTGTAAGTACATAATCCTGGCCTTTCTCCCTCAAATTGCTAGGAACCTGTCAATCTTCTGCTATTTTGTCTATGTGCCATCATGATACTTACCCATGTTTTTTTATCTTACTAGAACAAGTTTCAGATGTACCTAGAGGCGGTGCCAGTTAGGAAGGCTTGCACAGAAATGCTGAAACGCGCGACTCGCCAACAACGATACAGGCTCAAGAAAGAGTATTTTGATCCTCACGCACCCCATTTGGTGAGGAGGACTTCTCCGGTCCCCTCGATGACTGATGACCAGTGGAACGAGCTGGTGGAATGCTGGAAGGATCCCAAAAAGATGGTATGTCTCTTCTTGCAGACCGATCTCGCCTTCTACATGCTAATCTAGAGACCGTGCCTTACATGTATTTGGTCTCTTGATGTAGGGGATATCTCAAATTAACAAAGCTAATCGAGCTCAAGTTAAGTTCCACCAAACTACTGGAGCGCGCAGCTACCCTGTGCACTGTGGAAATCTGGTAAGTCAAACATGTGGCTGTGGATGTGCAAGATGTATGTGTGCACTGTTAAAAGGTGTTTTTGGATTGCTTCCATGTAGTGTAGGTATATGATGCTCCCTTGCCTTCATATCTGTTGTTTTCAGGGAGACAAATACAAGGATAAAGAACCAACTGCAGTGGATTTGTTCAAGGAGTGCCACTACAGCAAGAAAAAGAAATGTTACACCAATGTTGTGCTGGATGCAATTGTAAGTCAGCTTTCAAAGACTACCAACCACCAAAGTTTTAACTTTTGCACGGCTAGAATTAATATTGTTTCAGTCCCTCTTACAGATTGAAAAATAATAAGCAAATGCCAGTGTATGTTAATTGGAAATGTTAACATATTCACTTGACTATCTTGTAATAGATTGTCCTATATTGCAGTTTTGGCCATCCTCAGTCTCTATCTTGTAGTATATATAAAATAATTAGATTTAAACATTAGTTGCTTGTACTTAATTGATATAATTTAGCCTGTTTCTTCTGGCCACTTTGTTGTTGATGAATAATCCGACTCAGCTCCGCACAGAAAAAAGTTTAATCTGACTTTGTTCTCACAAAATAAGGATGCATGCTAGCTTTCCTCATGCGTGTTAACTTGCTGATGATGTCATCTCTACTTGTGCTTAAGTTGTCTCATAACCATGTTTGTTGCTTGCATTGCTAGACCGAGATGGAAAAGAAGGCTACTAATCCTACAGAAGATGGTCAGGAATCGAGCTCTGCAACTGAGGCGGCAACCGAAGCTGTAGCTGAAGTGCTTGCTAAGCACACTAAGAAGCCGAGGTTTCTTCAGCATGTGGGGATCCAACACGTCCATGCGAGATCCAATGCTATCAACCGTGAAGTAGAATTGGCAGCGCAGAAGATGAATGTTGAGCTTCGGGCGCGTGTTGACACCTTGACCAAGAAGTTGAAGGAATCTGAAGAAGAAAGGGCCAGGCAAGATGAGGAGTACAGGAAGCGAGACGAGGAGAACAGGAAGAAGCAAGCTGAGATGGATGCAAAACTAGACTTATTGCTAAGTCAGATGCCATCAAGATCAGCTGAAGGGTAAGTTGTTTGTCCAAAAAGCTGCTGGAAGCTATATGAATGTGGGATATACTGGTGGAACCTAGCTTGTTATTTTGTCAGCCTTTTGTTATGCAAACTGCATACTGTTGGATGCAAACTGGTTGCGTTTTGGTGCTTGAACGTTAGTGGATCTCGAGATGTAAGCTGAATGCTATGCTGGATGTGTCATGGAGGACCAGTACTTATGTAGTGTGACTTGTGCTTTGTAATGCTGTGCCTCTTTTCTGTCTTAATATTTGTACAAATAATGAATAGTTGTCATTGTCTGGTGCTAAATTGTTTCGTGTACAAATCACAAATGGGCTTCGTTGTGTAAACCTAACATTGATGGGCCGGATGAAGTAGGCCTGGAAACATATTCTGGGTAAAAAAAAAACATAACTGGCCCATAAGATTAATGGGCTGATGTGCTTGTTGGACCACCAGAAATGGGCTAACATAAACAGTTAAAAAAAAGTTCGATCCAAAACAAATGGGCCAAAACTTATTGGGCCGAAGGCTACATGGGCCCAGACGGCGCCACGTCAGACCCAGACTGGAGTGTTGATGCCATGTCATCATGTAAATCCGTGACAGAAAAGTCCGTCACAGAGGCCCGGGCCTGGGGCGGGCCGGGTGGGCTTGGGGGCCGATTAGTGACGGTAAATGATCGTCATAATTTGTCCTAAATCAATGACAGACGGAAAATCCGTCATGGTTGGTCGGCTGGACAAATTATGACGCGATATACATGACAGACAGGCTCACCGTCACCGACGGTCATCGATGACAGTTTTTGGGCTCTCGGTGACGGACGGGGGCTATCACAGATTAATATATTTCTTGTAGTGGGCATACGACCCGGCACTTGGGGCTACATTATTCAAATCAAGATTACATCAAGTATGCAAGTCCCATGTCACTTCAAACATGCACCAAGACACTTGGGGGCTAATGCAAGTTGTTTTTCAAATCATCATACTGTCAACAAACCCGGTTATCTCAAGGAGATGAGCCGGCCTTTCATCATTTTCTAAGTCCCAGCCCAGTATTGTCTTACTGAGCCGGCCCTTGGGGGCTACACATTGCTCCTCAAGTTTATATAATTAAATCTACAAAAGTCCCTGCTCATTATTGCATAATGACCCGGCCCTTGGGGGCTACACTGGTTGAAGTTTTATGAGCATAAAGCAATTACGAGTCCCAGGTTGCTACAGGCAAGACAATCCGGTACTTAGGGGTTACATATGTGGAACATTCAACTTATGACTGGTGACTCAGACGTGCAACCCGGATTTCTCCAGAGTTGCAACATTTATATTTGAAGCAAGTCTTAAGCTATCACTGCGTTCCCCTCTTAAGACGTGGGGGCTACAGGTAATATGAATATAAGGAAGGAATACCTTCAAAATTCTCAGTTATGAGTGAACCAGGTCTTATATTTGGTGGAAGAATTTGCAAAGATTATCTCCTTCAGGCTATTCAGACAAGTTAATTTAACATCATAAGGATTTTTCATCGAAGTCCGAAGTATTGAAAGTTGGCACAACATCAGACGAATTTTCCTTTTATCGAGCCAAGGCATTTGAAGATAAGCTCAAAAATATCATAAGGGTTATTTTTTCTGCAAGAAAGCAGCATCAGCATATTGATATGACAGAGATTCAGACTTTTCAGGAGGTGGTCAATGAACTAAAACTGGTCTTTTTGAGTGAGCCGGTCCTTTTACATATTCTTATTTCAGGAGTTTAGCATGAATAAATTCAAAGCTAAATTGGGGGCTAATGTTGGGGATATTCCCTACGACCAAGACCCGGCTCGTAAGGATAAGCCGCCCTGAGGCTTAATTCTTCTTTGGGCTTAAGTCGCCCTGACGTTAAGCCATTTCTGGACTTAAGTCGCCCTGATGTTAAGTCATCTCTGGGCTTAAGCAGCCATGTTAAGTCCTCTCTGGACTTAAGTAGCCATCTTAACCAGCCATCTTAACCAGCCATTTTAACCCACCATGATGAGTCCCGGAGACGAGTCCTGGAAGATGAGACGCCTAAAGATAAGCCCTGAAGGTAAGCCGCCGGGCAGATTGTAACCCTGCATACAGTTGTAACCCGGCAGACAGTTATAACCCGGCAGACAGATCCTAACCCGGCCAATACTTAGCCACGAAAATGAGCCGCCTGCAGATAAGAAGCCCAGGCGTTAAGAAGCCCACGAAGAGAAGCCCAGGGTTAAGGAGCCCGCGAGAAGAAGCCAGAAATATGCTAAGTCCTAATCCTACTAGGACTCTACATGTAACCCGCCCCTTCAACTTATATAAGGAGAGGCAGAGCACTCCAAGAGGGTCAGGTTTTTTCAGAGGTTAAGATAGTTAGGGCTTAGACAGACAAGTCTTAGACAAGATCAAAGTATATGCTCTCGAGATAGAGGTAGCGAAATACCGCCCTTGTAACCGAGATCGTCATCATCATCAATATCAATCAAGTAGGATGTAGGCTTTACCTCCATCGTGAGGGGCCGAACCTGGGTAAAATCTCGTGTCTCTCGTCCCGCTCAACCCCGTTCAAGCTACCACTTAGTTGCGTTGGCCTCATTAGGTCGGAGCAGCGACGCGCCCATGCGGTTCTCCTTGTTGATGGCAGCCGTCACAGCGGCCTTGATAGTGGACAGAGCGTTTGGGCACGACGTTTGGTATAACGTCGGCAACAACTGCGCCGACGCCGCCATGGCGAGGCACAAGAGCAACACGGCTGATAGAGACGAAAGGGCCATGGCTTCTTGCTAGCTAGCCAACGTCTGGTGAGAGACACACTAGCTTAATTGTGACAGGAAGAGACCCTTGTACTGGATGCAATGCAATGCCCTGCGTTCCATGCAGATATATATAGCCATTCGTCAGGGCTGCTCTTAGGCTTGGCCATTTCCGGCTCATGGCGATTGTAGTGGCGACCGGCCAGTGCCCACATCTGCCGTTGGCGTGCAATTTTTTCCCACTTTCACACGCGGCCGTTATGGTGCAACTTGGTGCATGCATGGAAGAGGTAAGTGTCAAATCAACGGTTGTAGAATATAATACTTTTTTTTTGCGAAGTTGCAGAATATAATACTGCAAAGTCACAATCATGAACGGGATATTCAGGTGACTAAGTTCTTCTAGGGGTATGATAGAGCATGAGCTACAGTTAGTATATAGCTTGACGTACGTGTGTGCAGTTTATTTTCTAACTCAATGGGTCAATGAGATGACTGTGCTATTTTTTCTGCTATGCACATGGCCACATATGATATTCATTGATCGATGGCGTGAGTCGCCGAGGTTCATGGCTAGATATGAGCCCCAAATTGAGCGCGAAACGGGATCATGTTTCTTCGTGCACCTACGTGTTGCACTGGTACTTTTTACTAGTACTTTAGTGCATGCGATATAAATCTCAGAAAATGTATGTGGTATTCCACTATCCGTTGAGATTTTTGTTGACGGTTGCAGCAAGTGGCTGGTCGTGCAAAAATTCCTCATCTATCTTTCCCTCTCAGACAATATCCATCGTCATTCAAAATTCAATAGGACAAGAGGGTTGGGGTACTCTGTATCCAAGATATTTAAGTCAGCAAGTAAGCAATTTTATGCACGCGAGCAAGGGAAAACACATAGTTTTCTCCACTAGACACCCTGTATTGCATACCAGCCATTCAGGCAGGGATTGCTCTTGGCCCGAAACTCTGTACGTGGACTGATAGCTGATTTCATTAATCAAATGACCACGACATGCATGCACATGCAAGTGGAGAGCGAACTGTGCCAGCTACTAGTCCGCAAATATGGATGCTGCATGTGCTTAATCGTGTTTTGTTGACTGGGTTCTCCAAGAGTTCGTGCTCGGCGCTTCTTATTCGGGGATGAGCTGCATAGTACATACTCCCTCTGTAAAAAAATATATGAGTGCTTAGATCATTAAAGTAGTGATCTAGACCCTCTTATATATGAGCGCTTAATAAATGGTATGGGACCAAATTTTGTTGGCCTTCTTGTCTCATTCAGTATTTATATTTAAATAACTTTTTTTTGTTCATTATTATACTTTTAGAGAAGAGGGCTAGCCCGGTACTGAAGGATGGCTATTTTACCCCATGAATTTTGATATCCATCGACATCATTTCCTGTCCATGGTAAAATTCATGGGCGGACTAATTAGTTATGGGTCGGGCATGAATAGTATTTTGTGCTCATCGTTATCCATGGGTCACACAATTAATATAAATAAGTAAATAAATGTATTTCTATTACTGTAACATGTGGACCATAGAAGATGAATCATGCAAATGATTGTATACCATAGCTCGCTAATTATAATTTATCGTTATTGTGGTATAAATAAATCGTTAGACTTATTTGCTATTTCATGGCTTACTATTTATACATGATGAGAGGACCTGATGGGTACCCAAATCTTCGGGGTAGGTAATGAACATCTTCGTGGGTCATGGATTTGATATTGCTTGACCCGTGCAAAACCCGAACCATTGTCATCGTTTAATCCAGCTTCAAACAAAGAATTGCACACACACACACACACACAAAAGATTAGGACAGCTACAAGAACTCGTGGAGCTGGCGGGGCTGAAGGAAAACACGAAGGAAGAGCATCATGATCGGGAGAAGCTGAGCTGTTGAGAAGGAGCGAAGTAGAACTAGGCATGTAGGAGCATGCTGCCTACTGATACAAGACTTCGTTCCTAGATTGTGCCTTCAGGACGAACAAGATACCGAAAGACCCACCACCATTCAATTGTAGAGGATCTAGGGTTTCTCCCAAAGCTACAAGGAGGGTGAAGAGAAGCCACATGGAGTCCTTCGGGAAGGATATGACAACCACAGGCATCCCCTCCGCAAGCCCCTGCAAATGCCACACAAGGTCTTCACATTGGCTTGAAATTTCTACATCCACGCTAGGGCACGACTGGGACCGCCAAGACGATCCATCCACCATTATGATTATTCACAGCTCTCTAGCCACCATACACCTTGATACACTCATTTTGCATCACTATTTCATAAGATCAAATCCTCATTTATTATTCTTATTCAACTACTGTTGCTCTATTTTACCTCATTTTCACCTTATTTGTAGGTTTGCACTGGAGAGGGGGAGTCGGAAAGATGTCAACACTAGAGATAAAGTTTACGTGAAGAAAAAGTCGTCAACCGCGGCAAGCAGGAACACGTGTCCACTCATTTGCCAAGTGCATTTGAAAAACGGCAAAGCGACGATTATGCTGAGTGTCCCGCTTTTTGCCGAGTGTTTTACCTAGCACTCTATTTAGGCTGGCCATTTCACCAAGTGCCCGACAAAAAACTCTCAGCACAGGATTTGACACTCATCACACTAGTCGATTTCGGTTGTGAGTTGGTGGTGGCAGGAGGAGTCTCTGGAGGCAGAGATAGGTGGTGGAAGGACTAGGAATGGGTGGGGACATAGGACTGGGGGGCGACGTGGCTGGCTGGAGCTCGATGGGGTGGCCAGAGATATTGCCGGTGGCGGGAGCTGATGTTTTTTCCTTTTTGAAAAGGAGGATTACCCTGGCCTCTGCATCAAGCGATGCATACAACCATATATTTATTAAATGAATAGAGTATCAGAGTGCCAAAATCATCTCAAATAGCTACTCAAAGAGAAGATAAAAAATAAATAGCCACAACCCGCAGAAACAGGTGGTAGGGGAAGGAAACTTCCTCCATCCAAAAAAATGTATTCATAATTAGGAAGCCAGAGAAGACCTTCCACCTTATTAGGGTGGATGTTATGTTTTTTGGTTTATCCCAAAAGTGTTGTGAAAACTAAAAGGGGTATTGAGGATGGAATATATGCCTATACGAGCATCTACACGTACAAACAACAAATCTGACCTCTCAAATGTCTGTGGAGGCAGTGACCACTCTGCATCTGGACACCTCATAGTTCAATCCTTAAAATCATACAAAGCATGCAAACGAAAGATCTACGTACTATGTAGATCAACTAAACCAACACTACACTACTTGTTGTTGTCGAAGATGCTCATGATCTTCGTGCTGAGCTCTGGGTACATGGGCAACAACTACAACTCCAGCTCCTCCACGTCGGCCTCCACCTCCAGTCCGGCGAAAAGCGTGTCAGTCACAGTCCATTCTTGTCGGATGAACCGCAGGTTGGCCTCGACATAGGATTCATCCTGGATGGACTCTAGGATGGCGGACTGCTCCGCCATTTTCGCCGCTTAGGTGACCTCGTACTCTGCCATGACATCCTCCATGACAAAGTCAACAACCAACTCCGGCTCTGCCGCCGCCTATCCTCCTCCATGGGCTTCGGCTGTTGCTGCTCCTCCTCCTCCGGCTCCGGCGAATCCGGAGGCAATCCCACTGCGAACTGGGCGGCGCGCTTAGCCCGGATCTCCTCGAGCAGCTGGAGGCGCCGCTCGAGCGTGAGCAAAGCGTAGGTCTTCTTCTTCTGTCGGATCATGGCGGAGACAAACGACAAGAGGGGAAGCGGAAGCGGATGTGGACGGTGGCGAGAGGTGGATGGATGGGATCGGGCTGGTGGCACGAAGAGGGAGGAAGCCGATGTAGCTAGGGCTGGGGGACGTCGTCCGGCTAAAATAGCCGGGCCCTGGCGGCAGTCACACCCGCACCGGAGGAGACGCCCACTAGACCGATGGGTTTCCGGGCATTTACGTGTGAGGCCCGGCTGTTAGCGCGACGTGCCGGACGCGCCTGGGCCGCCTCATATCCGCCCTTCATTTGGGCTGAATATGAGGGGTGTTGGTCAGCCCGGACATTTGAGGCTGGTTTCATGCGCCCGGGTGGGTTAGGGTTTTTGACCGGTCAATGACCGGGCTGACCACCCGGACGTTTGAGAGCGGTTCGAGGCACCCGGCTGTAAATGTTTTAATTCCATGAAGGATTGACCATTCAAGGTCTTTTATAGGATGGGTTAGATTCGCTCTTAGGCGCTGAAATCATTTCCATACGATTTGCCGCATGGTGGTGTGCACCGATGATAACCCATGACTTTTCTAACTAAAAGTGTAGAGTTCCTCAGAAACAAAAGTGATTATGTGCAACTGGGCGTGATTAAGCAAAGGAAAAAATAGGTATGCAACTCATCCATTTGCACGACGGCCCCTTGAGATACTCAGATACATCACATGACACTCCATCTTCCCACACTTGATGATGATCCGAGAAATGGCACAACGTTCTTGTACATGATCAGTACAAGTACAATAACTCCACAGCCTTATTATGTCCGCCTTTGATCGCCCCGGATTTTAGACCGGTAGCTTAGTTCACCCTGGAGCAGCTGAGCCTGACCTGCCCCTGCGTCCCGGTGAGCGGGCTGATGTTCCCCATCCTCACCATGGCCGCCGTGAAGTCCCTGTTGAACCGCGCCGACCCTGACGAGTACGTCCGGACCAGGCCCGCGGTGCGTCCGTCGTTGATCAGAACCTGGTCGGAGTGCAGGAGCCCCTTCTGTGACATCAGGTTCCGGTAGTATGCGTTGTCGAACGCGTTGGGCGTCGTCGTGTCCAGCGGTGCCAAGCTGCTGTCGCCGGACCCGGTCGGCCGGGGGCAGTTGGCCTTAAGAGATGTTGCGAAGGCCGTATCGATGTTGGTCTCGTTGTAGAGCCTGTCCCGGAAGTTCTGGCACTGCGCCTGCCCGATGGTGTGGCCGCCAGAGAGGGCGACCATGTCGGTCACGCTGAGCCCCTTGGCGGCGAAGTTGGCGGTGAGGTTGGCCACGTCGAAGGACGGCGGAGGCAGGTCGCTGTTGGCCAGCGACAAGCTCGCCGTCGTCGAGTCCCTCCTCCCGAGAGGAACGGTCCAAGAAGGCCCTCCCAGCTGCAAGCAAATAATAACTAAGTTGCTTAATTTACTGTCGGGTGCGTTCAGCAAATTGACTGCGCTGGCGCCTGATCGATCTTACGGCGACGACGGAGTCACGGGCGGCGACGGCGAGGATGTCGGCGCAGGAGACCGTCTGCCTGCACACGGCCTCGATCTGCGCCTTGATGTTGTCGATGACGTTCATGCCTCGAATGGAGCCGACGTTGGGACCTGCCCCCTGCTCGCCGGTGAAGGTGGCCGTGTCGCTCAGCAGTACGGACGCGTCGCAGCCCTGATGCATCGTCACACACATAAGAAATTACTTCCATGAAGATAGATTCTAATTTTGACTGATTCGGACCGAAGAATTGAGAAGCCACTGTCAAAAAGTTAGATTAGTCGATTTGGACTCGAGTCTCAGATGTCAACTTGTCAGTAATCAGGGACACAATAACTAATGTTCCATTGCATTAACTTTTTAATAGTGTAATGACTTTGAGAGATTGCTTTTGGGGGCCGAGCTCTATGGAGGTCTTCAAATGCAAAATTCAAAATTCATGAAAATTCATATTTTTAGATTTTAATTTTTAAAAAATATAGATATAGATAAAGGCATAATGTATAAGTGTGTAAATTTTCAGGATGAAATACGTTGAAATGAGGGCTATGAAAAAATAAACAAATCTGAGGTTTTTAACACATGATACTATTCATCCTTTCAGACCATGAATTTGTCTTTTTTGTACAGGTCACATTTCAACGTATATCATCTTAAACTTTTACACATGTACACCTCGCATCCTTATTTACTTGTACAATTTTTTTAAACTGAAAATATCTAATTTTGAATTTTTCAAACATTCGACCTCCATGACCTACTAAATTAAGTAGCGGTAGAAAGAAACTACTCCCTTCGTTCCTAAATATAAGTCTTTATAGGGATTCTACTATGGACTACGTACAGAGCAAAATGAATGAATCAACACTCTAAAATACATCTATATACATCCGTATGTGATTCATAGTGAAATCTCTACAAAGACTAATATTTAGGAACTGAGGTAGTAGTATATTAAGCAAAGGGAGAGGATGAGAGGGACTTGCTTGGACAAAGCAATCGTGGAAATGCAGCCGGAGGAGCGACGCTCCCATGCGGGGCTCAGCCCTCACGGCGGACGCCACACCCCTCCTGATGATGGCCAGCGCCCTGGGGCACGACGTCGCGTAGAACCTAGGCGAAAGCTGCGCCGAGGCGGCCGCCGCCAGGCAGAGGACCAACAACACTGACATAGAAGATGCCATTGCCATCAGTATACTTGTGTGTGCAAGCAGACACTAACCCTGTTCAGATTAAAGCTCTATGATGCAATGGCCTGCATTACCATGACTACATGTACCTGTTTATATAGCTGACACATTTCAAGCCATTGTTCAGCCCGTGACAGTCCATTTGGTGTAACATGACAACCGACTTTTGTTGGCGATCGATATAGTATGGTTGGTATGGTATTCGTAGTGCAACGCAACAATGGACAATGGCAAATCTATTGGGTAGCTAGTAGGCTAGAGTTGTGACAGAGGAGGCACCACAAGCTCACAATTATCGTTGCTCACCAAATGGTTCGGAATATTATTAGTTGGTTGGCCCTGGCAGGGTTCATCGATACTATGTGGCTGTTAGAGGCACCTAAGATATTCTGCACAAACACAATCACACAAGATATTCTGCACCTCTGATTGTGTACCCATGTTTGAAATAAATAGTAGAATGACTGATGGTGGACTTAAGAGCATCTACAGCCGGACTTGGCAAATGCGACCCCTCAAACGCCCATGGACGCGTCCGGGCGCATCCGTAGACAGTGACCGGTCACGTCTCAAAAAATGCAATCCACATCCGGATACCTCAAATCCATATTATTACATGCAACGTAGCGATTTTTAAGCGGAGCTCGTCCGGTCGCCGTGGCCATGTCCGGCGGCCGGCTGCGCTCCCCAGAGTGTTGGCCTGGTCGCCGGCAAGATAGAGTAGGGCATGGGACACGAGTCGGCTCACGGGACTCAAGGCATCGCCGTCTCCCATGTCCTACTCTTTCTCGTCGGAGCGCGGAACCCGTTAGGTGCCGGTGGACGTGAGATCGATGACGGATCCGTCCGGGGATGAGCCGCCGACCTCCACCACGATGCGGTTGCGGCGCCCGGACTGATGCGCCATACGAGGCGACGGAGAATGCGACTCCACCTCGCCGACATCCACCGCCGCGAGGGCTGCCGCCGCCTCCCGAGCCCGGTGCCGTGCACGGCGGGCACTGTCGTGGGAACAGATCTAACAGTAGAGATTAGGGGTACGTAAGAGAAGGCAGAGTCTAGCTACGGCGAAGTTGTACACTTGGATTTACGAGTTCAGGCCCCTCTCGGAGGACGTAATAGCCCTACGTCTCGGTGCTGCGGGAGCTTTGTTGTATGGAGTGTTGAGTTACAGGGGGTGTGAACCCTTGTGCAGGAGGATAGGGGCGGCTTATATAGAGTTCGCTGACCCCTCACGTCCTCCGTTATGCAAGGGTTCAATGAGACAATAAAAGGTGCGAGCGTTATTGCTAACGCCTATCTTTAATGGCCTTTACAGCGACAGACTGATGGCCTGACCGTTGTCACCCTGGAGTGACTCTAGATCTTCTGCCTTCGAGTGAAATCAGATACCCCGAGTGAATCATGACGGTCGAGTGGTGGAGGAGTAACCGAGTGGATCGGGCGTCGAGTGACGAACGTGCTGCGGCCATTCCATTCGACACTTCCTTTCTAATTATGTAAATCTTGGATCCTCATATGTAGTGTCCTTGGGTAGGTAGTGTAGGTCAGGCCTAGGACCCTACCCTAGGTACATGTCATCGTCATTAGCCCCCGAATGGATCGGGGTTCGAGTGAGAAAGGATTGAAGCTGATTCAGACCAGACTTGATGCCTCGGAGGCACTTCTTAGAGGTCTGTTGGTATATGTGTCCGAGTGAGATAAGCTGCGAGTCGCTGAGCGTCGGATCCGACCCGAATGAATGTGGATACCTCTGATACGATCGACTGCCCTGCCAGATCCCGGATTTCGCGGGATTCGAAAATTTGGAGAAGTGCGCGGGCCGGCTGCAACGCGGTAAGTGGGGCAAGTGGGGAGGGACTCCTCGATTTTCGCTCCCCCTTTATCGCCACGTATCGAGCAGGCGCCGGTTGCGGGATGCGCTGGGATCCTGCTGGCCCACAAGTCAGTGACTCGGATGCGCGGATATAAAGGACGATGCGGCCGAGGGTTGCAACAGCGCTCTCCTCTTTTCCCCTCTCCATCCTGCCTCTCTGCTTCTTCTGCCCTAGCGCCGCGCTGCCCCGCTCGGTTCCGACGACCACTGCGGAGATGGCGAAGGACAAGACGAAGGCGCTGGAGCGTGCTAAGAAGGTGGCCAAGGGGAAGAAGGCGTCGAGCTCCCGGCCTGCTCTGCCGCCGGGATGGATCCAAGGCGACTGGCTGCCCTCGACGGTCATGACGGAGGACCTCGAGGGGCTCACCGCCGACGGCTTGCTGGCCCCTGGATCTTGGAGGCTGCCGGAGGGGGAGATCGAGCCTGCGCCGCGCGACGGAGAACGGGTCCTCCTCCTCACCCACGTGGAGAGAGGTTTTTCCCTGCCTCCTCATCCATTCTTTCGTGGTTTCTTGAATTTCTTCGGAGCACAAATCCATCACTTTCCTCCGAATGCCATATCGTACCTTGCTGCCTTTGTCTCGATGTGTGAAAACTTCTTGGGCTGCCCTCCTCATTGGGGGTTATTCAAACATATTTTCACTTGCCGGTCCCAGTCGGTCAAGAAAGCCAACCCGAGTGACAAGAAAACACACGTGATTCAGATGTGTGGGGGTTTGGGTGTCCAGATGAGAGGTAGAGTGCCTTCCCTTCCATGACATTTCCCGAGTCAGTTAGGGGTTGGCAGTCGACCTGGTTTTATCGCACTGACGTTCCGACCCCTGGTGCGCCGACTGGCCTTCCCCCTTTCTCGTTGGCGAGGCTCAGCTGTGCCCGCTCGCTGACCGTGGATGAGGAGGAGAAAGCTGAGGTGGGTATCTTGGTAGAAGCTGTCGTTGAGTTGATTCGGGGCGGGGTGACAGGCTTGGATCTGTTGGAGGTGTTCCTCAGTCGACACATCCAGCCTCTGCAACCACGCGACCACCCTATGTGGCTGTATTCAGGCACAGACGACACCGCTCAAACCCATCCAGAGGAAGTCAAGGAGGAGACCATGGCACAGTGGCTCAGGAGCATCATCGGAGCCCGTGACAACCCGTTTGGATCCAAACGAATTCAGCCTTTCGACACCGAGCATCTTCCAGGAGAGGTGAGACATAACTCGTCAAATGTATTGCCTTTTGTTTTCAATATGCGACTGTATTGAGTACCGACTAACTTTGATACTTGTGCTCTGCAGGCGTTCACGAAGATGTATTCACCTATGCCGAATGGGGAACAGCTCATTGAAGGAGCGGAGAGCAAGGGCGGGAGTGCTGATTTCGAGTACGTTGACGATAGTGAAGATGGCAGCAATGACTCTGATGGCAGCGATGAAGTCGAGTCACCTCCTCGCACCGAGCGCCGTACCAAGGCGAACCAAGACCCGGTCGCTAGCCAGAGCAAGGCCCCGGAGTCGAGTGTCAGGAACCCCAAGCGCACTCGGACGGCAACCCCTGATCCGATTGAGAAGACTGCAAAGCAGCCGAAGACTATTCAACCGAAGCCTCGGAAGGCCTTACCCAGGATTAAGGTTGTCGCGCCCGTTGCTTCAATGTGAGTGCTCTTTGCATCTTTCCTTTCTTTATTGTTGTAGACCTCCATTGCTTTACTGACCGAGTGAAATTTGAATGCCAGAGCTGCTACTTCTGCGACGTCTCCCATGCAGATCGACGAAGAACATGCGGACATGGATACCGCAGACGCAACCACTTCTCAGCCAGGTATGACCAACTTATATTCCACTTTGTCTCACTAATTGACCTGATGGTCGACTGAGTTTTCGCTGTCGAGTGACTGCAGCACCAACGGACATCATCCTCCTCGCAGATGATGACGAAGACGAGCCTCAGAAGGGCGCTGGAGGAGAAGGTAGAACCACGACCGCCTCCCGAAGCTTCACTAGGAGAGTGCCGTCGGGCCAAACGTCTCGTGCGCCGCCTGAAGTTATTCTTCAAGAGCAAGGTGGTTCGTCTCGAGTTGGTGCTATCTTTGCTGCTCCTCTGTCAAGTGCTTCGCCTTTAGTGTCGACTGCTCCTGCTTCGGGTCCGACTGGACAACCTCAAGTACTGATCCCTCCAGCTGCGTCGCCGACTACTGCGTCAAGCGTGTTCACTCTGCATCATGTCACAGAGGACCAGACTGGAGCCAGCAAGGAAGCTATGATTCAAGCTGACTTGATGATGCAGCGGTTGAAGGGAGTGTACGAGGCCAGCAAGACGGCTTATGATGCCAGTGCGGCTCTTCAGGCAAATGCCCGAGTAAGTGCGATTGTAAGTTGATTTCCGATTGGGTTTTTCTTTTATCTTGACTCTGTACACCCACTGGGTGTTTCCTTTGACTCATGATGTCAGAATTGCTTTGCTCATAGTTTTTCAATCTGTAGCTCTCCACTCGGACCGGTCAGGCCGTGCCGAGTGGGAAATTGATCCAGTGGGGGCACGCTGAGTGCACCCACTAGGTGTAATCCCCGAGACCGCCGTCGAATGTCTGATTCGGCGGGGGTCTTAGAATGGTTTTGTTTGTAGCTCTCCACTTGGACCAGTCAGGCCGTGCCGAGTGGGAAATTGATCCAGTGGGGGCACGCTGAGTGCACCCACTGGGTGTAGTTCCCGAGACCGTCGTCGAATGTTTGATTCGGCGGGGGTCTTAGAATGCTTTTGTTTGTAGCAACTGGATTTGCTCTTCTCCACTCGGAAGTAGAGGAATATCTGAAACTCTTTATCATCGTCGACTGAATCATTTCTTCGTTGATCTCAGAAAACTTGCGAGCTCGGGACTCAGTATGCTGCCCTGGAGAAGGAGAAGACCCAACTCCAATTGGACTTGGAAGTGACCAAAAGGAACTTGGAGCGTGCTCAGATGGAGGCGAAGACCATGGGAGGTAAATCCTGTTGACTGAGTGCATTGTTGTTCTTTCCTTCCGTCCTTTGAGTCGATTAGTTTCACTCGAACAGATGTGCGTAATGAAAACTGTCAACTTCAAGCGCGACTCAGGAATGTTGTTTCTTTAGACACCATGAAGCAGGCCTTGGAAAAGAAGGATGAAGAACTCGCAGGAGCTCAGAAGGTGGCTAAGGAGAAGACTGAAGTCGCTGAGGCGAAGTTGGCTTCAGTCAGAAAGCTAGAAGAAGAAAATGTATCTCTGAAAACCACTGTCGAAGAGCTTAAGAAGGAACCGGCCGAGTGGGCCAAGAAGATGGAAGATCAAGCGAGTGCTTTTGAGACGGAGAAGACGGCTCTGAACGACAAGGAGGAACAGCTTACCCAGAAGAGGGATGCGATGGAGAAATACCTGGGCGGTTTCAAGAAGAAGGTGTACGGCATGCTTGAAGGTACCACTCTTTGGTCGAGTGAATCCTTGCGGGCTCTGAAAAATATGGCATAACTAATCATTTCTTCCTCCCTTGTGCAGAATTTTGTCAGAACTTTGAGGAGGAAACTGATCGGATCGAGACGGATCTAGATCCCACCAAGTCGCTTGTAAAGGACGTGGTTGCTCTGAACATGCTGTGACTCGAAGCTTGTGTCGAAGATGTCCGTGGGTACATCACTCGTCTGAGGGCCGCGTTGGCGAAGATAGATAAAGAACTGTGGCCTGAGGATACACTTGAGAACGACCTCGAGTCCATGATGACTCGACTCGACGAGATCCCTGGTCGAGTGCAGGCATGGAAGAAATCTGCCGCTCGCTGCAGAGCCGACGTGGCGCTCTCACTTGTCCGTGTCCATTGTAAAGATGCCAAGGAGGACAAACTGACGGCTCTTCAGGTGGCCAATACGAAGAAGCTCCAGTTTGAAGATTTCATGGAGACTTTCATCTAAGCTTCCACTCGGATAACTAACGGCATTGACCTGGACACCTTCATCGAGCCAGCGAGTCCTCCCGGCGCGTGAAGAAAAACTTTATGATTCGAACTCATTTGCCTCGGAATGCCGAGTGGACTTGTTACCGTTAAACTCGTTCGGGCTTTCTGCCGAGTACTTTTTCCTGCGTTTCCGAACTTGAGGTTGCAAATTTATCTGAACCGTTGTTTTCTAGTTTACTGCATATTCTGAGTGAATGAATTTTTAAACTTAGGCAAGGGCTAGCTCGCGGCTAAGACCCCGAGTGAGAGGGATACTCTCACTCGGAGTAGATTTTTAACTTAGGCAAGGCTGGCTCGTGGCTAAGCCCTCGAGTGAGAGGGATGCTCTCACTCGGAGTAATTTTGAAACTTAGGCGAGGACTGGCTCACGGCTAAGCCTCCGAGTGAGAGGGATGCTCTCACTCGGAGTAGCTTTTTTAACTTAGGCGAGGACTGGCTCGCGGCTAAGGCTCCGAGTGAGAGGGATGCTCTCACTCGGAGTAGTTTTTTTTTAACTTGCCCCCGAGTGAGAGGGATGCTCTCACTCGGAGTAGTTTTTAAACTTAGGCGAGGACTGGCTCATGGCTAAGCCCCCGAGTGGGAGGGACGCTCTCACTCGGAGTAGATTTTTAACTTAGGCGAGGACCGGCTCGCGGCTGAGCCCCCAAGTGGGAGGGATGCTCTCACTCGGAGTAGTTTTTTAACTTAGGTGAGGACTGGCTCGCGGCTAAGCCCTTGAGTGGGAGGGATGCTCTCACTCGGAGTAGATTTTTAACTTAGGCGAGGACTGGCTCGCGGCTAAGCCCCCGAGTGGGAGGGATGCTCTCACTCGGAGTAGATTTTGAACTTAGGCAAGGATTGGCTCGCGGCTAAGCCCCCGAGTGGGAGGGATGCTCTCACTCGGAGTAGATTTTTAACTTAGGCAAGGACTGGCTCGCGGCTAAGCCCCCGAGTTGGAGGGATGCTCTCACTCGGAGTAGATTTTTAACTTAGGCGAGGACTGGCTCGCGGCTAAGCTCCTGAGTGGGAGGGATGTTCTCACTCGGAGTAGATTTTGAACTTATGCGAGGACTGGCTCGCGGCTAAGCCCCCGAGTGGGAGGGATTTTCTCACTCAGAGTAGTTTTTTGAACTTAGGCGAGGACTGGCTCGCGGCTAAGCCCCATAGTGAGAGGGATGCTCTCACTCGGAGTAGTTTTTTAACTTAGGCGAGGACTGGCTCGCAGCTAAGCCACCCACTGGGGTTTTGAGCATGCGCTTATGCGAGGGAAATCATCATAGGACTGCAGGAGTCATGTCTTTGATAAACAATCTAAAAGTACTCTTATTACATCTCGACAATCCGATTGTTAAGTATAGAATCGACGAAGAAGATCTGCGTTCCAGGCGTACGGCTCGTCAATCTTCTTCGCGAGGTTGTAGAGGTGGTAGGCC
Source organism: Thinopyrum elongatum (assembly GCA_011799875.1). Lineage (NCBI taxonomy): Eukaryota > Viridiplantae > Streptophyta > Magnoliopsida > Poales > Poaceae > Thinopyrum > Thinopyrum elongatum. Next base: position 109,458,001 of record CM022298.1, on the reverse strand, counting down.
CCGTTATGTAACACCTTGGTGACGATGAAGGGTCCTTCTCACGCGGGGGCGAGTTTGTGTGGTCGCTGCTGATCCACTCGGAGCACGAGATCTCCTTCTTGAAACGCTCGACCTCTGACGTTCCTGGCATGGAATCGACGAAGATCTTGCTGATAAACAGTCGACCGTATCAGGGCCATCTCTTGTTCTTCTTCCAAAACATCGACGGCGTCCTGCCGAGCCTTTTCTGCCTCAGCTTCTGAGTAGAGTTCCACTCGGGGTGAATTGTGGAGGAGATCACTTGGCAGCACGGCTTCGGTCCATACACCATGAAGAATGGGGTGCGGTCAGTGGACCGGTTAGGAGTCATCCTTAAACCCCATAGGACCGACGGCAGTTCGGTCACCCAGGCTCCAGCTGCATGCTCGAGGTCACGCATGAGTCGTGGCTTCAACCCCTGAAGGATAAGACCATTCGCCCTCTCAGCTTGACCATTCGACTGCGGGTGCGCAACGGATGTGTAATCCACCTGAGTGCCCTGGGCAGCGTAGAACTCTCTGAATTCTTCCGAATCGAAGTTTGAGCCGTTGTCTATGATAATGCTATGAGGAACTCCATATCGGAATATCAACTCCCTCATGAACTTGATGGCTGTACGTGAATCTAGCTTCTTGATTGGCTTGGCCTCGATCCACTTGGTAAATTTGTCGACTGCCACTAGCAGATGAGTGAAGCCACTCCTGCCTGTCCTGAGTGGTCCAACCATGTCCAAAACCCATACGGCGAATGGCCAAACAAGTGGAATGGTCTTCAAGGCGGACGCGGGTTTATGGGACATGTTCGCGTAGAACTGGCATCCTTCGCAGCACTGAACGATCTCCTTAGTAGCTTCATTGGCACGCGGCCAGTAAAATCCAGCTCGGTATGCTTTGGCCACAATTGTCCGAGAAGACGCGTGGTGACCACAGGTCCCCGAGTGGATCTCTTCTAAGATCAGTCGACCTTCCTCTGGAGAAATACATCGTTGGGATATGCCAGTGACACTCTCTCTATAAAGTTGTCCATTTATCACTGTGAAAGCTTTGGATCGGCGGACAATCTGACGTGCCTCGACTTCATCCTCTGGGAGTTCTTGCCTAAGCAAATACACAATGTATGGCACCGTCAAGTCAGGGGTAATTACCAGAATCTCCATAACCAAGTCAATGACTGCAGGGATCTCAATTTCAGTTGGATCAGTAGGACTTATTGCTTGGGGAGGCTCTTCAATGAAAGGATCCTCCTGCACTGACGGGGAATGGAGGTGCTCCAGAAACACATTGCTGGGGATAGGCTTCCGAGTGGAACTGATTTTTGCCAAATCGTCGGCTGCTTGATTTTTGATTCGAGGAATGTGGTGGAGCTCCAAATCTTCGAACTTTTTCTCTAGCTTCCTCACTTCATTGTAGTATCCTATCATAGCAGGGTTTCTGACGTCCCACTCCTTCATCACTTTTTATTGACCACCAAATCCGAGTCACCGTAGACCATCAGGCGACGGACGCCGCGTGAGATGGCCATACGCAACCCGTAGAGGAGTGCTTCGTACTCGGCCTCGTTATTGGAGGAATCGAAGTGAATCGGGAGGACATAACTGAGTCGATCACCTCTTGGAGACACTAGGACCACTCCGGCACCAGAACCATTCAGCATTTTAGATCCATAGAAGAACATAGTCCAGTGCTCCGAGTGAATCTGAGTCGGCTGTTGCCGTTCTATCCACTCGGCCAAGAAATCTGCCAGTGCTTGAGACTTGATCGCCTTCTTCGCTTCAAATTTAATGTCAAAAGGGAGGAGCTCGATGGCCCATTTAGCCACTCGACCAGTTGCATCCTGATTGTTCATGATTTCAGACAACGGGGCATGACTGACGACCGAGACCGAGGGTTCTTGGAAATAATGTGCAAATTTCTTCGCTGTCAGGTAAATGCCATAGACAAGCTTCTGATAGTGAGGATTCCTCTGCTTAGACGGAGTAAGGACTTCAGAAATGTAATATACTGGTCACTGAACCCTATAAGCCTTGCCCTCTTCCTCTCGTTCCACTGTGAGGACCGTACTGATGACTTGGCCAGTGGCCGCTATGTACAAAAGCAGAGGTTCTTTGCTGTTTGGAGCAGCAAGCACCGGCTGGATGGAGAGCAGGGCTTTGAGCTCAACAAACGCTGCTTCTGCTTCTGGAGTCCACTCAAACATGCCAGATTTCTTCATCAGTCGGTACAGAGGCAATGCTTTTTCTCCAATGCAAGAAATGAACCGACTAAGAGCTGCAAGACAACCTATGAGCTTCTGGACGTCGTGTATGCACACAGGGTGCTTCATTCGGACAATCACACTGATTTTCTCGGGATTGGCATCTATTCCTCGTTCGAAAACGAGAAATTCGAGTAACTTGCCTCCTGGCACTCCGAAGGTGCACTTGGACGGGTTCAGTTTGATGTCGTACCTTCTCAGGTTGGCAAAGGTTTCAGCGAGATCAGTCAGCAGGTCAGAACCTTTGTGTGACTTGACCACGATATCATCCATGTAAGCCTCGACATTCCGACTGATCTGAGTGAGCAGGCACTTTTGAATCATGCGCATGAATGTGACGCCAGCGTTTTTGAGACCGAATAGCATGGTGACATAGCAAAAACACCCGAAAGGGGCGATGAAGGCAGTTTTTATTTCGTCTGGCCCGTACAGTCAGATTTGATGGTACCCGGAGTACGCATCAAGAAAAGACAGACGCTCGCATCCCGCAGTCGAATCAACTATATGGTCGATGCGGGGGAGCGGAAAATGATCCTTCGGGCAGGCCCGATTGAGATGTTTGAAATCAATACACATACAGAGTGACTTGTCCTTCTTGGGGACCATGACGACGTTGGCGAGCCACTCGGAGTGGTAGATCTCGCGTATGAACTCAGCTGCCAGGAGCCGAGCCACCTCCTCGCCAATCGCCTTTCACTTCTCTATCGTAGATCGACGCAAATGTTCTTTCACAGGTTTGACCTTTGAATCATCTCTCAGTCGGTGCTCAGCCAGTCCCCTGGGAACACCCGGCATGTCAGAAGGTTTCCATGCAAAGATGTCCCAATTCTCACGGAGGAACTGGACGAGCACGGCTTCCTATTTGATGTCGAGTGTCATTGAGATATTGGTTGGAGGGGCGGTAGGGTCTTCCGGGTGAACGTGGACTTGCTTGGTCTCTCCTACCGACTGAAAAGTGGACTCGGAAGCTGGCTTCTTAGAGCGGAGCAAATCACTCGGATCGGCGTTCTTCTTGTATTCCTCCAATTCCACTACTGACATCTGCTCGTTAGCAATTTTGGACCCCTGCTGAAGACATTCCTCGGCTCTCTGCCTATTTCCTGTGATGGTGATCACGCCCTTGGGTCCGGGCATCTTCAGCTTAAGGTACACGTAACATGGACGGGCCATTAAGCGAGCATAGGCCGGTCGGCCCAGAATAGCATGATAGGCACTATGAAAATCCACCACTTCAAACTTCAACTTTTCCTTCCGAAAATTCTTCGAGTCGCCAAAAACCACATCCAAAGCAATCTGACCGAGTGACTTTGCCTTTTTCCCTGGGATGACTCCGTGAAACTGCATATTGCTCTCACTGAGTCGGGACATCGGAATGCCCATCCCCTTGAGGGTTTCGGCATAGAGAATGTTCAAACCACTGCTGCCATCCATGAGAACTTTGCGCAACCGAGTGCCTCCTACGACTGGATCCACTACCAGAGCTTGCCGTCTGGGGGTAGCAACATGAGCTGGGTGGTCCGATTGGTCGAAGGTAATGGGAGTCTTTGACCATTTGAGGTACGTCGTAGTTGCCGGAGCAACCATGTTCACCTCACGGTTGATGACTTTCAGCCGACTTTTGCTCTCAACGTCAGCAAAAATCACCAGAGTAGCATTGACCTTCGGGTAATCCTCTGCCTTTTCCTCGTCATGGTCCTTGTCAGAGCCCTTTTCACTTGGCTGGCCTTCATGGAACTGCTGAATTAGAAATCTGCATTGTCGAGTGGTATGCTTGGGTAATATCAAGTTACCCTCTTCATCTTTCTTGGTGTGAATGGCACACGGCAAATTGAGGACGTCCTGTCCCGTCTGATCCTTCACTTTCTTAGGGGTCCACTAACCTTTGGGCTTTCCTTTGAACTTGCCCTGCGCAGCTACAACGGCCGCCTCTGCCTGACCTGCTCCTTCAGCCTTGCGCTTCTGCTTCCGACTGGGATTAGTGTTGTTGGGGTCATGCTCATGAGCTTTTCCTTTGCCCTTGCGGAGGCGGTCCTCTTCTTCGCCATTCGCATACCGAGTGGCAATTTCCATCATTCGGTTCATGGTCAGGGCCCAGACTGCCCAAATTTTAGGTTGAGCTCTCTATATCGGACACCTTCTTTGAAAGCACAGACTGCTTGATGCTCCGTAACATTCTCCACCACATGGTGAAGTGTGGTCCAACGCTGTATGTACTCTCTCAAAGTTTCATTCAACATCTGTACGCAATGCTGCAATTCAGTCAGTCCAGCAGGTCGCTTGCAAGTGCCTTCGAACGTTTTAATAAACACTAGGGCCAAGTCTTCCCAGCAGTAAATGCTGGCAGGAGCCAACTGGTTCAACCACGCCTAGGCCGATCCTTCTAGCATCAAGGGCAGGTGTTTCATAGCAACATCATCATTGCCTCCACCAATCTGTACGGCCACTCGGTAATCCTCCAACCACGTGTCTGGCTTCAACTCACCAGTGAATTTGTTCACGCCTGTGGCCAATCTGAAATTGGGCGGTATCTCAGCGGCTCGTATGGCCCTGCTGAAACACTCAGGCCCAGAAACAAACATGCCACTTCCACTCAGACGATTCCTGTCCATGCTTTCACGGCGAGCTCTGCCTCTGTCGACTAGACCTTGCACAAGGACTGACCTAGCGTTGAACCTCGGATCTCTGGGATCGATTGGCTCCCTCCGCTCGTCGCCGTATGGACGCCTGTCGTCGTACTGCCGGGGCGCGTACGAGCCACCTCTCGGGAGAGGCGATGGCACTCGACGACGGTCATCACGGTGATGTCGAGGAGCGAACTAACGGTGGCCTTGATCCAGATACTGATCTTGGCGATAACCACGATCCTCACGCCACGGAGGCGATCTTGGGTTGTGTGCCGACTGAACTATATCCGCCCTTACAGACCTGCTTTGGGTTCTGTTGTGCGACTGGGAAACAGCCGAGTTTTGTTCGCCAGCCGCCCTGAGCAATGCTCAGATTTGCCGTAGTCCTTCTCCAGATTCAGATCGGGATGGTTGGATGGAATCTGCAATTCGTGCCGCAACAGCAACATACTGAATCGGAGTGCGGAATACCTCAAACTCGCCTTGCGGTCCACTCGGAAATAATTGTTGATGCCGTCGATTGGAACTTGGGGGTTGCCTGCGAGCGCGATCGTCGAGTGACTTCTGGAGATCTTCTAGACGCGCACGTTCAGCCAGAGTGGCTATGCGCGTGGCTTCCAAGGCCTGGGCCTCAGCAGTCTCCCCAGCAATGGGGGTCTGGAGGACCTGCTCGTTCCTGCGCTGCAGCTCTTCTCTTTGTTCCGCAGTGAGGTCCTGCGGGTAGTACTTGTCGTTGGCGTGCGACGGACCACCACTTTCACCCCCGCCACGGGGAAATCTGGGTGGGCTACGCTGGCAGCCAATCACGAAGACTTCCGCCGCCGGGTCGTTGCTTTCGCACTCGGAAAGCATATCCGAGTGACCAGACGATAGATCGAACAAGCCATGAAGGGACTCATCGGGCTTGATTGCCGCGATCTGAGGAGCGGACGATTGATGAGCCACCACGTGCTTCACCCACCGTTGGAGCCGTGAGCGACCGGATCGCTTGCGACGGCGAGCTGCGGGGAGGGAAGACGCCACCGGAGCCGACCGATACTGAGTCGACGGCTGCCGCAGGAGGACGCCGCAGGAACTTGCACTGAAGTGTGCCGCCCCGCGAATAGGGAGCGCCTCGACGTCAAGGGGGACTTCCTGGAGCCAGGCCGAATCGTCGACGATGAAACTGAGTGCACCGAGACGGATCTCGTGACCCAGAGACAGTCCGCCGTGGGAAACCATGTCGAAGGAGTTCGAAGAACGCAACCTCGCCGGAAGTCGCTTAGACGCCTGCCCCACGGTGGGCACCAACTGCCGTGGGAACAGATCTGACAGTAGAGATTAGGGGTACGTAAGAGAGGGCAGAGCCTAGCTACGGCGAAGTTGTACACTCGGATTTACGAGTTCAGGCCCCTCTCGGAGGAGGTAATAGCCCTACGTCTCGGTGCTGCGGGACTTTGTTGTATGGAGTGTTGAGTTACAGGGGATGTGAACCCTTGTGCAGAAGGAGAGGGGCGGCTTATATAGAGTTCGCTGACCCCTCACGTCCTCCATTATGCAAGGGTTCAATGAGACAATAAAAGGTGCGAGCATTACTGGTAACGCCTATCTTTAATGGCCTTTACAGCGACAGACTGATGGCCTGACCGTTGTCACCCCGGAGTGACTCTAGATCTTCTGCCTTCGAGTGAAATCAAATACCCTGAGTGAATCAAGACGGTCGAGTGGTGGAGGAGTAACTGAGTGGATCTGGCGTCGAGTGACGAACGTGCTGCGGCCATTCCAGTTGACACTTCCTTTCTAATTATGTAAATCTTGGATCCTCATATGTAGTGTCCTTGGGTGGGTCGTGTAGGTCAGGCCTAGGACCCTACCCTAGGTATATGTCATCGTCAGGCACGCCGTGCCATGGCCTCGTCGGACGGGGCCCATGGTGCGTCCCGATGCTCGGCGCGCCAACGGAGAGGTTGCGCATCCGCCAGCGTATTCGGACGCCAGATGGACCGCACTGCCTCCGGCGAGGCAGCTACGGCTGGCCTAGCGCCGGATCCATGCGCCATTTGGTCGGACGCATTGGATTCCCGATGGAAGGAGTCCGAGCGCAGCCGTGCACGGGCCTCCTCCCGGGCGCGGTGGAGCGCAAGCCGGACGGCCATCTCCTCCTTGGGGCCACGTGGGATGAGCTTGGGGTCGACGGATCTGAAGGTGATGGGCTCGGATCCGCTGCCCGCCATGCCGGAGACGGCTGGAAGGAACCGAAGATGAAGTTGGCTGGCGGAGGGGAGTGGAGGGGAGGGGAGTGAAGTGGCTAGGGTTTTGTTCGAGGAGCGGATGGGAAGGAATTTATGTGGGGTCGGGTGGGCCAGCGTGGGCCGGTTTCGATGTGGCGGGTGTGCCCGGGCGCGCCCGTGCGCCCCCATATTCGCACCATATTTGAGTTGGATATGAGAGGTGCCGGTCAGCCCGGGCGTTTGAGGGGGCCGTCAGCTGGGTCAAAAAATCGTGATCGGACAGTGATCGGGCGGCCCGACCGAACGTATGAGACGGGTTAGAGACGCCCGGCTGTAGATGCTCTAACATTTTGTTTGGTTGTCCAAGAAAATAGCACTTGCCTGAATCATGAGCTACCAATACTGTGTCCGAGCGAAATAAAGTTTCTGTTGTTCCACTGAATTACATGTGGTTGTTAATAGGTAGCATTGCCAGCCATGCGAAATTTGTCCGGGGTTCAAATTCTGCGAAGAAAGGTCAATAACTGATTTCGAGGGATTGAGATGTGCAAATGGAGACCAAAAAGGAAATACTACTCCCTCCGTTCAGAAATATAAGGTGTTTTGTGTATTTTAATATGAACTATATAAGGATTGAAATAAGTAACAAACACACTAAAAATTTCTATATACATCTGATTAAGAGAAAAGTTAGATTTATGAAGCAGAGGGAGTATACTGCATGGGGTACTAATCTGCAGATACCCACCATATATGTACTTATCCTTCTTCTGTTGACTGCATGTCCATCCGTCATTTCATAATGCAATAACTAATTATATTTGTTCATTTTGACAAAGTGGCCAGTTCAGTCTGACTGCTATTGATCACTGATACACCACTTGTAGCAACATATATATTCTCATCCATACATCTTGAGATAGAGCGAGTTTTTTACTGTGAATGCACCACTTGAAAGTTGAAACACAGGCATGGTCAGACTTACTACTGAAATGTTTAGACAGCTAGACACTTTGCTACATAACAACCTGAATTTTGTCCCGTGTGCATGCAGTGTTGCTGTCACACGTCGTCTTCCAACTGCTAATGGTATTCATACGAGGGTTAGTGAACAGTCCCAGCATTTGCTGTAGTAAGGGACCTGGACTTGGAACATATCCTGAATCATAAGCAAAAGAAAATTCCAGTTCTTCCACTCAACACATGTGGTCGTTAGCAGAGCATGCCAGCCAGACAGCCATGCGAAATATTTGTCTGGGAGTTCGTATTTCTGCGAGAAGTGTCAAGAACCGATTTGAGTGATCGAGATATGCAGGTGGAGGCAAAAGTAATATACTGTATATCGGTACTAATCTACAGGGACGTATCGTGCATGTGTTTATCCTACTTTTGTTGACTGCGTGTATCATTCCATCTTTTTTTTTTGAATGAAAGGGGTTTCCCCCCGCCCCATTTTATTAATGAAGCGAAATCAGACTCCAGTCTTACTGAAAGAAAAACACACCTCCATGGGGACACAGCACCCCGACACAAAGTTTTCTAGAATAAGCTACTTTATTACAGACCAAGAGACAAAAGCCTGAGAACTAAACTAGAAGTTAGGCTCCAGACGAGACTCCATCTTCCTGGTCTCCACGATCACACCCACGCGATCCGCAGCAGTTCTCCGCGGCGTCTGTCTAGCGGACGAATGCATCGCTGCAACAGCTTCGCTTGAGTGTTGTCGCAGAGAATTTTCCACTGATGCAGATGGGAACTTAGCTTTGATAGGACACATTTGGCATCTCTCCAGGTACACCCCTGAAAACAAAAGTTATTCCTTAGCTTCCAAATGCTCCACAAGGAGGCAGCCACTGTCAGGTTAAGTACAGCCTTATTCTTATTGTTTCGCCATAAGGCACAAACGTCATCAAAGCTAGAAATGCATGGACAATTAAAACACTCAGATACAAAATCCCAAACCTGTTTTGCAACCACACACTCAAACAGCAAGTGATGTACAGTTTCTTTTTCACAACAGAACAGGCAGGATAAATCTTCCACATGTCTCCTTTTAGCCAAATTATCCCGGGTAAGTATTTTGTTATGAACACACAACCACAAAAACACATGAATTTTTTGTGGACAGATAACTTTCCAAAGTTTATCTCCCACAGTAGATACCACACCTCCAAAGTTAATTTGTTTATAGAAGGATTTAATTGAGAAAACCCAATTTGTCTCCAGAGTCCAAATGGGAGAATCAGGTTCATCTCTCAATTGAGATGTTTTAACCAAATCAATCAGATGGTTCCAGCTGTTAAGACCTGCTTCATCAACGCATCTCCTAAAAGTCAGTTTCAGGGTGACACCATCCCAAACTTGTGCTACTGAGCACTCACTTTGGTTGCAAATGCAAAACAAGTCCCAGAATTGAGTTTTTAGAGAATAATCCCCAACCCAGGTGTCATGCCAGAAGCTGATATTCTCTCCATTCCCTAATTTCCATTTGTAAAAGGTCTTGGCTGCAGCAAAAGCCCAAGTGGCACTCTTCCAAAAGGTAGAGCCCACTCCATTTTTAGACCATAGAATATTAGGTTTATTAGTATCATACTTATAGGAAATAACCTTCTTCCACTCACTGTCTTTACCATCAAATTATCTTTTTGCCCAGTTGGCCAGAAGTGCCATGTTAAATTCTTTAATGTTAGGGACACCCAATCCCCCAAATTCCTTCTTTTTAGAGATCATACCCTAGCTAGCTAAATGGTATTTATGGTGATTATCCATGTCTCCCCAGAAAAAATGAGCCATCTGGGAATTAATAGCATTAATGGCCCACTTGGGGAATTTAATCATGGACATCAAGTAAGCAGGAATACTGATAATGCAGGCACACAACAAAATAATTTTTCCTTTGTATGTAAGGTATCTCCCCAACCAGCCGGAAATATTTTTTATAATCCTATCAATGATAGGTTGTAAATCCTCCCTCTTAAGGTTGTGATAGTGCAGAGGCACTCCCAGGTACTTGATGGGAAACTCTCCCAGCTTGCAGCAAAAAATTTGGGCAAATTCCTTCACCACTTCCTCCTCCACATTAATGGTAAGTAAATCACTCTTATGGAAATTAATTTTCATACCCGAAAGACTCTCAAAACAGGACAAAAGCCATTTAAAATTTATGGCTTTGTCGGCTGAGTTTTCTAAAAATAGGATGGTGTCATCAGCGTACTGCAAGCTAACGACACCTCTAGGAATAGCCTGAGGCAGAAGCCCCAAAATTAAGCCTTGGTTAGTAGCTTTATGTAGCATTTTAGAAAAAACATCAGCAACCAAGTTAAAAAGCAAAGGAGAATGTGGATCACCCTGCTTTAACCCTCTCCCAGCTAAAAAGTGGGGGCCCACCGTGTCATTGATCCGTACACTAAATGTGCTTTGAAGTAAAGTAGTTTTAATCCAAGAAATCCATTTGTCCCCGAAACCTCTCGAATGTAACATATCAAATAAGAACTCCCAACTAACTCTGTCATAAGCTTTCTCATAGTCTAGTTTAAGCACTAGACCCTGAGTATTAGATCTCTTAACCTCATGAATAACTTCATGCGCCATCACCACACTCTCCAAAATGTACCTCCCTTTAATAAAGGCTGTTTGATTTAAGGAAATAAGTCTGTGACTAATAGGGGAAACCCTATTTGTCATAGCTTTCGAAAAGATCTTAACCCCACAGTTACTGAGACTAATAGGCCTAAATTTCTTCATATCTTTAGCATTAGGTTCTTTAGGAATAAGCACAATTAGTGCAAAATTAAGACGATATAAATCTAATTTGCCCTCTTCAAAGTCTTTCACTAAAGCCATAAAGTCAGTTTTGATCATATCCCAAAAGGTATGGTAAAATAGGAAGGATAATCCATTCGGGCCAGGGGCCCCATGAGCATAAGAACCAAAAATGGCTTCTTTAATCTCTTCTTCAGAGAAGTTTTTTTGTAGTTTGTCATTCTCCTCCTGAGTTACTAATTCTTCCTCCTTCTAGAAGGAAGGATCTAGTTTGATGTTATGCTTATCTTCATACTTAAACAAATCCTTATAGAAGGTAGTGGCTACATCCAACATCTCTTCAGTAGAGTGGACTGGGCCATTTTCTCCAATCAACTCCGAGAGATGATTTTTCCTATGCCTGTGGTTAGCCAGAGCATGGAAATAGGCATTGTTCTTATCTCCATCCTTGATTTTGCGATGTCTCGACTGTTGCCACAAGGCAACATCTTCTTTATGCCAAATATGATTTAATTCATCTTTGATTTCTGTCATACATGCTTTATCACCATCATCTAGTTGATTACGCTCAGAAAACACATCTAATATGTCAAATTCTAAGGTCAGGTCTCTCTTCTTTTTTTTCATACCAGCCTCCACATTGATGCTCCAACCTTTCGTTTTTTTCCTAAGTATCTTAGTCTTATTCATCCAAGTGTCTAAAGCACACTTTCCAGGAACTACAGAGTTCCAAATCTAACAGACTAACTCTTTAAAATCACGTTGTTCCAACCACCATTTCTCAAATCGAAAAGGTTTAGGGGAAGTAACCCTCCTAGCTCCCGTATCCAAAATAAGTGGTGTATGATCGCTCCCTATCCGTGGTAGAACCGTTAGTGTTGACATAGGAAAATGGGCGTCCCAGGAAATTGAGACAAACACCCTGTCTATAGTAGCAAAAATAGGATTATTCTGATTATTACTCCAGGTGAAACTCCTGTTAGCAATGCCAATCTCTAATAGAGCCCATTTGTTAATCCAATCATTAAACAGGAAAGAATTTTGAGCATTAATAACACCATTACTTTTGTCATCACTAGACCTAACCAAATTAAAATCTCCTCCCAAAATAACAGGATAGGTAAGAGCTGACATAACATCATGAAGTTCGGCAATAAAATCAATTTTACATTCATTATAGGCAGTACCATATATTGCAACAAAATGCCAGAGAAAACCATCATTTTTGTTCTTGATAGTAACTACAACACAGTATTTCTTATCCAAGAAACCAATGATTTCAAATAAATCACACCTAAGACCCACAATGATCCCTCCAGCAGTATTGTTTGCAGGAAGCACATGCCACTCATAATTATTATTGCCAGCAATCATACCCAAGGTCCCACTCTCTATCTTCTCTCTTTTAGTTTCATAGAAACCCGTGAAATCAATGTGATTAGCATTAAGGAAATCTCCAAGGCACTGAAGTTTACCAGGTTGACCAAGACCCCTAATATTCCAAAAAGCACCTATCATTTGACCTTGAAAGGGTGTGATAAGCCACAAGGCTGGTTCTTAGCATTGATAATAGGGCTATCTAGCTCTAGAACAGCAGTGCCCCTTGTCCTATTAACTAAGTTAGCATTATTATCAATGGGGGAATTCCATCAACAACCACCCAGGCTTCTTTTAGTTCTCCAAATTCATCCAACAATCCTTACCATTCACAAATCATAACCGAAACACCATCAATAGGTAGATTGAACGCTGGGAATTCAATCAGATCTTCCACATTCTTCCAGGGAGGGAATCTAAGAAAGAATTTTTTTCTCCTCCAGCTTTCTAATCTGCCAAGGCCACTCCTTGTTTTTGCAAAATATTCCATTCAACTGCACCAGCAACTCAGAAGTAGAAACTTCACCTTTAACCACTTTCAGAACTGCACAGTTTTTGTAATTCAGCCAGCTAGATTCACTTGCCAAAGGAACATCATCATGGTAAAAACCCAAGCCAGCAGCAGCACTACCAAAATAGGTGGCTGTAGGCTGTGGACGAGCCCAAGCAGCACAATTGTTCACATTGTGATTTCCATTGCATATAAAACACTTCTTGGCTTTGATACAGTTGCCAACATAATGTCCAGGCCAGCTACAATTGAAACAAGTCATCTCCTTATACCTTGGATCCAGAGGTTGTATCAGAGGGGCAGGCTGAAGGGCTTGAGGAATCGGGGTAGGAGCTGGGTCAGGGGCTGGTGCAACTTGCTTCCCCCCTCCCACTGCTTTGCTCCCTCCATGCTATGCTGGGATCACCTGAGGAGGACCCGCAGCTCTCCCTTCTTGAGTTGGGGCCGCCTTCTTCGTGGCCGGAGGCCGACGATTCCGGTTACCCTGTCCCCGATTCTCCATATCACTCACTACCTCAGCAAAAGATCTACTCCCTGGTAGAAATCCAGGCACAGCTAACTGAAATTTGGTAGGGGTAGGGTCAAAATGACCAGGGTGAGGAACTGGGAAGCAATCTTCGATGGTGAAGGATTTGGATTGGAACAGATCTTTCCTCACCCAGAAGAGTTTGGGAATGGCGAATTTAGGGTTAGGAGGCAGGCGACTAGGTATATGAGGACGAAGGTGGTGGCGGGGGGAGGGGACAACCCACAACTGCCCATAGAAATCCGCGACCTCCTCCTCATTGTTGTTACCTAACTTGAGACGCGTATTTTTAGAAGACGCTTTCGTGTGCACCACTCATCCCGAAATCAACGGTGCAGGGACAGCCGCAGGTCCAAGCCATGGCTCATTCAAACTATTCTCCCTCTCCCTCGCACAAGCGAGCTCACCGTTGCTTTCAGATCTCGCTGGAGCCGGCGACCTACACACTAAACAAAATGAAATTGGTGCGTTTCCAGTCGAGTACGATCCATCCCCATAAGGGGCATCCTCAAATCTCTCCTCACCAACTACTTCGATAGCCATAAGGCTTTTTTTCCCAGATTCATTGATCCCCTCAGCACAAGCCTGAATCCTACTACGAACTTGATTTACCTTCGGTTGAAGACGCTGCACCTTCCCACGATCTCCCGGACATGGCGGTGGTTCCAGGCTGCTGCCAATCAGCCCAAACCCCACCCCGTGCGCCCGCGAGTTGACTCACGCCGCTCGGCCGCCGGGAGCCGTAGCCTTCAGGGGACATGCGGGGGACTATCCCCCGGCGCCAGGAATTTGCGTGGAATCCTGGCAAGCCCCACCATCGACGGCGGCCTGATGTTCAGGCTGGACGGGCTCCACGTCTTGAAGCGCGCCCACTTGGCTGCCCGCTCCGGATCCGGCAATTCCGCTTCCTAAATCGCCCAGAACAGCAGGTCGTAGTCCATCCCGCCATCGTCGCCGGCGAAGCGCACGCGCTCTGAGAAAGTCGAGGTGTGGATGACTTGGACCAGTAGCTCTCCCCACTCAGAGCGGTCGGGGAATCTCTCCATCACCACCCTCAGCATCTCCGCGTGCGCCCCCGGGGAGGATGTGTCGACCAGCGGTCTCTGCGCCACCGGAATTGGTGGTGGCGGGGCCGACGTAGTCAGAGCCACCGCCAGTGCCGGGCGCGCCCTCCTCGCCCGCGGCCTGCGGCTTAACCCCCCCTCCCCGCCATCGAGATCCTGGGATTCGCCTGCAGATTGGATCTGGGAGAGGTGAACGGGCGCGGAGTGGTGACTGGAGGTGGGGGGTGGTGTAATACCCCTGTGTAATTGCCACTGTGATCAGCTGATGATAATGCCAAGTCATGACCATTTGCAGTGCCAAGTCACTTGGATTAATGAAACAATTCAAATTCAATTATGAGAATCAACTAAAATTCATAAGTGAAATGTGAAGTTGATCAAACACTGTTGGAAAAATGTTCATTAATTGGCAAATAATCTAGGAACATTTATAAAACCATAACCAATATTATTGGAGTTACTTACATGACTCAAACAAGATGAAACGGCACCAAAACAGCACTAATTAAATCGTTTATAATTAAATCAATTCTAAATAAAATCCTACTCTGTCCAAACTAGTTTTTGGTAGCTAGAAATATTGCATTGTAATATTTGGGCTAAGTTCCACATTTTACAAAAGTGCAAAAGTGTTCTAACTATTTCAAAACAGAAAATAAATAAGGAAAAAGTAAAACAGAAATAAGAAAAATAAAACGAGGCACTGTGCACTGGGCCTAAGTGCATAGTGCCCTGATCGCAGCCCACTTGGCCCGCCTACCTCTCTCCTTTGTCGTGTCGCCGCGCCCGTGGCCGAGCGCGCGCGCGCCGATCGTGCGCCGACATGCCGGCATCCACCGACGAAACAGGGAGGCGGAGGGGATAAGGACGAGCCCCATCCATCCCCCCTGCCTCCTCCGTCACTTCCCCGTTCTCTCCCTCGCTCGCTTCGCCTCTCCTCCTTCTTCAGATCCACGCCAGAGCGCCGTCGTCGTCACAATTCCGTCGTTGCCGCGGCCACCGTCATCGCCTCGAGCCACCGAGATGCCGTAATGGTTCGCCCACGTCTGCCTCGTCGACTGGTGGTCCCAGTAGGAGTGAGGAGGCCCTGCAGCTACCGTTCGGCGTCGTCGTCCTCCCCGGACTCCGGCGATCCCCTTTCCTCTCCGTCAAGCTCTGCTGCTCCAAAGCCGTCACGGATCTTTCTTGATCGCTCGGTGAGCTCCAACCTGTCCTCTCCCCTCTCTTCCATCGCCTCGTTGTGCTCCTAGCCTTAGATGCCACCGTGGCCGAAGCTCATCTCCGCCGGCGAGCTCGTGGCCGTCGCCACAGCCGTTCACGTGCTCGCCTGAGCGTGTCACCGTGCTCCTGGAGCTCGTACGAGCCCAGTGCGCACACTCACGCGCCCGTTTGCACCTCCTAGCCCCGTCCCCATCAAGTGCCCGACAGCGCCGCCGCTCGCGCTCATCGCTGGCGTGCTTTCGATGACCAATTGGTCACGGGGTCGCGCCCGTTGTGCTCACCGCATCGCATAGGGTCTCGCTATCCTCGCAGTTAGCTCGTTTGTGCGCCGTTGCTTCGTTTTCACCACAGCCCGGCTCCGGACCGTCCGCCGCGGCGCTCACCGTCGTCGCCACGGTCCTCCTCCGGCCGAGCCACCGCCCCCATTGGATCCACAGCTTCACCCGCGTTCGAACGCGCCACTCCGCGCGCCAAACGGTGGCCGGAGCAGCGATTCCGACCACCTCCCGAGCCGCGCCGCAGCAAAAGCACGCCCGCAGGCGTTTAAATGCCGGCCAGCTGATGTGGCGCCCACGTGGCAGCCATGGTGAGGCTGACGGGTGGGCCCGGTGGTCCCAGTTGACCAGTTGACCGGGTCAACCCGGTGACGTGGCGCTCACTGCCACTGACCAGTGGGGCCGCATGCTTAATTAACTAAATAGGTTTTTAAAAAGAAATCTAATCACTGATCAAACACTGACAAGTGGGGTGCACCCGCTAATAATCCTGTTTAGCTAAAAATAAAACCCTATTAGTCCTCTGTTAATGACATGTGGGTCCCACTGGACCCACATGTCAGGTTTGACCCTGGTCAACCGACCGTTGACTGCTGACATCACCGTTACCTCATGTTGATGTCATAAATCACTTTCAGTAAATAAAAATAATTCCAGAAAATTCAGTAAATCTTTAGAAAATCATAGAAAATAAACCGTAACTCCGATGGAAAAACTTAAAACATGAAACTTGCTCAGAATGACGAGACGAATCTGATCGTGTCGTCTGTTTCGATACCGGAACCTCCTACGTAGGAGAACTCGTAACTCCGAGGCCGATTCTGGTATATGAATAGTGCCCACACTCCGATTAAGAAATCCCGCATTAATCCTATAGTAACTAAAAATGACTTAGGCATACTTCAGGCAACCCTGCACTGCATCATAGTCGTAGCATGCCCTGTATTGCATCGTTGCTGTGTATTTACTTGTTTCCTTCCCCCTCTTCTCTCTCGGTAGACCCCGACGTCGACGTAGCTCCCGAGGTCGACGCTGCTCAGGAGCCCGACGACGCAGTTGACGACCTTGCCCTTGACGTCGAGCAGACAGGCAAGCACCCCATTTTGAGCATTCCGATATCGCTCACTCTCTTCCCTCTTATGGTTGCATTAGAAGATACTTCTGCTACTGTTATCCTACTTCTGTTGCATAGCCTGTTTATTGTAGCCTACTATTGATACCTGCCTGCTATCCTAAACTCTTTAGTATAGGATGGATAGAGCCCTATCAAAGACCCACTTGTCCCGACTGCCCCGCTGGACTCTCAGAAGACCCGAGCAACGGGATCGAAGATCAGACCCTGGCACCACACGTCACTTCCCCCTTAAAATTGCTCGACACTACTGGGTTACTATCGAGTGCCGAGGGTGATACCTCGTCAGCACTTCTGATGATAACCTTGTAGGTTAGTTAATCGGTCGTGGTAAGCGAGGGTGATTCCTCCTACACCACCCCCGATACCGACGCCGTCATGCAACACCTCAAGTGTGGACCTCGAGGGTGATTCCTCCATCGTTCACATTGATGATAGCATCGAGTGGGATTCCATCGAGGGTGATTCCTCAGGGTTCCCCCCTTGGTGTCAGACACACGGAGAGTTTGGTTACTATGACTGAACACTGAACCATGATACTAAAGACGGGTCGGCCCTGAGGGGTACCTGCGTGAGCATGAATGCGAAGTGATGTGGAGTCGGGTTGACCTGAGAGGTGCCCGCGAGATAACTATGAGGCGTGGTCGGGCATTCTTAGCCCTTGCCGCAAGTCCTCGAGACGGGGCGACGGGGTCACATCGATCGTGAGTCTCTGCTCGTTACCGTGCGCTCCTAAACCACCAAACGGTTTGGATATTTGATCTGAGGGGCCTCTGGCCTGATAGCACTAACCATCACGTGGGCATAGTATGGGCATTCTGCGTCGTATACTTCGGCCGAAGCTTAATACACGTCAGCGACTGAGCAACGCACGCTGGATTGGACTGGTTACGCAACCGCGCTTGTATTAAGGGGTTGCTAGGTCTACTTCCGGCCGCCCACGCAATGCGCAGGAGTTCCCGGGGCGAAGGCCCAAGACCCCTGGGGGCATAGGTTAGACCGGCGTGCTGACCTCTCTGTTAAGTATTTGGTCGGGTTGCGGCGTGCTACTTAGCCGAGGCCGGGCATGACCCATAAAAGTGTGTCCGGCCGGAGTAAGCGAGCGTGGTGGGTAAGTTGGTGCACCCCTGCAGGGAAGAACTAATCTATCAATAGCCTGTCCTACGGTAACGGACACTCGGAGTTGTATCCCGATCGGTACAACTAGAAATTGGTGACTTGAGATGAACTAGATAGTATGGCTCTGGGATTGCTTTCTCGCAGGGAGTCGAGGAAGAATCTCTGGCCGAGGTTGATGATACTACAACTACTTTACATTATGTAATCTGCACTCTTCTAATGCTGCAAGACAGATGAAGATGCTTGAAGATGCTAGACTTCGATAGGACTAGGCTTTCTCCTCTATTTCTTGCATTTCTGCAGCCCAGTCCACATATACAACCCTCCTTTGAAAATGTTGCATATGTAGTGTAGATCCTTGCTTGCTGAGTACTTCGGATGAGTACTCACGTTTGCTTTACTTTCTTTTTCTCCCCATATCCATATGTCGCCGCCAGATGACGGAGCCCCTGAGGTAGCTGCCCCCGTCGATGACTACGGCTACTACTACTACTACCCTCCCGGCGAGTACTACTACGAGGAGCCGACCGACGACCAGGAGTAGGATTCGGAGGGTCCTAGGCAGGAGGCCTACGCCTTTCGATCGTAGTATTTTTTTTGCCCCGCCTTTCTAAAGGTTTATCTCTATTTCTGTAATATATCTGTACCCAGATATCTGATGCTTCCACTGACACTTGTATGCCATCGAGCTATGTATTCGAGCCCTCGAGGCCCTGGCCTTTATTATAAAGCTTGTATGACTTTATTTATGTTTTAGAGTTGTGTTGTGATATCTTCAAGTGAGTCCTTAGGCTTAATCGTGTGCATTTGCGTGTATGGTTAGTGCACGATTAAGCCAGGGTCGTCACATGTTGGTATCAGAGCCGACTGCCTCTAGGAATCCCCCTATCCAATTCTTTGGCCGAAGTTGAGTCTAGTGGTTGAAAAATATTTTACTAACTTGGCTGTGTGGCTTACGGGCCCACGTCGCCAACTGGGTGGTATTAGGATCTTTTATTCCTCGACCTTTACTCTGGGACTCTATACTCTCTTCTATTCGGGTTTAATAAAATTACTAACACCGACACTGAGGATCTCGTAAATTCCATCCATCCGGAGAGCTGGAATTCTGTGCGATTTCCCTGTCATTGATCGGATTAGTATGATAATCATTTTCCTTTCCATTGTTTTGTTTAACCTTTCAATTCGAGATCTGATATATTTCTCATCGTCATATGACAACCCTGAACTTCTTTGTTTCAGATGGACCGTCTGTTTCCCCCGCGCCCTACGACGTAGCTTGTGCTTCGCACCTGGGCTCGAGACGTCCCTGGGTTTCCAGCTGTTCTGATCGCCCTCTTGATCAGGCTGGGATACCGCTGGTGCCCCGAGTACATGGTCTACGAGGTTTATCGTGAGTTCAACCAGGAGCAGTACTATGCTGATGTTCGCATCTACGATCAGCAGGATGACTCCGACACTGAGCTACACCTTTTCCACGGTATCGGCGTGACAATTGAGATGGCAGTCCATGATGCCGCCTACTCTGCTGTCGCACGTCTCCGAGGAGAGCACAGCGCCAGCTTGGATGCTTTTGAGTATCGATATATTCTATATGCCCCTGCTGGAGCTGCTACTGGATTCTACACAGCTGTCTGTGCCCCGTACGAGCCTCGTCGATATGATCAGCGAGTTCTGATTCAGTGTACTCAGGCTCTAGATCGCACTGTTCGCGCTCTTGCTGTCGAGTTGTTTGCCACTCGAGCACAACTCTACGAGGCTATGACGCAGTTGCTACCAGTTGTTCGTGCAGGGATACATCCGGAGCACATTCTTTACCCGAGCAGGACTGAGATACCATCAGGGATCGATTGGCCTGCTGTGGGAGGTCACACGCCTGCACATGGACCTCTTCTTTCAGCTCGAGACCGGGTTCTGCATCAGAGTGCACATGGAGCACAGGATCCTTCTGCGATGAACGTCCGCACTTGCAGCTACCCCGTTTCAGTGGTTTTCTCCAACGTTGATGTAGCCTTTGCTATGTCTCATTGTGTAATTCCTTACTGCGAGCCTGCGCGCCGCCTAGCATGTCTAGCTTTTGAATTTGCGCCGTTATGCTGCCCGAATGTAACTGACTCTGTATGGATCTGTATGATTTAATGACCACTATTAAGCATCTGTTGTACTACTTAAATTCCGCCGAGTTGCATCATGTTTGCTCCTAAAATACTCGCCGTGGCTTCTGCTAAACTACCCCTGTTGATTTAGCAGGATGGGTGATAACAATCCACCTCCGCCACCACCGCCTGACTATATGGCTGCGATGATGCAATAGTTTGAACTCAACCGTCAGTTTATGACGGGGATTATGCAACAATTCCCTTGTCCCAATGCCGACCAGCCGCCACCTTCCATCACCTTGCCAGAATTTATGCGACTCAACTCGTCGTTCTTTCGCAACACAGTCAACCCACTGGATGCCGATGACTGGCTGCGTGACATCTCCTATGAGATGGAGTCTGCTGATGTCGCCCCGGCCAATTATGTCACCTTTGCGACATACCTTCTGAAGGGTCCCGCATCACAATGGTGGGCCACTCACCGATAGACCCTACCACCTGGTACCGTCATCACTTGGGCAGAATTCAAGATTGCTTTCCGTGCCCGCTACATTCCCCAAGCTGTCATAGCCCGGAAGAAGGCCAAGTTTCGTAGTCTCGTTCAAGGTAACAAGACTGTGGAAGTTTATCAGCGCGAGTTCCTTGACTTGTCTCGCTATGCTGAAGAAGACATTCCCACTGATGACCGAAGGCAGGAGAAGTTCCGTGAAGGGCTGCATCATGATATCCAGTTAGCTCTGCTTGTCCAAGACTATCCTGATTTCGCCACCTTGGTGAATAAGGCTATCATGGTTGAAACTGGCCTTAAGAAGCATAAAGATGCAACCAGACGCACCCGTGAGGCGGGCTCATCTTCCCAGAAGCGCCGCATCTGGATACCTCAGAGCATGTATCGTCCAGCAGCGCCTGTGAACAGGCCTTCTTATGCTGCACCTCGTCTGCCTCCTCCACCATCGAGGTAGCCACTTCAAGCTCCAGCACCTCGAGCTCCTACACCAAGTCCTGACAGTGGACTCTGCTTCAAGTGTGGCCAGCCAGGTCACCGTGCCAGAGATTGCTCTCAGAACCAGAATCAGTTAGCACTTCCTTCTGCTAGCCGTGGTAATGGCCGTGGGAATTCTCAGCCTCGCTACAACAATGTCGGGCCTTCTTACGGTCGTGGACAGAACTATCATGTCAACATGGCTGAAGCTCAAGATCAACCTGAAACCGTGATGGGTACACTTCTTGTCAATTCCGTACCTGCATGTGTTTTATTTGATTCAGGAGCATCGCATTCATTCATGTCAGAGCATTTTGCACTCATGCATGACGTTAGAAGTGAAGCGCTACACCATTCATTAGCTGTGAACACTCCCGCGGGGCATTGAAGGGTTGAAGTTCCGCGCTTCTCCCATTATACTCAAGTCTTCTTCGATTGACCTTATACTGGGAATGGATTGGTTGAAGGCTCACTATGCCTCAATCAATTGCGCTACTAAAGTTGTACACCTCCTGCACCCATCGAATGAGCTAGTGGATTATCAAGCTCATCTCACTCAGAACGCTGAGGCTCAGATTTATGCCTTGAACGCATTGAACGCTTCTCCGCTTGAGGGGGTCTAGAACATTCCAGTTGTGTGCGACTTCCAGGATGTCTTTCCAGAAGAACTTCTAGGAATACCCCCTGCTAGAGCTGTCGAGTTCGTCATCGACTTGAAGCCTGGCACCACTCCTATTGCGAAGCGTCCTTACAAGATGCCACCGCACCACCTTATTGAGCTTAAGGAAGAAATCAATAAATCACTTAAGAAGGGCTTCATCCGTCCCAGTTCCTCTGCCTGGGGTGCACCGTCTCTCTTTGTCAAGAAGAAAGATGGTACGAATACGTTGGTCCGCTTCCTCGGATCAATGACTTATATGATCAACTTGCTGGATCTTCGGTGTTCTCTCAACTCGACTTGAGGTTGCACCAGATCCATGTCCATGAAGAGGATATTCCGAAGACTGCATTCATTACTCGTTATGGCTCCTATGAATACACCGTCATGTCATTTGGCCTGACGAATGCTCCAGCTACGTTCTTCCGCCTGATGAACTATACATTCATGGATTACCTCGACAAATTCGTCGTGGTGTATCTGGATGATATCCTAGTATATTCAAAGAATAAGGAAGAACATGCCGAACATCTTCGCCTTGTTCTGGAGATGCTTCGAGAGCACAAGTTATATGCCAAGTACTCCAAATGTGAATTCTGGCTTTCTGAAGTAACCTACCTTGGACATGTCATTTCCAAGGACGGTATTGCCGTTAACCCGGAGCGTGTTCAGGCTATTCTTGACTGGACTCCTCCGAAGAATGCTAAGCAAGTCCGAAGCTTTCTCGGTCTAGCCAGTTATTGCCGCCATTTCATCGAGAACTTTTCCAAGATCGCCAAGCCCCTGACTAATCTGCTCCACAAAGGCGTTAAGTTTGAGTGGACAGATAAGTGTCGGGAAAGTTTACAGACCCTCAAGGACAAGCTTACTTCTGCTCCAGTGCTTGCTCCTCCTAATTCTCGCAAGGACTTTGTCATTTATTGCGACGCCTCTCGTCAGGGATTAGGCTGTGTCCTAATGCAAGAACGAAGAGTAATTGCGTATGCTTCACGTCAATTGCGTCCACATGAAGAAAATTATCCAGTGCATGATCTTGAACTTGCTGCAGTGATATATGCATTGAAGTTATGGCGACATTACCTTCTGGGTAATCGGTGTGAGATTTATACCGATCATCAGAGTCTGAAATACTTGTTCACTCAACCGGATCTTAATCTCCGTCAGCAACGATGGTTAGAAACAATTACGGACTATGACTGCGGTATTTCATATACCCCGGCCAAGGCTAACGTGATGGCTGATGCCCTGAGCCGCAAGTCATATTGCAACAACCTCATGGTTAGGCGAGCTCAACCTCGTCTTTATGCAGAATTGAGTCAGCTGAATCTGCGAATTGTTCCCCAGGGTTCTCTTAATAACCTTGTGGTACAGCCAGACCTTCAGAAGGCTGTTAAGGAAGCGCAAGCCAAAGATGCTGAAATTGACTTGATGAAGAAAGAGCTTCACCTTGATAAGTACCGGGATTTCTCAGTTGCTGAAGATGGAACATTATATTTCAAAGACCGCATCGTAGTACCTCGCTTCGAGCTTATGACTGACAAGGTCATGAAGGAGGCTCATGATACACCGCTGTCTATCCATCCGGGTAGTACCAAGATGTATCGCGATCTTCGACAGAGGTACTGGTTGTCTAGAATCAAGCAGGACATTGCTCGATATGTTGCTGAATGTGACGTATGTCGTCGCGTGAAAGCAGAACATCAGAAGCCTGCTGGAATTCTTCAACCACTCCCTATTCCTTTGTGGAAGTGGGATAAAGTGCAGATGGATTTCATTACGGGTCTCCCCAAGTCTCAGAAAGGTCACGATGCTATTCTTGTCGTCGTCGATCAACTTTCCAAGGTTGCTCATTTCCTGCCTGTCAAGGAGACTATCACTGCTAGCCAGCTCGCAGAACTGTATATCTCCAGAATCGTTTCACTCCACGGTATTCCGAAGGAGATCAGTTTGGACCGTGGCGGTCTTTTCACATCCAAGTTCTGGAAAAGTTTCCGAGAAGCTATGGGGACACACATTACATGGAGTTCAGCTTATCATCCTCAGTCCCAAGGCCAAGTCGAGCGAGTAAATCAAGTGCTTGAAGATATGCTTCGCGCCTGTGTTATATCATTCGGTAAGAAGTGGGAAGAATCTCTCCCATTTGCCGAATTCTCTTATAATAACAGTTATCAAGCCAGCTTGAAAATGGCCCCCTTCGAAGTACTTTATGGACGTAAGTGTCGAACCCCTCTGAATTGGTCAGAAACTGGGGAACGACCTCTCGTTGGACCGGACATTATTCAACACGCTGAAGAACAAGTCAGAATTGTCCGAGAAAATCTCAAGGCGGCTCAGGACCGCCAGAAGAGTAATTATGATCGCAAACGATGGGGTCTGACTTATCAACCAGGTTATCAAGCTTATCTTCGTGTCACTCCGATGAAGGGCACCCGTCGTTTCGGAATCAAGGGCAAGCTAGCTCCACGCTATATTGGTCCCCTTCGCATAGTTGCCAGACATGGAAATGTGGCGTATAAATTGGAGTTGCCACCATAATTCTCTCATATTCATGATGTCTTCGACGTGTCGCAACTTCGTAGATGCTTCAAGGAATCTCCGCACCGCGCAGTGGATCATGAGATGCTTGAGTTGCAAGATGACTTATCTTATAAGGAGCATCCGATCCGCATCCTTGATGAAGTTGAACGTCGAACCCATCAGAAGATGACCAAGTTCCTGAAAGTGCAGTGGTCGAATCACACTGAAGATGAAGCCACTTGGGAACGCGAGGATCATCTTCGGGAAGAATATCCCGACCTCTTTCCTTCTACCTCCTAAATTCTCGGGACGAGAATTTCTTTTAGAGGAGGAGAATTTGTAACACCTCTGTGTAATTGCCACTGTGATCAGCTGATGATAATGCCAAGTCATGACCATTTGCAGTGCCAAGTCACTTGGATTAATGAAACAATTCAAATTCAATTATGAGAATCAACTCAAATTCATAAGTGAAATGTGAAGTTGATCAAACACTATTGAAAAAATGTTCATTAATTGGCAAATAATCCAGGAACATTTATAAAACCATAACCAATATTATTGGAGTTAGTTGCATGACTCAAACAAGATGAAACGGCACCAAAACAGCACTAATTAAATCATTTATAATTAAATCAATTCCAAATAAAATCCTACTCTGTCCAAACTAGTTTTTGGTGGCTAGAAATATTGCATTGTAATATTTGGGATAAGTTCCACATTTTACAAAAGTGCAAAAGTGTTCTAACTATTTCAAAATAGAAAATAAATAAGGAAAAAGTAAAATAGAAATAAGAAAAATAAAACGAGGCACTGTGCACTGGGCCTAAGTGCACAGTGCCCCGATCGCAGCCCACCTGGCCCACCTACCTCTCTCCTTCGTCGTGTCGCCGCGCCCGTGGCCGAGCGCGCGCGCGCCGCTCGCGCGCCGACACGCCAGCGTCCACCAACGAAATAGGGAGGCGGAGGGGATAAGGACGAGCCCCATCCATCCCCCCTGCCTCCTCCGTCACTTCCCCGTTCTCTCCCTCGCTCGCTTCCCCTCTCCTCCTTCCTCAGATCCACGCCAGAGCGCCGTCGTCGTCACGATTCCGTCGTTGCCGCGGCCACCATCGTCGCCTCGAGCCACCGAGATGCCGTAGAGGATCGCCCACGTCTGCCTCGTCGACTGGTGGTCCCAGTAGGAGCGAGGAGGCCCTGCAGCTGCCGTTCGGTGTCGTCGTCTTCCCCGGACTCCGGCGATCCCCTTTCCTCTCCGTCAAGCTCTGCTGCTCCAAAGCCGTCACGGATCTTTCTTGATCGCTCGGTGAGCTCCACCCTGTCCTCTCCCCTCTCTTCCATCGCCTCGTTGCGCTCCTAGACTTAGATGCCACCGTGGCCGAAGCTCATCTCCGCCGGCGAGCTCGTGGCCGTCGCCCAGCCGTTGACGTGCTCGCCTGAGCGCGTCACCGTGCTCCTGGAGCTCGTACGAGCCCAGTGCGCGCACGCACGCGCCCGTTTGCACCTCCTAGCCCCGTCCCCATCAAGTGCCCGACAGCGCCGCCGCTCGCGCTCATCGCCGACGTGCTTCCGATGACCAATTGGTCACGGGGTCGCGCCCGTTGTGCTCACCGCATCGCATAGGGTCTCGCTATCCTCGCAGTTAGCTCGTTTGCGCGTCGTTGCTTCATTTTCACCACAGCCCGGCTCCGGACCGTCCGCTGCGGCGCTCACCGTCGTCGCCACGATCCTCCCCCGGCCAAGCCACCGCCCCCATTAGATCCGCAGCTACACCCGCGTTCGAATGCGCCACTCCGCGCGCCAAACGGTGGTCGGAGCAGCGATTCCGACCACCTCCCGAGCCGCGCCGCCGCAAAAGCACACCCGCCGGCGTTTAAACGCCGGCCAGCAGATGTGGCGCCCACGTGGCGGCCATGGTGAGGCTGACGGGTGGGCCCGGTGGTCCCAGTTGACCAGTTAACCGGGTCAACCCGGTGACGTGGCGCTCACTGCCACTGACCAGTGGGCCCGCATGCTTAATTAACTAAATAGGGTTTTAAAAATAAATCTAATCATTGATCAAACACTGACAAAGTGGGGTCCACCCCCTAATAATCCTGTTTAGCTAAAAATAAAACCCTATTAGTCCTCTGTCAATGACATGTGGGTCCCACTGGACCCACATGTCAGGTTTGACCCTGGTCAACCGACCGTTGACTGCTAACGTCACCGTTACCTCATGCTGACGTCATAAATCACTTTCAGTAAATAAAAATAATTCCAGAAAATTCAGTAAATCTTTAGAAAATCATAGAAAATAAACCGTAACTCCGATGGAAAAACTTAAAACATGAAACTTGCTCAGAACGACGAGACGAATCTGATCGTGTTGTCTGTTTCGATGCCGAAACCTCCTATGTAGGAGAACTCGTAACCCCAAGCCCGATTCCGGTATATGAATAGTGCACACATTCCGATTAAGAAATCCGGCGTTAATCCTATAGTAACTAAAAATGACTTAGGCATACTTCAGGTAACCCTGCACTGCATCATAGTCGTAGCATGCCCTGTATTGCATCGTTGCTTTGTATTTACTTGTTTCCTTCCCCCTCTTCTCTCTCGGTAGACCCCGATGTCGACGTAGCTCCCGAGGTCGACGCTGCTCAGGAGCCCGACGCCGCAGTTGACGACATTGCCCTTGCCGTCGAGCAGACAGGCAAGCACCCCATTTTGAGCATTCCGATATCGCCCACTCTCTTCCCTCTTATGCTTGCATTAGAAGATACTACTGCTACTATTATCCTACTTCTGTTGCATAGCCTATTTATTGTAGCCTACTATTGATACCTGCTTGCTATCGTAAACTGTTTAGTATAGGATGGATAGAGCCCTATCAGAGACCCACTTGTCCCGACTGCCCCGCTGGACTCTCAGAAGACCCGAGCAATGGGATCGAAGATCAGACCCTGGCACCGCACATCACTTCCCCCTTAAAATTGCTCGACACTACTGGGTTACTATCGAGTGCCGAGGGTGATACCTCGTCAGCACTTCTGATGATAACCTTGTAGGTTAGTTAATCGGTCGTGGTAAGCGAGGGTGATTCCTCCTACACCACCCCCGATACCGACGCCGTCGTGCAACACCTCAAGTGTGGACCTCGAGGGCGATTCCTCCTTCGTTCACCTTGATGATAGCATCGAGTGGGATTCCATCGGGGGTGATTCCTCAGGGTTCCCCCCTTGGTGTCAGACACACGGAGAGTTTGGTTACTATGACTGAACACTGAACCATGATACTAAAGACGGGTCGGCCCTGAGGGGTACCGGCGCGAGCATGAATGCGAAGTGATGTGGAGTCGGGTTGACCTGAGAGGTGCCCGCGAGATAACTAGGAGGCGTGGCCGGGCATTCTTAGCCCTTGCCGCAAGTCCTTGAGACGGGGCGACGGGGTCACCTCGATCGTGAGTCTCTGCTCATTACCGCGCGCTCCTAAACCACTAAACGGTTTGGATATTTGATCCGAGGGGCCTCTGGCCTGATAGCACTAACCATCACGTGGGCATAGTATGGGCGTTCTGCGTCGTATACTTCAGCCAAAGCTTAGTAGACGTCAGCGACTGAGCAGCGCGCGCTGGATTGGACTGGTTACGCAACCGCGCTTGTATTAAGGGGTTGCTAGGTCTGCTTCCGGCCACCCACGCAATGCGCAGCAGTTCCCGGGGCGAAAGCCCAAGACCCCTGGGGGCATAGGTTAGACCGGCGTGTTGACCTCTCTATTAAGTATTTGGTCGGGTTGCGACGTGTTGCTTAGCCGAGGCCGGGCATGACCCAGAAAAGTGTGTCCGGCTGAAGTTAAGCGAGCGTGGTGGGTAAGTTGGCGCACCCCTGCAGGGAAGAACTAATTTATCAATAGCCTGTCCTACGGTAACGGACACTCGGAGTTGTATCCCGATCGGTACAACTAGAAATGGTGACTTGAGATGAACTGGATAGTATGGCTCTGGGATTGCTTTCTCGCAGGGAGTCGAAGAAGAATCTCTGGCCGAGGTTGATGATACTACAACTACTTTACATTATGTAATATGCACTCTTCTAATGCTGCAAGACCGATGAAGATGTTTGAAGATGCTAGACTTCGATAGGACTAGGCTTTCCCCTATATTCTGGCATTTCTGCAGCCCAGTCCATATATACAGCCCTCCTTTGAAAATGTTGCATATGTAGTGTAGATCCTTGCTTGCTGAGTACTTCGGATGAGTACTCACGTTTGCTTTACTTTCTTTTTCTCTCCCTATCCATATGTCGCCGCCAACTTTACTTTCTTTTTCCCTCCATATCCATATGTCGCCGCCAGATGACGGAGCCCCTGAGGTAGCTGCCCCCGTCGACGACTACGGCTACTACTACTACTACCCTCCCGGCGAGTACTACTATGAGGAGCCGACCGACGACCAGGAGTAGGATTCGGAGGGTCCTAGGCAGGTGGCCTACGCCTTTCGATCATAGTATTTTATTTTGCCCCGCCTTTTTAAAGGCTTATCTCTATTTCTGTAATATATCTGTACCCAGATATCTGATGATTCCGCTGACACTTGTATGCCGTCGAGCTATGTATTCGAGCCCTCGAGGCCCTGGCTTGTAATATAAAGCTTGTATGACTTTATTTATGTTTTAGAGTTGTGTTGTGATATCTTCAAGTGAGTTCTTAGGCTTAATCGTGTGCATTTGCGTGTATGGTTAGTGCATGATTAAGCCGGGGTCGTCACAGGTGGGTGGGGGGAGCGGGGGCGCGGGCTACTTGGGGAAGGCTCGCCATCAATGCGGCGGAGGATGCCATTAATGGCGGTAGGTCAATGCGCCGCCCAGTCGCCTCGCTCAGACGCCATCCGTCGAGCCTACATCCGTCCATCTTTTGTTGACTGCTAGAAACTTGGGATCACAAGTTTTTCACTGACCTATTGCAGGGTACTGATATATTTCCCTTTTTATAATAGAGAATATATAAATATCAAGAGAATATCAATTACATCAGTCTCTGTATTTAGGGTTGGACCAAAAAACCCGTAGCTCGTGAGTTCAAAATGAGCGCTCGATAGCTTCACCGGTTAAGCTCGTAGTTCGATTGTTGATGAACAGAGTTGCTTTCAGCTCACTAAACTTAACAACCTGAACGAACGAGCTAACAACTTTCAATAGTAACTTGTTAAGCTCGTTAATACTCTATGCAACAACATTTTTTATCTCAAGTGCTATATATCATTATAGGATGTAGCAACTGACACACATCCTTCATGGTCATTTTCTCCCTTCGTAGAACTCACCCCCTCCTGCATCCGTCCGCGGGCAAGAGGTATCAGTCCGCGGACATGGATGCGGAAGGCCGCCATGCAACACTGCCGGCAAACATCCGGCCTTTCGTTTTTTTATAGTCCACACGTTTAAATAGCCGCATACATAGAGTTCTGACGTTCAAATAGTCGCATACATAGAGTACAAACGTTCAAATAGCCGCATATGCAGCACTAGCTCAAATTTTAAAAAGTGCAAATTTTACATTCTTCCGCACGCTTCGCGTCTTCAAGGACCGCCTGCATCATCGCCGTCTCATCCGTGTAGTCCTCCTCGTCAGACGAGCCACCAAACGGCTTAACATAGTGCTCGTATATGTACTCCAAATCGGAATCCATTGCTAGAAAGAAGGGAAAACTCTTTTACCTCCGGCAATTAATCGAACAATTCCCGGGCATGGTGAGTATAACACTAGCGGATGGTACCTGGCGTGGTGGTCGCAGGAGAGGGATTGAACAGCGATGGAGGAGAAACGGGGTGGAGCTCGGCTGGAACGCTGGAGGTGACGGAGACATAGAGTCCCGGCAAGGGTGTGGCGTGGCGGTCAGGGTGGTGGAGTGGCGGCGAAGGCAAGAGAGAACGAAAGAGGAAGAAAAAATAGGGTGGATGGTTGTGCAGGGTCTCGAAAGGGTTTTTGATGGACCAGGGTGTCCGAGTCCTACTTGTCTGCTGTCTGGACTCTAAACCCATCCCCAAAATAGGGTAACGCTTGTTAATGAGCGTCGCTAGTTTAACGAGTTTCAAACCTTAAACCCGTCGCCGCAGCTGGCCGGCCAACTACATTTTCCATTAGTCAGTTGGCAAAACTGTTCCAAAATATACAGTTTGGAAATGCAAACATTACAAAACAATCCATCCGTTCAACAACGGCGACGGAGGACGATCTCGCACCAAACATGTATGCATGGATCCATAATCCGATCGTTTTCCGCACGCGGCCCTGCTCGTTCGTTTCTTGAAATTTTCCACCGGAGCGGAGAGAAGCGGCGGCGACCGACGACGACAGGCCCGGTTGGCATGGCGCGAAAAGGGACAGATATTGTCAAAAATAGAATGATCCTCTGGTGGATAGTGAGTGAGTGCGGCAGTGACGTCGCGCGCAGCAAAAAAAAAGGGCTCCTCCATCGACTATTACTTGGCACATATGGCCATTTGCTACGTTAACTATTCTGAATGTATTCAGGTATCTGTCAAGCCTCAACTTATCAGTTCTTTCTTTCTAAATGCTAGTGCTAATATTTCTTCTAAAAATTGAGCCGTGCGTGAGCTTCTGGTTGAACGGCTATAACACATGCGTGCGTGTTCAACTTTTAAGCCTCCGAAGTACAGAAATTTCTAGCTCCGGCGCTGTACGCCTGTTTGTATTTGGTGTTCCTGATCTGTACGTATTTGGATTTTCTTATGATACCAGTAGCTTCGTCCTCTCATCGGATGCCAACAGCAGCTTCCTACTGAGTTTTCCGTGCGTGCGAGAGCTACGGCGTCGTCGGGGCGCTCCCTTTTTCAACGGCGAGCGACGTCCCGTGATCCTGTCTGACCCGTATGGGTCCAAGGATATCCTCTCGCCATTATTCACGTAGGCAAACTGCAGCTATCTACGAATGGGAGGGGAAGTAGCTAGTGTGTGTGGCACTACCGGTGAGCGTGCATGCGTGGGTTGGGCACACGTCGGTTTCAGGGTGACAACGGTGAGGCCAGCCGCCGGCAAGTGGTTATCTTGTGCCCGCTTTTGGAAGCAACTGAGGAATCCAAACCGAGTCGTTTGGCTCGATTGGCGCCTCTGATCGATCTTTCAGTCGTCGCAATGAGTGGCCAATGGCGAGCTTGTGCCGACGTGTTAGTTAGTCACGGCATTTCTAACCGATCCCTTATCCGTATGTAAGGAAGTAAATTTGACTTTTTTCTCCTCTAATACGCACCTAGCCGATCACATATACCGGTTAGTGGAGTAAAAAATTTACTCTATCCCTATTCATCTCCTTATATTTACTCCGGCTCGCGGCGGCCGAGTAAAAATCTGCCCCTCTCTCTTCCTCTCCTCCGCCTCCTTTTCTTCCCCGCGTCCCCCGCCCCGATCTGCCGCCCCTTCTCCTCCCGATGGCCGGACGCGGTGGCCGCCAGTCCCCTCTGCCTGTCCGCAGCGCGGATCCGCACCGCCATGTCCGCGGATCGTCGTCCGCGGCCGCTTCCTCGAGCCGCCGCCGCTCAGCCGATCCGCCCACCGCCGCGCCCCTCTTTCGATTTAAGGACTTCCCGGAGCTCCCTCTGCCGCGGCCGCCGACGGGGACCTACCTCGGCGTCTGGCAGAAGTCATGGGGGACGTGGGTGGCGGAAATCACCGACCGCGAGACCCACAAGCGGAAGTGGGTCGGCTCGTTCCACACGACCGATCTCGCGGCCATGGAGTACAACCGCTGGCAGGTCCGATTCCACGGCCGGGACGTGAAGCTCAACTTCCCCTTCGGGACGGCTCCGGTCCACCTCGTCCTGCCGGAGCCGGGGGTGGTGAGCGCTCGGTTGGCGCGGGAGGACCGCGAGATGAGGGAGCACCTCGAGGCGGAGGCCGCGAACGAGGCCTACATGGATAACCTCCGCCGGCAGTACCCGGAGCTCGTGGAGGCGGAGTGGGCGATATTCGCCGTCAATGACGGTGAAGTTATCGTCAGCTCCGACGACGAGGGCGGCAATGAGGGTGACGAGGTGGGCTGTGAGGAGGAGATCGATGTTGAGGAGTGGCGAAGTGTCTTCCCCCAACGACTACGACGACGGCACCGGCCTGGACACAGCTCGCACCGAGGGTGGCCTCACCCGGAAAGACTTGCTCGACCTCCACTTCGGCCGAATTTACTTTATGTTTAGTTTTAGTTTAAATTTATGTTTATTGTTCGGTTGCAAGGACAATTTGATTGAATTTGTGTAAATTTAGTTTTACTCCGCTAATATTAAGGGATCGGCTAGGTCCGACGAAATTTTAATGAAGTATATATACTCCACTAAGGTATATACTTCTTTAATTTTTAGGGGATCGGTTAGAAATGCCCTCACCGAGAGCCCCATGGTTGTCCGATAAGGGTCCGGTACCATGACTATTCGCCTGAGGAAGTGAGCAACCTACACTTGTAGACAGTCCTTTGAAACCATGCAAAGAAAAACGAGGCAGTCCTTTGAAGTAAAGCCATAGTGGCTCTTTTGTTTCGCATCATTCTCACAAGATACGAATGTCTTTTATTGTATTTTATTGTTATAAGTTTCGCATGTATGTTGCAAGAAATAAAATTAGTGGGATTGATAAAAATGCGATGCGGGCATGCTGAGAAAAATAAAAGTAGTGGGGATGATAAGGGTGGCATGTGTGTATCTTCAAAATAGAATTTGATATTACAGCAAAAACAAAATAATTAGAACAAGCGGATGTGGCCTTTTTCTCCCGAAAAGATTATAGCAATACATTTTGAGTGGATGGAAATTTTCATTTAAAATATAGTGCAAATGCAATTTTCAGGGAAAAAATCCCAAGAATACGAATCAAACTACCAGCTTTGTTCGTGCAATATCGTGCTACTATTTGGACACGCTGTTTTCGGTTGTAGGTCTAAATACACCCATTATAAAATAAATTTAAATGCATTTCAAAAAGTAAAAAAAAAAGACATTTTTTTGTGGATTGTGTAAAAAGACAAAAAAATGACTCGTGAAAAGTCAATTTGTAGCAATGAAATTTCTCTTTTTTACACAAGCCACAAAAAATTTCTTTGCAAACAATACACTATATTTACACAAGCGACAAAAATCAACATATGGAGTCACCTAGTTCATGCAGCCACAAAGAATAAAAAAATATTGTGCAATATTTCTTTTGTCATAGCAAAACAGGTGCAGATGTTGTTTAGTTTCTTTTTTAGAACAGAAGTTGTTTAGTATGTGGGCTTGTTTTTACTTTGGCCCAAAGTATGTGGGCTTGCATTTTACTTTGGGCCAAATATCTTGTTTTTTTTAGAGGAATCGCATCCAGTCCAGTTGTAAGCTTAGCTTCTCTCCGAGCCTTTCTCACACTAATCTCCACACCATGGCCTAACAACTGCAGAAATGATTCTTAAAAAACAACTGAAGAACTCTGCTTGCACTATGTTCTGCACTCTGTCGAACTGAAGCTGCAGAGAGAAATTCATTCGAATTGCTGCCTCCTTTGATTCATTAGGGAAAGCCAGAGAGGACATTATCCTTGGAATTAAGCTTACATGACACTGCGCACATATAAGCTAACTGACACACTACTAACAATTTCTAATGACTAATGATCAGCAAGTAAACAAATCCCAAAGAAATTATACATAAATAAAATCCTGCAGCCAGTAGATTTGCCTGCTTCTTCAGATCGATCAACTACCTTAGGTTATTGTTCACCTTCTTCAATTCCACCTTCAGTTCTACATCCCCCACCGACGGAGCGACACTGTCCGAGCCAAATTTCTCCAGTGCCGATGGCACATCGAGGTCTTGGGTTGAGCCCTGCCTCAAATCAGTTGAGCCCTCCAGTTGAAGCCTCTCAATGTATTCATCCAGCCACTCAAAATGCTTGCATTTCTTCAGATTCTGGAAATGGAAGCGAAACCCTAAATCCCAAATCTGAGGAAAAAACAACAAATCTAGGGGTAGAAATCAAAGAAAAAGGTTGTGGGAGAACATAGATCAAACCTAGCCCGCTTCTGGTTTGCTCTCGCATTTCCCAAATTCGTGCCCATAGTTTCCATTGTCCTCCGACTTGGTTTTTAAATGCTTCAATGGCGCGATCCGTGGGAAGTCCGGGCACCTGGTCATCGGCACTGCATCATACCGCGGCCATGAGGGGCGAGAGGCTGAACTGGATATCGACATCTCTCGTCTCTCGCCGGCCGCCGGCGTTGGCACGCTTCGTCGCCAGATTAGAAGAAGAACGGGGGCGACGAGGGGAAGGGAACTGGAGGCAATGGGGGCGGCGGGCTGGCACGGGCGTGGCGATGACTCGGGTTCATGTGATATGTGGTGGGTCCCGCGGTCAGTGGATAAGTTGTGGTTCCAGTGCTGACATGGATAAGTTGTGGGTCCCGCGGTCAGTGGACAAGTTGATCAGTCCAGCGCTGACGTGGATAAGTTGTGACTCCCGCTGACTCCCATAATCCAAATGGATAATGATCTCTCTTGTGCTTAAGGCCCGTGTCGCGTGCCGGCTATTATTGCCATGTAAAACGTCGCACCCTAGCTATTTTCATCAACTACGTTGCATCATTTCTAATTCACGTCAAAAACGTTGCATAGGAGCTATTGACCCATTTCTAGCCATGGATCTCTTCGGGGTGGGTAATGAACATATTCATGGGTATAGGTATGGATTTGATATTGCTCGACCCGTGCAAAACCCAAATCATTGTCATCCTTTGAACTAGCTTAAAACAAAGAATTGCACAGACGCACAAAATATTAGGACATGTACAAGAACTCATGGAGCTGGCGGGGCTGAAGGAGAAGAAGCATGATCGGCAGAAGCTGAGATGTTGAGAAGGAGCGAAATAGAACTAGGCATGTAGGAACACGCTGCCACGCCATTAGTCTCTTTTTCTCGAGAGGACTACATATCCCCTACTGATATAAGACTTCGGCCATAGACTGTGCCTTTAGGACGGACAAGACACCTAAAGACCCACCACCATTCAATTGTAGAGGATCTAGGGTTTCTCCCAAAGTGGCAAGGAGGGAGAAGAGAAGCCACATGGAGTCCTTCGGGAAGGATATGACAACCACATGCATCCCCTCCGCAAGCCCCTGCAAACGCCACACAAGGACTTCGCATTGGCTTCAAATTTCTACAACCACGTTAGGGCATGACTTGGGCTGCTGAGACAATCTATCCATCACTACCATTATTCATAGCTCCCTAGCTACCATACACCTTGATACACTCATTTTGCATCCCTACTTCATAAGATCAAATCCTCATTTATTATTCTTATTCTACAACCATTGCTCTATTTTATCTCATTTTCACCTTATTTTGTAGGTTTGCGCCGGAGAGGGGGTGTCGGGGATATCGTGCGACATATGCCAGGGGGTGGCTTATCGTTGATGGGGACAAGAGTACGTCGCCGGGCTCTAGAAGCAGGAGTGAGCGAGACCGCATACGCCTGTGAATCTTACCCAGGTTCGGGGCTCTCCTCGGAGATAACACCCCTAGTCCTGCTCTGCGGGGTCTCCGCATGATGACTATGATCAACAAAGTAGCTACAAGCTTGCTCCTTGAGCTGTTTCCGGCTAGAGGAGGGAGAAGGGCAAGGCTAGCTCTACTCCTCTCTCTACGTGTATATGTGAATGGCGTGGGTGCTGAACCCTTTGCATTGGTGAGCCTGGGGGGTTTATATAGGCTTACCCCTCAGGGGTACAATGGTAATTCGGCCGGGTGTAGGACCCGGCCGTCAGCGTCTCTGGTCGCCGGCTTCTCCGCCGACCGCTAGGGCCCGCCGCCTGCGGGCTATGTTGACTGCTTTATACTGTAGCCTCGCCCCTGATGACGAAGGCTTTGTCGAGGGGAGCGTGGCTACAGTCCCGCCGCCTGACGGGTACTCACTGTAGCCATACCCCGTCTCATCTAGTTGATGGCGCACAGACTTCAAGGGGGAGAAGGGCCGCCTGCCAGGAGTCGGCCCTCCCTTGTTGCCGCCTGCTTGAGGTTTGCCGCCTTCGGGTGGCTCGTGGACAGGTAGGGCCCGCCGCCTGCGGGCCGTACTGACCGCCCGTCGTGGGAGCGTGGCTCCCTCTGGCGCTAGTGATGTCACGGACTGCGTGGCTACAGTGTCGCGCTGGGCGGGGGGTGTCCGCCCAGTACACACCTCTGCGGCCAAGTCCCATCCTGGGTTCGGGGGTGGCAGACCGCACTGTAGCCATGCCTTGTCTTGTCGTGGTAATGTGGTGCTGACTTCGAGGGGGCGAGGGGCCGTCTGTCAGGAGTCGGCCCCCTTGCGGCCGCCATCCGTGGTCTTGCTGCTTTCTAGCAGCCGGCCCTTTGGACCAGCCGGCCCAAGGAGGCGGTCATGCTTCTAGAGGGTGTGAGGGGCGCGGCCGGCCCCGATGCCTTGAAATACCATGGGGGGGGCCTGATGTGGCTACCCATGGTTATTTACTCCGACAGGGGGGTCGGAAAGATGTCAACACTAGAAATATAGTTTACATGAAGAAAAAGTAGTCAACCGCGGCAAGTAGGAACACGTGTCCACTCGTTTGCCAATTGCATTTGAAAATCAGCAAAGCGACGATTATGCCGAGTGTCCCACTTTTTGCCAAGTGTTTTTCCCTAGCACTCTATTAAGGCTGGCCATTTCACCGAGAGCCCAACAAAAAACACTCTGCAAAGGTTTTGGCACTCATCACTCTAGTTGATTCTAGTTGTGAGTTGGTGGCGGCAGGATGAGGCCCAGGAGGTGGAGATAGGTTGTGGAAGGACTAGGAATGGGTGGGGACATAGGGGGTGGGGGCGGCGTGGCTGGCCGAAGCCTAATGGAGTGGCCAGAGAAGTTGCCGGTGGTGGGAGCTGATGTTTTTTTTTTGAAAAGGGGGGTTACCTTGGCCTCAGCATCAAACGATGCACAGAACCATATATTTAAACGAATAGAGTATCAGAGTGCCAAAATCATATCAAATAGCTACTCAATGATAAGATAAAAAATAAATAGCCACAACCGGCAGAAATAGGTGGTAGGGGAAGGAAACTTCCTCCATCTAAAAAAATGTATTCATAATTAGGAAGGGAGAGGGAGCAAGACCTTCTACATGATGGATGGTGTGTTTTTCGGTTTATCCCAAAAGTGTTGTGAAAACTAAAAGGGGTATTGAGGATGGAATGTATGCCTATAAGAGCATCTACAGGCACAAATAGTAAATCTGGCTCCCCAAACGTCGGCGGAGCCAGTGACCGGACAGCCCTCAAAATTCCCTCTCTACATCCGGACACCTCATAGTTCAATCCTTAAAACCATACAAAGCATGCAAAAGAAACATCTACGTACGTAGAACAACTAAACCTACACTACAGTACTTGTTGTCGTCGAAGATGTTCACAATCTTTGTGCCCGTCTCTAGGTAAATGGGCAACAGCTACAACTCCGGGTCCTCCACGTCGTTGTCCTCCTCCAGTTCGGCGAAAAGTGTGTCGGTCGCCGCCCATTCTTGTCAGATGAACCGCTGGTTGGCCTCGACATAGGCCTCATCATGGATGGACTCCAGGATGGCAGTCTGCTCCACCATTTCCACCACTTAGGTGACCTCGTATTCCGCCATGGCATCCTCCATGGCAAAGCCAACAACCGGCTCCGGCTCTACCGCCACCTCCTTCTCCTTCTCTTCCATGTGCTCCGGCTGCTGCTGCTCCTCCTCCTCGGGCTCCGGCAAATCTGAAGGCAGTCCCACTGCAAACCGGCCGGCGCACCTAGCCCGGATCTCCTCGAGCAGCTAGAGGCGCCGCTCAGGCATGAGCATATCATAGATCGTCTCCTTCTGCGGGACCATGGCGGAGATGGGGGCAGTAGGGAGAGCGAAAGCACATGTGGATGGTGTAGAGAAGTGGATGGATGGGATCGGGCTGGCGGCACGAAGAGGAAGGAAGCGGATGTAGCTAGGGCTGGGGGATGCCATCTGGCTAAAACAGCCGGGACCTGGCCCTCGGGCGGCGAGCCTGAGCGGCACCACGCCGCAGTCACACCCCCACCGGAGGAGACGCCCACCAGACCGATGGGTTTCCGGACATTTACATGTGGGACCCGGCTGTCAGCATGGCGTGTCGGATGAGCCCGGGCTGCCTCATATCCACCCTTCATTGGGCTAGATATGAGGGGTGCCCGTCAGCCCGGGCGTTTGAGGCCAGTTTGAGGCGCCCGAATGGGTCAGGGTTTCTTGACCGGTCAGTTACCAGGCCGACCGCCCAGGCATTTGCGAGCTGTTTGAGGCACCCGAGTGTAATGCTCTAATTTCCTGAAGAGTTGACCATTCAAGATCTTTTTTAGGATGGGTTAGAGTCGCTCTTAGAGCATCTCCAACAGATGCGCCAAATAAAGCGCGCGCGCAAAAAACAGGGCTTTTAGCGCGCGCGATCGCGCGGCGCGCTCCAGCGGGTGCGGGAAAAAGTGGCGCACAAAAAACGGGCGCGCGCGGCAGTTTTGGCGCGTGTCGACGCGCGCTAGCTATAAAACCAGCGCCCCTCCACGCGCCCTCTCCACCGCTCTGCCTCGCCACACGCCCTCTCCACCGCTCTGCTGCTTCTTTCTCGCCTCGCCGCCGCCACGCCACCATGCCGCCGCGCAACCGGGGAAGTTCGGGCTACCGTGGCGTCCGCACACGCCCCTCCAGCGCCTTCTATGCTGAGATCCGCTCCGATGAGATGTGCCTCGGCCTCAGCACGTTCGACACCGCCCATGTCTGTCGGTGGAATCTGTCTCATGTGCGTGGACATTGTAAGGTTGGTCCGGGCCGCTTCATCTCACAATACCGCCGAATCAAAATAAGACATTGGTGGTAAGCAATATGACTATTACCGCCCACAACTCTTTGTGTTCTACTCATGCATATCATCTACGCATAAATCTGGCTCTGATACTACTGTTGGGAAACGTTGCATGGAAAACAAAAAAATTTCTACGCACACGCAAGATCTATCCATGGAAATGCATAGCAACGAGATGGGAGAGTGTGTCTATGTACCCTCATAGACCGTAAGCGGAAGCGTTTGACAACGCGGTTGATGTAGTCGAACTTTTTCGCATTCCATCCGATTGAGCACGGAACGTACGGCACCTCCATGTTCAGCACACGTTCAGCTCAATGACGTCCTCCGCCTTCTTGATCCAGTAAGACGGCGAGGTAGTGGATGAGTTCTAGTAGCACGATGGCGTGGTAACGGTGATGGTGAAGTGATCTCTGTAGGTCTTTGCCTAAGCACTACGAAAATATGACAGGGGGTATAAACGGTGGAGGGGGGCACCGCACACGGCTAAGACAATGTTGTGTTGTGCTAGGCGCCCCCCTCCCACATATATATAGGTGGGGGAGGAGGGAGCAGACAGGAGGGTGCCCCAAGTAGGCCGAATCCTACTTGGGGTCCTCCCCAAAGTGGCGCCCCCCTTCCTTATTTGAAGTGCGGGAGGAAGGAGGGAGGAGGTGGCGTCCCCACTTTCCGTTCTCTCTTGATGAGGGAAAGGCAGGAGGGGCCACACCTCCCCTTTCCTTCCCCATAGGGCCAGTCAGCCAAGGGAAGGGCGCGCCAGCCCCCTTGTGGGCTGGTCTGTCCCCTCCTTTGGCCCATAAGGCCCATAACTTCCCGGGGGGTGCCCGGAATCCCTTTCGGTGACCCGATTTCTTCGCGGTACGTCCCGAAACACTTCCGAATGTCCAAATATCATCGTCCTATATATCAATATTTACCTCTCGACCATTTCGAGACTCCTCATCATGTCCATGATCTCATCCGGGACTCCGAACAACATTCGGTCACCAAAACATATAACTCATATAACAATATATCGTCAACGAACGTTAAGCATGCGAACCCTACGGGTTTGAGAACTATGTGGACATGACCGAGACACCTCTCCGGTCAATAACCAATAGCAGAACCTAGATGCCCATAGTGGCTCCTACATATTCTACGAAGATCTTTATCGGTCGAACCGTTATGACAACATACGTAATTCCCTTTGTCCATCGGTATGTTACTTGCCCGAGATTCGATCGTCGGTATCTCCATACCAAGTTCAATCTCATTACCGGCAAGTCTCTTTACTCGTTCCGTAATACATCATCATGCAACTAACTCATTAGTCACTTTTCTTGCAAGGCTTATTATGATGTGTATTACCGAGAGGGCCCAAAGATACCTCTCTGATACTCGGTGTGATAGATCCTAATCTCGATCTATGCCAACTCAACAAACACCTTCGGAGATACATGTAGAGCATCTTTATGATCACCCAGTTACGTTGTGACGTTTGATAGCACACAAGGTATTCCTCCGGTATCCGGGAGTTGCATAATCTCATAGTCGGAGGAATATGTATTTGACATGAAGAAAGCAATAGCAATAAACTGAACGATCAATATGCTAAGCTAACGGATGGATCTTGTCCATCACATCATTCTCCTAATGATGTGATCCCATTATCAATTAACAACACATGTCTATCGTTAGGAAACCTTAACAATCTTTGATCAACGAGCTAGTATAGTAGAGGCTTACTAGGGACACTGTATTTGTTTATGTATTCACACATGTATTTAACTTTCCGATCAATACAATTCTAGCATGAATAATAAACCTTTATCACGAATAAGGAAATATAAAATAACAACTTTATTATTGCCTCTAGGGCATATTTCCTTCAGTTCCATGTCAGATGGGCTAAGAATGTCAAAAGAGAAAACCGGTATTTCACTACCATGGCTATACCCGAGGCCAAGAGTGCTACCGTGAACGTCATCGCAAAAAATAAGCCATGGGTACATGCTAAGCACGTGACAGAATGCTTCTTCATAACCGACCCGAGGAATCCCAGCCGTGTTGTCGTGAGGAGAGGAAAAAGTAACATCATTGGAATGGATGGAGTCGCCAACGAGGAAGACTACGACCAGTACGGCAACCCGATGAGGGAAGAAGACGATGACGATGAAGCATAGGTCAAAAGAAGAATCAATACTACATTACCTATGAAAGATTGTACTCCATGGAAAAGGAAAAGTCACAACGAGGGGCTCAATTATTCGTCAACGAACAAGAAGGGAAAGAAACTCACTCAAGAACGAAAACGTCGACGCTGAGAAACCATGCATCATTTATATATATATATTTATTAATTTATTTTGTGTACGCACTTAATCATTATCGGTGAAATGATGTGTAATATATATCATCTTAGTTATATACATTAATGTATCCCCTTCCCACCATGCATATGGTTCCGGCTAGCTCGGTCGTCTTTCGGAGGAGAAAAAGAAAACA
Organism: Thinopyrum elongatum; assembly: GCA_011799875.1. Taxonomy (NCBI): domain Eukaryota; kingdom Viridiplantae; phylum Streptophyta; class Magnoliopsida; order Poales; family Poaceae; genus Thinopyrum; species Thinopyrum elongatum. The sequence goes on along the minus strand of CM022298.1, from coordinate 109,416,313 downwards.
ACATGAAAAAGGAATAGAATAGTAAATAAAAAGAAATAGAAAAAGGAGAAAGCAAAAAAAAAGAAATGAAAAGAAAAAGAAAATAAAAAGGATACAAAATAATGAAAAAGGAGTTATAGCTACTCAAGATAGCAGTATCGCGGTTTCGTAACCCGCGCTATAGCTACTTATAGCAGTAGCGCGGTTTTGTAACACGCGCTATAGCTACTTAAGATAGCAGTAGTGTGGTTATATAACCCGCGCTATAGCTACCTAAGATAGATATAGCGCGGGTTACGGAACTGCTCTACTGCTATTTTGACTTAACCCCCCACGCGGGCTTCCTCCTCTACTTCTTTCCTCCATCCCATTCCCCATTCGATCCCTCTCCTCCGACGTTGCGCCGTCGCCCTCCACGCGCCCTCCGTCTCCGCCCGTGTCATCGGCGCCTGCTCCTCCACCCGCACCCGTCTCCCCCGAGCTCCACCTCACCACCGGCATCTCCCCCGAGCTCCACCTAGTTGGGAAACGTTGCATGGAAAACAAAAAAATTCTACGCACACGCAAGATTTATCCATGGAGATGTATAGCAACGAGAGGGGAGAGTGTGTCTACGTACCCTCGTAGACCATAAGCGGAGGCGTTTAATAACGCAGTTGATGTAGTCGAACTTCTTCGCGCTCCAACCGATCGAGTACCGAATGTACGGCACCTCCGCGTTCAGCACACGTTCAGCTCGGTGACGTCCTCCACCTTCTTGATCCAGCAAGACGGCGAGGTAGTGGATGAATTCCGGCAGCATGACGGCATGGTGATGGTGAAGCTATCTTCGCAGGGCTTCGCCTAAGCACTACGAAAATATGACCGAGGGTGCAAACAGTGGAGCGGGGCGCCGCACACGGCTAAGCAATTGTTTCTAGGTGTGCTAGGCACCCCCTCCCACATATATATAGGTGGGAGGGAGAGGGGAGAGGCCAAGGGGCACCCCAAGTAGGTTCGAATCCTAGTTGGGCTCCTGCCCTTGGCCGCCCCCTCCCCCCCCCTGCCATATTTGTCGGTGGAGGGAAGGAAAGGGGGAGGCATAATCCCCCCTTTCCTTTACCCCACTTGGGCGGCTGCCATGGGGGGTGCTCCAGCCCCTTGTGGGCTAGTGTGCTCCCCTCTTGTGGCCCAATAGGCCCACTATCCTCCCGAGGGTGTCCGATACCCCCTCTGGTACTCCGATGACTATCCGGTACACTCTGAAACACTTCCGGTGTCTGAATTGTTGGGAAACGTAGCATGCAATTTCAAAAAAAATCCTACGCTCATGCAAGATCTATCTAGGAGATGCATAGCAGCGAGAGGGGGAGAGTGTGTCTACATACCCTTATAGACCGAAAGCGGAAGCGTTTGACAACACGGTTGATGTAGTCGAACTCCCTCTAGCTTCGACCGATCAAGTACCAAACGTACGGTACCTCCGAGTTCTGCACACGTTCAGCTCGATGACATCCCTCATCATCTTAATCCAGCAAGGTGTCGAGGAAGTAGATGAGTTCCGTCAGCACGACAGCGTGGTGACCGTGATGGTGAAGTGATCCGTGCAGGGCTTCGCCTAAGCACTCCGAATTAGTTATGACCGTGGGAGTTTCAGTACTATATCTAAATTAGTTACGACGTTCGGACACACCATTACGCAGTGGTGTTCCAGGTGGCGTGAGTTTTGAAACTATTCCACATTGTTTTAAATGAAGGCCAAACTCGTAACTCAAATATTCGCCTCCGCGATCAGATCGTAGAAACTTTATTTTCTTGTTACGATGATTCTCCACTTCACTCTGAAATTCTTTGAACTTTTCAAATGTTTCAGACTTGTGTTTCATTAAGTAGATATACCCATATCTGCTCAAATCATCTGTGAAGGTCACAAAATAACGATACCCGCTGCGTGCTTCAACACTCATCGGACCGCATACATCGGTATGTATTATTTCCAATAAGTCATTAGCTCGCTCCATTGTTCCGGAGAATGGAGTTTTAGTCATTTTGCCCATGAGGCATGGTTCGCAAGTATCAAATGATTCATAATCAAGTGATTCCAAAAGTCTATCTGCATGGAGTTTCTTCATGCGCTTTACACCAATATGACCTAAACGGCAGTGCCACAAGTATGTTGCACTATCATTATTAACTTTGCATCTTTTGGCATCAATTTTATGAATATGTGTATCACCACAATGGAGATTCAACAAAAATAGACCACTCTTCAAGGGTGCATGACCATAAAAGATATTATTCATATAAATAGAACAACCATTATTCTCTGATTTAAATGAATAACCGTCTCGCACTAAACATGATCCAGATATAATGTTCATGCTCAACGCTGGCACCAAATAACAATTATTCAGATCTAAAACTAATCCCGAAGGTAAAGGGAGTGTGCGATGGTGATCTTATCAACCTTGGAATCACTTCCAACACACATCGTCACCTCGCCCTTAACTAGTCTCTGTTCATTTAGCTACTCCTGTTTCGAGTTACTAATCTTAGCAACTGAACCGGTATCAAATACCCAGGGGCTACTATGAATACTAGTAAAGTACACATCAATAACATGTATATCAAATATACCTTTGTTCACTTTGCCATCCTTCTTATCCGCCAAGTATTTGGGGCAGTTCCGCTTCCAGTGACCATTTCCTTTGCAGTAGAAGCACTCAGTTTCAGGTTTGGGTCTAGCTTTGGGCTTCTTCATGGGAGCGGCAACATGTTTGCTGTTCTTCTTGAAGTTCCCTTTCTATCCCTTGCCCTTTTTCTTGAAACTAGTGGTTTTGTTAACCATCAACATTTGATGCTTTTTCTTGATTTCTACCTTCACCGATTTCAGCATCGCGAAGAGCTCGGGAATTGTTTTTGTCATCCATCCCTTGGATATTATAGTTCATCACGAAGTTCTAGTAGCTTGGTGATAGTGACTAGAGAACTCTGTCAATCACTATCTTATCTAGAAGATTAACTCCCACTTGATTCAAGTGATTGTAGTACCCAGACATTCTGAGTACATGCTCACTGGCTGAGCTATTCTCCTCCATCTTGTAGGCAAAGTACTTGTCAGAGGTCTCATACCTCTTAACCATGGCATTCAAAACATTTTTGAAGTCCCAATTCTAAACTGTAAAGCATGGCGCACTAAACTATCAAGTAGTTATCATATCAAGCTTGCCAAACGTTCATAACATCTGCAACTGCTCCTGCGACAGGTCTGTCACCTAGCGGTGCATCAAGGACATAATTCTTCTGTGCAGCAATGAGGATAATCCTCAGATCATGGACCCAGTCCGCATCATTGCTACTATCATCTTTGAACTTAGTTTTCTCTAGGAACATATCAAAAAATATAGGGGAGCTATATCGCAAGCTATTGATCTACAACATAGATATGCAAATACTATCAGGACTAAGTTCATGATAAATTAAGTTCAATTAATCAAATTACTTAAGAACTCCCACTTAGATAGACATCCCTCAAGTCATCTAAATGATACGTGATCCAAATCAACTAAACCATGTCCGATCATCACGTGAGATGGAGTAATCATCAATGGTGAACATCTCTATGTTGATCATATCTACTATATGATTCACGTTCGACCTTTCGGTCTCCAGTGTTCCGAGGCCATGTCTGTACATGCCAGGCTCGTCAAGTTTAACCCGAGTATTCCGCATGTGCAAAACTGTCTTGCACCCATTGTATTTGAACGTATATTCTATCACACCCGATCATCACGTGGTGTCTCAACACGACGAACTGTCGCAACGGTGCATACTCAGGGAGAACACTTATACCTTGAAATTTAGTGAAGGGATGATCTTATAGTGCTACCGTCGTACTAAGCAAAATAAGATGCATAAAAGATAAACATCACATGCAATCAAAATATGTGACATGATATGGCCATCATCATCTTGTGCTTTTGATCTCCATCTCCAAAGCATCGTCATGATCTCCATCGTCACCGGCTCAACACCTTGATCTCCATCGTTGCGTCGTGGTCGTCTCGCCAACTATTGCTTCTATAACTATCGCTAACGCATAGTGATAAAGTAAAGCAATTACATGGCGTTTGCATTTCATGCAGTAAAACGACAACCATAAGGCTCCTTCCAGTTGCCGATAACTTTTACAAAACATGATCATCTGATACAACAATGTATATCACGTCATGTCTTGACCATATCACATCACAACATGCCCTGCAAAAACAAGTTAGACGTCCTCTACTCTGTTGTTGCAAGTTTTACGTGGCTGCTACGGGCTTCTAGCAAGAACCGTTCTTACCTACGCATCAAAATCACAACGGTGATTTATCAAGTTTGCTGTTTTAACCTTCAACAAGGACCGGCCGAAGTCAAATTCGATTCAACTAAAGTAGGAGAAACAGACACCCGCCAGCCACCTTTATGCAAAACTAGTTGCATGTCTGTCGGTGGAACCGGTCTCATGAACGTGGTCATGTAAGGTTGGTCCAGGCCGCTTCATCCAACAATACCGCTGAATCAAAATGAGACATTGGTGGTAAGCAGTATGACGATCACCACCCACACCTCTTTGTGTTCAACTCGCGCATATCATCTACGCATAAACCTGGCTCGGATACCACTGTTGGGAAACGTAGCATGCAATTTCAAAAAAATTCCTACGCTCACGCAAGATCTATCTAGGAGATCCATAGCAACGAGAGGGGGAGAGTGTGTCTATGTACCCTCGTAGACCGAAAGCAGAAGTGTTTGACAAAGCGGTTGATGTAGTCAAACTTCTTCTAGCTCCGACCGGTACCGAACGTACGGCACCTCTGAGTTCTGCACACGCTCAGCTCGATGACGTTCCTCGTCCTCTTGATCCAGCAAGGTGTCGAGGAAGTAGATGAGTTCCGTCAGCACAACGGCGTGGTGACGGTGATGGTGAAGTGATCCGCGCAGGGCTTCGCCTAAGCACTACGAAGATATGACCGTGGGATTAAATGGTGGAGGGGGGCGCCGCACACGGCTATGCAATAGTCTGAGGTGTGCTAGGGGCGCCCCCCCCCCCACATATATATAGGTGGGGGAGAGGGGAGGCAGCCAAGGAGGCGCCCAAGTAGGCTGAATCCTACTTGGTGCCTTCCCATGGCCGGCGCCCCCCCCCCCTTCCTTATTTACCGGAGGGGGAAGGAAAGATGAGGGAGGAGGGAAGGAAGGGGGAGGCCGAATCCCCCCTTTCCTTCTCCTTTCCTCTCTTTCCTTCTCCTCTGGTGCGGCCCATATGGGTGCGCAGTAGCCCCTGGTGGCTGCTGCGTTTCCCCTCTTGGCCCATAAGGCCCATATCTTTTCCCGGGGGTGCCCGGAACCCTTCCGGTGAACCGATATGTACCCGATACCCTCCGAAACACTTTCGGTGTCCGAATACCATCATCCTCTATATGAATCTTTACCTCTCAACCATTTCAAGACTCCTTGTCATGTCCATGATCTCATCCGGGACTCCGAACAACATTCGGTCACCAAATCACATAACTCATATAATACAAAATCGTCATCAAATGTTAAGCGTGCGGACCCTACGGGTTCGAGAACTATATAGACATGACCGAGACAACTCTCCGGTCAATAACCAATAGCGGAACCTGGATGCTCCTATTGGTTCCTACATATTCTACGAAGATCTTTATCGGTCGAACCATGATGACAACATACGTTATTCCCTCTATCCATCGGTATGTTACTTGCCCGAGATTCGATCGTCGGTATCCACATACCTAGTTCAATCTCATTACCGGCAAGTCTCTTTAGTCGTTTCGTAATACATCATCCTATAAATAACTCATTATTCACTTTGCTTGCAAGGCTTCTTATGATGTGTATTACCGAGGGGGCCCAGAGATACCTCTCCGATACTTGGAGTGACAAATCCTAATCTCGATCTATGCCAACCCAACAAACACCTTCAGAGATACCTGTAGAGCATCTTTATGATCACCCAGTTATGTTGTGACGTTTGATAGCACACAAGGTATTCCTCCGGTATTCGGGAGTCGCATAATCTCATAGTCGAAGGAATATGTATTTGACATGAAGAAAGCAATAGCAATAAAACTGAACGATCAATATGCTAAGCTAACGGATGGGTCTTGTCCATCACATCATTCTCCTAATGATGTGATCCCATTATCAAATGACAACTCATGTCCATGGTTATGAAACCATAACCATCTTTGATCAATGAGCTAGTCTAGTAGAGGCTTACTAGGGACACGGTGTTTTGTCTATATATTCACACATGTATTTAGGTTTCCATTCAATACAATTCTAGCATTAATAATAAACCTTTATCATGAATAAGGAAATATAAAATAACAACTTTATTATTGCCTCTAGGGCATATTTCCTTCATGAATACCATCGTCCTATATATCAATATTTACCTCTCGACCATTTCGAGACTCCTCATCATGTCCGTGATCTCATCCGGGACTCCGAACAACATTCGGTCACCAAATCATATAACTCATATAACACTATATCGCCAACAAACGTTAAGCGTGCGGACCCAACGGGTTCAAGAACTATGTAGACATGACCGAGACACCTCTCTGGTCTATAACCAAAAGCGGAAACTGGATGCGCATATTGGTTCCTACATATTCTACGAAGATCTTTATCGGTCGAACCGTTATGACAACATACGCAATTCCCATTGTCCATCGGTATGTTACTTGCCTGAGATTCGATCGTCGGTATCTTCATACCTAGTTCAATCTCGTTACCGGCAAGTCTCTTTACTCGTTCCGTAATACATCATCTTGCAACTAACTTATTAGTCACTTTCTTGCAGGGCATATTTCCTTTAGTCTCCCACTTGCACTAGAGTCAATAATCTAGATTACATAGTAATGAATCTAACACCCATGGAGTCTTGGTGCTGATCATGTTTTGCTCGCGGAAGAGGTTTAGTCAACGGGTCTGCTACATTCAGGTCCGTATGTATTTTGCAAATCTCTATGTCTCCATCCTTGACCTTTTCACGAATGGAGTTGAAGCGTCTCTTGATGTGTTTGGTTCTCTTGTGAAACCTGGATTCCTTCGCCAAGGCAATTGCTCCAGTGTTGTCACAAAAGATCTTCATTGGACCCGATGCACTAGGTATTACACCTAGATCGGATATGAACTCCTTCATCCAGACTCCTTCATGTGCTGCTTCCGAAGCAGCTATGTACTCTGCTTCACACCTAGATCCCGCCACGACGCTCTGCTTGGAACTGCACCAACTGATAGCTCCACCATTCAATATAAACACGTATCCGGTTTGAGACTTAGTGTCATCTGGATCAGTGTCGAATCTAGCATCAACGTAACCATTTACGACAAGCTCTTCGTCACCTCCATAAACGAGAAACATATGCTTGGTACTTTTTAGGTACTTCAGGATGTTCTTGACCACTGACCAGTGATCCACTCCTAGATTACTTTGGTACCTCCCAGCCAGACTTCTGGCAAGGCACACATCAGTTCTGTTACACAGCATAGCATACATGATAGAACCTATGGCGGAGGCATAGGGAATGACTTTCATTTTCTCTCTATCTATGGTGGGGCTTTGAGTCTGACTCAACTTCACACCTTGTAACACAGGCAAGAACCCTTTCTTTGACTGATTCATTTTGAACTTCTTCAAAACTTTATCAAGGTATGTGCTTTGTGAAAGTCCTATTAAGCGTCTCGACCTATCTCTATAGATCTTGATGCCCAATATATAAGCAGCTTCACCGACGACTTTCATTGAAAAATTCTTATTCAAGTATCCTTTTATGCTATCCAGAAATTCTATATCATTTCCAATCAACAATATGTCATCCACATATAATATCTGAAATGCTATAGATCTCCCACTCACTTTCCTGTAAATATAGGCTTCTCCGTAAGTCTGTATAAAACCATATGCTTTGATCACCTCATCAAAGCGTATATTACAACTCCGAGATGCTTGCACCAGTCCATAGATGGATCGCTGGAGCTTGCACACTTTGTTAGTGATACGTCTCCAACGTATCTATAATTTTTTATTGTTCCAAGCTATTATATTATCTATTTTGGATGTTTTATATGCATTAATATGCTATTTTATATTATTTTTGGGACTAACTTATTAACCTAGAGCCCAGTGCCAGTTTCTGTTTTTTCCTTGTTTTTGACCTTCGCAGAAAAGGAATACCAAACGGAGTCCAAATGGAATAAAACCTTCGCAATGATTTTTCTTGGACCAGAAGACACCCAGGAGACTTGGAGTGCAAGTCAGAAGAGCCACGAGGCGGCCACAAGGGGGGAGGGCACGCTGATACATCCATTTTGCATCATGCTTTTATATCGATATTTATCGCATTATGGGCTGTTATTACACATTATATCACAATACTTATGTATTTTCTCTCTTATTTTATAAGGTTTACATGAAGAGGGAGAATGCCGGCAGCTGGAATTTAGGACTGGAAAAGGAGCAAATATTAGAGACCTATTCTGCACAACTCCAAAAGTCCTGAAACTTCACGAATAATTATTTTGGAATATATAAAAAATATTGGGTGAAGAAAGCACCAGAGGGGGGCCACCAGCCATCCACAAGGGTGGGGGGCGAGCCCTACCCCCCTGGGCGCGCCCCCTGCCTTGTGGGCCACCTGGCAGGCGACCGATGCCCATCTTCTGCTATATGGTGTGTTTTGACCTGGAAAAAATCAGAAGGAAACTTTCGGGACGAAGCGCCGCCGTCTCGAGGTGGAACTTGGGCAGAACCAATCTAGGGCTCCGGCGGAGCTGTTCTGCCGGGGAAACTTCCCTCCGGTAGGGGGAAATCGAAGCCATCATCATCACCAACGATCCTCTCATCGAGAGGGGGTCATTCTCCATCAACATCTTCACCAGCACCATCTCCTCTCAAACCCTAGTTCATCTCTCGTATCCGATCTTTGTCTCAAAACCTCAGATTGGTACCTGTGGGTTGCTAGTAGTGTTGATTACTCCTTGTAGTTGATGCTAGTTGGTTTATTCGGTGGAAGATCATATGTTCAGATCCTTAATGATAATTAATACTCCTCTGATTATGAACATGAATATGCCTTGTGAGTAGTTACATTTGTTCCTGAGGACATGGGAGAAGTCTTGTTATAAGTAATCATGTGAATTTGGTATTCGTTCGATATTTTGATGAGATGTATGTTGTCTTTCCTCTAGTGGTGTTATGTGAACGTCGACTACATGACACTTCACCATGATTTGGGCCTAGGGGAAGGCATTGGGAAGTAATAAGTAGATGATGGGTTGCTAGAGTGACAGAATCTTAAACCCTAGTTTATGCATTGCTTCATAAGGGGCTGATTTGGATCCATATGTTTCATGCTATGGTTAGGTTTATCTTAATTTTCTTTCGTAGTTGCAGATGCTTGCGAGAGGGGTTAATCATAAGTGGGAGGCTTGTACAAGGAAGGGTAGCACCCAAGCACCGGTCCACCCACATATCAAATTATCAATGTATCGAACGCAAATCATATGAGCATGATGAAAACTAACTTGACAACAATTCCCATGTGTCCTCGAGAGCGCTTTGCTTTATATAGGAGTTCGTCCAGGCTTGTCCTTTGCTACAAAAGGGATTGGGCCACCTTGCTACACCTTAGTTACTTTTGTTACTTGTTACTCATTACGAATTATCTTATCATACAACTATCTGTTACCGATATTTTCAATGCTTGAAGAGAATACCTTGCTGAAAACCGCTTGTCATTTCCTTCTCCTCCTCGTTGGGTTCGACACTCTTACTTATCGAAAGGACTATGATAGATCCCCTATTCTTGTGGGTCATCAAGACTCTTTTCTAGCGCCATTGCCGGGAGTGAAGCGCCTTTGGTAAGTGAAATTTGGTAAGGAAACCTTTATATAGTGTGCTGAAATTTACTGTCACTTGTCACTATGGAAAATAATCCTTTGAGGGGCCTGTTCGGGGTATCTTCACCTCAACCGGAAGAGTAAAGAGTTTCTCCTCAACCTACTACACCTACTGAAAATATTTATTATGAAATTCCTTCGGGTATGATAGAGAAACTGCTAGCTAATCCTTATGCAGGAGACGGAACATTACATCCTGATATGCACCTAATATATGTGGATGAAGTTTGTGGATTATTTAAGCTTGCAGGTTTGCCTGAGGATGATGTCAAGAAGAAGGTCTTCCCTTTATCTTTGAAGGGAAAGGCATTGACATGGTATAGGCTATGTGATGATATTGGATCCTGGAACTACAACCGATTGAAATTGGAATTTCATTAGAAGTTTTATCATATGCACCTGGTTCATCGTGATCAGAACTATATATATAATTTTTGTCCTCGTGAAGGAGAAAGTATCGCTCAAGCTTGGGGGAGGCTTAAGTCAATGTTATATTCATGCCCCAATCATGAGCTCTCAAGAGAAATTATTATTCAGAATTTTTATGCTCGGTTTTCTCGTAATGATCAATCCATGCTCGATACTTCTTGTACTGGTTCTTTTATGAAGAAGGATATCGAATTCAAATGGGATTTATTGGAAAGAATTAAATGCAACTCTAAAGATTGGGAACTCGACGAAGGTAAGGAGTCAGGTATAAACCTTAAGTTTGATTGTGTTAAATCTTTCATGGATACCGATGCTTTTCGTGATTTTAGCACTAAATATGTACTTGACTCTGAGATAGTAGCTTCTTTCTGTGAATCTTTTGCTACTCATGTTGATCTCCCTAAGGAGAAGTGGTTTAAATATCATCCTCCCATTGAAGTGACAGTAGTAGAACCTATTAAAGTTGAAGAAGAAACTATTACTTATAATGTTGATCCTATTGTCCCTACTGCTTATATTGAGAAACCACTTTTTCCTGTTAGAATAAAGGATCGTGCTAAAGCTTCAACTGTGGTTCGTAAGAGTTATACTAGAACACCTACACCCCCTGAACAAATTAAAGTTGAACCTAGTATTTCTTTGGTTAAAGATCTCTTGGTTGATAATATTGATGGGCATGTTATTTATTTCTGTGATGAAGCTACTAGGATTGCTAAACCCGATATTAAAGATAAACATAGACCCGTTGTTGGCATGCCTGTTGTTTCTGTTAAAATAGGATATCACTGTTATCATGGCTTATGTGTTGTGGGTGCTAGTGTGAGTGAAATTCCTTATACATTATACCAAGAAATTATGAATGACATTGCACCTGCTGAGATAGAAGATATTGATGTTACTATTAAGCTTGCCAATAGAGATACTATATCAGCAAGTGGGATTGTTAGATATGTTGAAGTCTTGTGTGGGAAAATAAAATACCCTACTGATTTTCTTGTTCTTGGTTCACCACAAGATGATTTTTGTCCCATTATATTTGGTAGACCTTTCTTGAATACTGTAAATGCTAAGATAGATTGCGAAAAGGATATTGTTACTGACGGCTTTGGGGATGTGTCTCATGATTTTAATTTCTCTAAGTTTCGTAGACAACCCCATGATAAAGAATTGCCTAGTAAGGATGAAATTATTGGTCTTGCTTCTATTGCTGTGCCTCCTACTGATCCTTTAGAACAATATTTGCTAGACCATGAAAATGATATGTTTATGAATGAAAGAAGGGAAATAGATGAAATATTCTTTAATCAAGGGCCTATTTTGAAACACAATTTGCCCGTTGAAATCCTTGGGGATCCTCCTCCACCCAAGGGTGATCCCATGTTTGAGCTTAAACAATTACCTGATACTCTGAAATATGCTTATCTCGATGTAAAGAAGATATATCCTGTTATTATTAGTGCTAACCTTTCAGAGCATGAAGAAAATAAATTATTGAAAACTCTGAGGAAGCACCGTGCAGCTATTGAATATACTCTTGATGATCTTAAGGCCATTAGTCCCACTCTATGTCAGCACAAAATTAATATGGAGCCTGATGCTAAACCAGTTGTTAATCACCAACGAAGGCTGAATCCTAAGACGAAGGAAATGGTAAGAAATGAAATACTAAAGCTTCTAGAGGCAGGTATAATTTATCCTATTGCTGATAGTAGATGTGTAAGTCCTGTTCATTGTGTCCCTAAGAAGGGAGGTATTACTGTTGTTCCTAATGATAAGAATGAATTGATTCCACAAAGAATTGTTACAGGTTATAGAATGGTAATTGATTTTCGTAAATTAAACAAAGCTACTAGAAAAGATCATTACCCTCTACCTTTTATTGATCAAATGCTAGAAAGATTATCCAAACATACACATTTTTGCTTTCTAGATGGTTTTTCTCAAATACCTGTGTCAAAAGAGGACCAAGAAAAGACCACTTTTACTTGCCCTTTCTGTACTTTTGCTTATAGACGTATGACTTTTGGTTTATGCAATGCACCTGCTACCTTTCAAAGATGTATGACTGTTATATTCTCTGACTTTTGTGAAAAGATTGTTGAGGTTTTCATGGCTGATTTCTCTGTTTACGAAACTTCTTTTGATGATTGCTTAAGCAACCTTAATCGAGTTCTGCAGAGATGTGAAGAAACTAATCTTGTTTTGAATTGGGAGAAGCGCCACTTTATGATTAATGAAGGTATTGTCTTGGGGCATAAAATTTCCGAAAGAGGTATTGAAGTTGATAAAGCTAAAGTAGATGCTATTGAAAAGATGCCGTGTCCTAAAGATATCAAAGGTATAAGAAGTTTCCTTGGTCATGCTGGTTTCTATAGGAGGTTTATTAAAGACTTCTCTAAAATTTCTAGGCCTCTCACTAATCTCTTGCAAAAAGATGTTCCTTTTGTTTTTGATGATGATTGTGTAGAAGCATTTGAAATACTTAAGAAAGCCTTGATTTCTGCACCTATTGTTCAACCACCTGATTGGAATTTACCCTTTGAAATTATGTGTGATGCTAGTGATTATGTTGTTGGTGTTGTTCTAGGATAAAGAGTTGATAAGAAATTGAATGTTATTCGTTATGCTAGTAAAACTCTAGACAGTGCCTAGAGAAATTATGCTACTACTGAAAAAGGATTTCTAGTAGTTGTATTTGCCTGTGATTAGTTCAGATCTTATATTCTTATTCCAAAGTAACTGTTCACACTGATCATGCTGCTATTAAATATCTTATGGAAAAGAAAGATGCTAAACCTAGACTTATTAGATGGGTTCTCTTGTTACAAGAATTTGATTTGCATATTATTGATAGAAAGGGAGCTGAGAACCCCATAGCAGACAACTTGTCTAGGTTAGAAAATGTTCTTGATGACCCACTACCTATTGATGATAGTTTTCCTGATGAGCAATTAGCTGTCATAAATGCTTCTCATAATACTCCATGGTATGCTGATTATGCTAATTACATTGTTGCTAAATTTATACCACCTAGTTTCACATACCCGCAAAAGAAAAAGTTTTTCTATGATTTAAGACATTACTTTTGGGATGACCCACACCTTTATAAAGAAGGAGTAGATGGTGTTATTAGACGTTGTGTACCTGAGCATAAACAGGAACAGATCCTACGCAAGTGCCACTCTGAAGCTTACGTAGGACACCATGCTGGAGATAGAACTGCACACAAGGTATTGCAATCCGGTTTTTATTGGCCTACTCTCTTCAAGGATGCCCGTAAGTTTGTCTTGTCTTGTGATGAATGCCAGAGAATTGGTAATATTAGTAGACGTTAGGAAATGCCTATGAATTATTCACTTGTTATTGAACCATTTGATGTTTGGGGCTTCGATTATATGGGACCTTTTCCTTCCTCTAATGGGTATACACATATTTTAGTTGTTGTTGATTACGTTACTAAGTGGGTAGAAGCTATTCCAACTAGTAGTGTTGATCATAACACTTCTATTAAGATGCTTTAAGAAGTTATTTTTTTGAGGTTTGGAGTCCCTAGATATTTAATGACCGATGGTGGTTCACATTTTATTCATGGTGCTTTCCGAAAAATGCTTGCTACATATGATGTTAACCATAGAATTGCATCTCCATATCACCCTCAGTCTAGTGGTCAAGTAGAATTGAGCAATAGAGAGATTAAACTGATTTTGCAAAAGACTGTTAATAGATCTAGAAAGAATTGGTCTAAGAAACTTGATGATGCATTATGGGCTTATAGAACTGCTTATTAAAACCCTATGGGTATGTCTCCGTATAAAATAGTTTATGGAAAAGCATGTCACTTACCTCTTGAACTAGAACATCAAGCTTATTGGGCTATTAAAGAGCTCAACTATGATTTCAAACTTGCCGGTGAGAAGAGATTATTTGACATTAGCCCGCTTGATGAATGGAGAACCCAAGCCTATGAGAATGCCAAGTTGTTTAAAGAAAAAGTTAAAAGATGGCATGACAAAAGGATACAAAAGCGTGAGTTTAATGTAGGTGATCATGTTTTGCTATACAACTCTCGTTTAAGATTTTTTGCAGGAAAGCTTCTCTCTAAATGGGAAGGTCCTTACATTATCGAGGAGGTCTATCGTTCTGGTGCCATCAAAATCAACAACGCCGAAGGCACAAATCCGAAGGTGGTAAACTGTCAAAGAATCAAACATTATATCTCAGGTACTCCCATAAATGTTGAGACCAATATTATTAATACCATAACACTGGAGGAGTACATAAGGGATACTTTCCAGAACGTTTCAGACTCTGAAAAGGAATAGGTATGTGGTAACGTAAGTAAACCGACTCCAAAACAGTTATAATAGCAATTTTTCTCCGTTTTGGAATATTTAGAAAAATAGAAAAATTAAAAGTAGTCCGAAAGATGCACGAGGAGACCACAAGGGTGGAGGGCGCGCCCCTGCCTTGTGGCCACCTCGTGTGCCCTCCTGACTCCATTTTCTTGCACAATACTTATTTTGGTCGGTAAAAACTCATTATATAATCTCCCGAAGGTTTTGACCACCGTACCACGACAAAATCCTCTGTTCTTGTTCTTTGCTGTTTTGCCTGGCATATCTGAAAACATGTCATCCCAAGATTCAGAGGGAGAGAGCTATATAGCTGATTATATCACAAACCCAAAGGCCTACGGGGATGTGGAGCATTATGGTTGGACCACAGAGGAAGAAGAAGACTATGATCCAAAGGGAAAGGAGGAGACAAGCTCAGATGAATATGAAGTCCCACTACCCCAACCTGGGGACATGCACGTGGAGTTCAAAAAGTCAAGTCTCCCTAATAAAGCAAAGAAACCTAAGATCGAGTTTATCCCTTTTCGTCTCTTGCAGGAAATAAATAGGAATTATGTAAAAGGCTATTAAGGCTTGACCAAGAGATCGATGACTTATGGGAGGAAAATTCTATCCTCAAGCGCAAGCTGAGGAAGAAGGACACTACATCAACAACTCCATCATCACCACCGCCGAAGAAAGAGACATAAATACATGGGTATGGGCACTCCCCTTGGCAACTGCCAAGCTTGGGGGAGGTGCCCCGGTATTGTATCACCATCACATCTTTATCTTTATTGCTTTTTCTTAGTTCGATCCTTTTGGTTATATCTTGATCTAGCAGAATAAAGTTTTAGTATGATCTAGCTTTGAGTTTTGTTTCGAGATTTATCTATGTAATCAATTCCATGAGTTATATATAATAAAGAGTTGTTTTGAGTTGAGGGCTTTGCTTCCTTGCTATGATCTTGAGGGAATTAAATAAAAGAAAGGAATAAAAAAGAAATAAAAAGATCATATATTGATCTTATGGAGAGTAATGACTTCACATATAAAGAGTATGATGAATAAAAGTTGTTGAGAGTTGACAAACATAGTTTTGGTCATTGTTGCAATTAATAGGAAGTAATAAGGAAAGAGAGGTTTTACATATAAAAATACTATCTTGGACATCTTTTGTAATTGTGAGCACTCATTAAAATATGTCATGCTAAAAAAGTTGATGTTGGACAAGGAAGACAACATAATGGGTTATGTTTTCTTATATCCGAATAGAAGTTATATTGTCATGGAACCTCAAACATGTTGAGCTTGCCTTTCCCTCTCATGCTAGCGAAATTCTTTGCACCAAGTAGAGATACTACTTGTGCTTCCAAACATCCCTTAAACCAGTTTTGCCATGAGAGTCCACCATACCTACCTATGGATTGAGTAAGATCCTTCAAGTAAGTTGTCATCGGTGCAAGCAATAAAAATTGCTCTCTAAATATATATGATCTATTAGTGTGAAGAAAATAAGCTTTATATGAACTTGTGATATGGAAGAAATAATAGCGACAGACTGCATAATAAAGTTCTTTATCACAAGCGGCAATATAAAGTGACGTTCTTTTGCATTAAGATTTTGTGCATCCAACCATAAAAGCGCATGACAACCTCTGCTTCCCTCTGCAAAGGGCCTATCTTTTACTTTTATCTTCTACCCTTATACAAGAGTCGTGGTGATTTTCACCTTTCATTTTTACACCTTTTCTTTTGGCAAGCACTACGTGTTGGAGAGATCCAGATATATATATCCACCCAGATGTTGGTTATCATAAAGTATTATTGTTGACATTACCCTTGAGGTAAAAGGTTGGGAGGCGAAACTATAAGCCCCTATCTTTCTCTGTGTCCGATTGAATCTTTGAACTCATAAGTATTGCGTGAGTGTTAGCAATTGTGAAAGACTAAATGATAGTTGAGTATGTGTACTTGCTGAAAAGCTCTTGAATTGACTCTTTCCGATGTTATGATAAATTGCAATTGCTTCAATGACTGAGATCATAGTTTGTTAGTTTTCAATGAAGTTTCTGATTTATACTCTACCTTGTGAATGAATTGTAGCTCTAGCATAACAAATTATATGACAATATATGTTGCTGTCCTAAAGAAGATCATGATGCCCTCATGTCCATATTTTATTTTATCGACACCTCTATCTCTAAACACGTGGACATATTTTTCGATTTCGGCTTTCGCTTGAGGACAAGCGAGGTCTAAGCTTGGGGGAGTTGATATGTCCATTTTGCATCATGCTTTTATATCGATATTTATCGCATTATGGGATGTTATTACACATTATATCACAATACTTATGCCTTTTCTCTCTTATTTTATAAGGTTTACATGAAGAGGGAGAATGCTGGCAGCTGGAATTCTGGACTGGAAAAGGAGCAAATATTAGAGACCTATTCTGCACAACTCCAAAAGTCCTGAAACTTCACAGAGAATTATTTTGGAATATATAAAAAATATTGGGCGAAGAAAGCACCAGAGGGGGGCCACCAGCCATCGACAAGGGTGGGGGGCGAGCCCTAACCCCTTGGGCGCGCCCCCTGCCTTGTGGGCCACCTGGCAGGCCCCCGATGCCCATCTTCTGCTATATGGTGTGTTTTGACCTGGAAAAAATCAGAAGGAAGCTTTCGGGATGAAGCGCCACCGTCTCGAGGTGGAACTTGGGCGGAACCAATCTAAGGCTCCGGCGGAGCTGTTCTGCCGGGGAAACTTCCCTCCGGTAGGGGGAAATCGAAGCCATCGTCATCACCAATGATCCTCTCATCAAGAGGGGGTCATTCTCCATGAACATCTTCACCAGCACCATCTCCTCTCAAACCCTAGTTGATCTCTCGTATCCGATCTTTGTCTCAAAACCTCAGATTGGTACCTATGGGTCGCTACTAGTGTTGATTACTCCTTGTAGTTGATGCTAGTTGGTTTATTCGGTGGAAGATCATATGTTTAAATCCTTCAAGATAATTAATACTCCTCTGATTATGAACATGAATATGCTTGGTGAGTAGTTACGTTTGTTCCTGAGGACATGGGAGAAGTCTTGTTATAAGTAATCATTTGAATTTGGTATTCGTTCGATATTTTGATGAGATGTATGTTGTCTTTCCTCTAGTGGTGTTATGTGAACGTCGACTACATGACACTTCACCATGATTTGGGCCTAGGGGAAGGCATTGGGAAGTAATAAGTAGATGATGGGTTGCTAGAGTGACAGAAGCTTAAACCCTAGTTTATGTGTTGCTTCGTAAGGGGTTGATTTGGATCCATAAGTTTCATGCTATGGTTAGATTTATCTTAATTCTTATTTCATAGTTGCGGATGCTTGCGAGAGGGGTTAATCATAAGTGGGAGGCTTCTCCAAGGAAGGGCAGCACCCAAGCACCGGTCCACCCACATGTCAAATTATCAAAGTAACGAACGCAAATCATATGAGCATGATGAAAACTAACTTGACAACAATTCGGATGTGTCCACGGGAGCGCTTTGCTTTATATAGGAGTTTGTCCAGGCTTGTCCTTTGCTACAAAAAGTATTGGGCCACCTTGCTGCACCTTAGTTACTTTTGTTACTTGTTACTCGTTACGAATTATCTTATCATACAACTATCTATTACCGATAATTTTAGTGCTTGCAGAGAATACCTTGCTGAAAACCGCTTGTCATTTCCTTCTGCTCCTCGTTGAGTTTGACACTCTTACTTATCGAAAGGACTACGATAGATCCCCTATACTTGTGGGTCATCACGCGCCCAGGGGGTAGGGCGCGCCCCCCTGCCTTGTGGGCCCCTTGGTGACCCCCTGACCTAGATCTTCCTCCTATATATTCACATATATTCCCAAACCACTAGAAGCATCCACGAAAACACTTTTCCACCGCCTCAACCTTCTGTTCCCATGAGATCCCATCTTGGGGCCTTTTCCGACATCCTGCCAGAGGGGGATTCGATCACGGAGGGCTTCTACATCAACTCTATTGCCCTTCCGATGAAGGGTGGGTAGTTTACCTCAGACCTACGGGTCCATAGCTAGTAGCTAGATGGCTTCTTCTCTCTCTTTGATTCTCAATACAATGTTCTCCTTGATGTTCTTGGCGATCTATCCGATGTAATCTTCTTTTGCGGTGTGTTTTTCGAGATCCGATGAATTGTGGATTTATGATCAGCTTATCTATGAATATTATTTGAATCTTCTCTGAATTCTTTTATGCATGATTTGATATCCTTGTAATTCTCTTTGAACTATCGGTTAGGTTTGGCCAACTAGATTGGTTTTTCTTGCAATGGGAGAAGTGCTTGGCTTTGGGTTCAATCTTGCGGTGTCCTCTCCCAGTGACAGTAGGGGCAGCGAGGCACGTATTGTATTGTTGCCATTGAGGATAAAAAGATCTGGTTTACATCATATTGCTTGACTTTATTCCTCTACATCATGTCATCTTACTTAAAGCGTTACTCTGTTCTTCATGAACTTAATACTCTAGATGCAGGCAGGAGTCGGTTGATGTGTGGAGTAATAGTAGTAGATGCAGGCAGGAGTCGGTCTACTTGAAATGGACGTGATGCCTATATTTCATAATCATTGCCTTGGATATCGTCATAACTTTGTGCTTTTCTATTAATTGCTCGACAGGAATTTGTTCACCCACCGTATTATTTGCTATCTTGAGAGAAGCCTCTAGTGAAACCTATGGCCCCCGGGTCTATTTTCCATCATATTACTTTCCGATCTACTATTTTGCAATCTTTTATTTTCAGATCTATAAATAAAAAACCCTAAAAATAGTTAATTTATCTTTTCTTTAGTTTTATCTATCTCTATCAGATCTCACTTTTGCAAGTGACCGTGAAGGGATTGACAACCCCTTTATCACGTTGGGTGCAAGTGTTTGATTGTTTGTGCAGGTATTGGTGATTTGTGCGTTGTCTCCTACTGGATTGATACCTTGGTTCTCTAACTGAGGGAAATACTTATCTCTACTTTGCTACATCACCCTTTCCTCTTCAAGGGAAAAACCAACGCAAGCTCAAGAAGTAGCAGGAAGAATTTCTGGCGCCGTTGCCAGGGAGATCTAGGCCAAGTCAAGACATACCAAGTACCATCATAAACTCTCATCTCTTGCATTACATTATTCACCATTTGCCTCTCGTTTTCCTCTCCCCCACTTCAAAAAAGATTTTTGAAAAGATTTTCCTTTTTATTCACCTTTCTTCCGTTCGATCTTTTGTTTGCTTGTGTTACCATGTGCCTTCTTTTTGCTTGCATCTTCACTTGCTAAAAGTTTATGGATCCTCATCCACTTGCTAATCTTTTTAAGAGATCCAATTATGATGAACCAATTGCTAGTGAGTTTGTGCACTAGATTATCTTTATGAAGTTTTTCTTGAAATTCATGAATCTGAAAATTGTGATGAAGAAATTTATGAAGTGATTCATGATAGCTCCTTGAATAAAAATCATGATTGCAATGGTTTTACTATAAATTATATTGATGTCAATTGTGCTAATAATATGCAAAACCCTAAGCTTGGGGATGCTAGTTTTGCTATGTCCACTACTTGTTGCAATGATCATGATTGGGGTGATTCTTCTTATGATCTTGAAATTTTATTTAAACCTCATGATGAATATGTTTGCAATAATATTGAAAGTGGGTTTGGAAGAGTGTCAACTCTAGGAAATAATGATCCCACTACTTTGGAGGATGATCAATCTCGTGAAATTTCTGATAAAAGTGGGTTTGGAGAAGTCATGACTTTATTTGATGGTAATCCCACTATTTTGGAAGAGTGTCAACTTTGTATGCATGTGGATCATGAAGAGAATATTTTTTGTGATAGTTATATTGTTGAATTTGATTATGATCCTACATGTAATTATTATGAGAGAGGAAAATATGGGTATAGAAATTTTCATGTTACTAAATTACCTCTCGTTAGGTTGAATTGCTATTGTTTCTTTCTTCTTCCTTGCATATGCTAGATCTTGCTTGTCTTGCTAATTAGTTTTCCTATAAAAGGCCTATGCATAGGAAGTATGTTAGACTTAGATGTGTTTTTCACATGTTTTACGATGCTCTCTTTGTGCCTCAATTCTTTTCTTTCATATGAGCATCATCAAAATTACCAATGCCTAGCTAAAAGGCTTTAAAGAAAAGCGCTTGTTGGGAGACAACCCAATATTTTTCCTTGCTGTTTTTCAATAAATAATTCATCTAGCCTCTGGTTATTTGTGTTTTTGTGTTTTAATAAGTGTTTATGCCAAGTAAGACCTTTGGGATGGCTTACGGTGATAGTTGATTTGATCTTGCTGAAAAACAGAAACTTTTGCGTCCAGTAACAGAATTATATACAAATTTCCTCTGTTGTCCTAATTTTTCAGAATTTTCGGAGTTACATAAGTATTAGAACAATTCATATCTTCTCAGACTGTTCTGTTTTTGACAGATTCTGTTTTCTATGTGTTGTTTGCTTATTTTGATGAATCTATGGGTAGTGTCTGGGGGTATGAGCCATGGAGAAGTTGGAATACAGTAGATATTACACCAATATAAATCAAGAATGAGTTCACAACAGTACCAAAAGTGGTGATTTATTTTCTTATACTAACGGAGCTTATGAGATTTTCTGTTGAGTTTTGTGTTGTGAAGTTTTCAAGTTTTGGGTAAGGATTTGATGGACTATGGAATAAGGAGTGGCAAGAGCCTAAGCTTGGGGATGCCCAAGTCACCCCAAGGTAATATTCAAGGACAACCAAGAGCCTAAGCTTGGGGATGCCCTGGAAGGCATCCCCACTTTCGTCTTCATCTATGGGTAACTTTACTTGAGGCTATATTTTTATTCACCACATGATATGTGTTTTGCTTGGAGCGTCTTGTATGATTTGAGTCTTTGTTTTTTAGTTTGCCACAATCATACTTTCTGTACACACCTTTTGAGAGGGACACGCATGAATCGTGATTTATTAGAATACTCTATGTGCTTCACTTATATCTTTTGAGCTAGGCAATTTTGCTCTAGTGCTTCACTTATATCTTTTAAGAGCATGGCAGTGGCTTTATTTTGTAGAAATTATTGAACTCTCATGCTTCACTTATATTATTTTGAGAGTCTCTAAACAGCGTGGTAATTTGCTTTGGTTATGAATTTAGTCCTAATATGATAGGCATCCAAGAGGGATATAATAAAAACTTTCATATAAAGTGAATTGAATACTATGAGAAGTTTGATTCCTTATGATTGTTTTGAGATATAGAGATGGTGATATTAGAGTCATGCTATTGAGTAATTGTGAATTGGAGAAATACTTGTGTTGAGGTTTGTGATTCCCGTAGCATGCACGTATGGTGAACCGTTATGTAACGAAGTTGGAGCATGAGGTATTTTTTGATTGTCTTCCTTATGAGCGGCGGTCGGGGATGAGCGATGGTCTTCTCCTACCAATCTATCCCCCTAGGAGCATGCGCGTAGTACTTTGTTTCGATGACTAATAGATTTTTGCAATAAGTATGTGAGTTCTTTATGACTAATGTTGAGTCCATGGATTATACGCACTCTCACCCTTCCACCTTTGCTAGCCTCTCTAGTGCCGCGCAACTTTCGCCGGTACCATAAACCCACCATATATCTTCCTCAAAACAGCCACCATACCTACCTATTATGGCATTTCCATAGCCATTCCAAGACATATTGCCATGCAACTTTCCATCGTTCCGTTTTATTATGACACGTTCCATCATTGTCATATTGCTTTGCATGATCATGTAGTTGACATCGTATTTGTGGCAAAGCCACTTTCATAATTCTTTCGTACATGTCATGCTTGAGTCATTGCACATCCCGGTACACCGCTGGAGGCATTCATATAGAGTCATATTTTTTTTCTAAGTATCGAGTTGTAATTTTGGAGTTGTAAGTAAATAAGAGTGTGATGATCTTCATTATTAGAGCATTGTCCCATGTGAGGAATAAAATAAAAGGCAGGCCAAAGAAGCCAAACAAAAAAAATGAGAGAAAAAGAGAGAAGGGGCAATGTTACTATCCTTTTTTTCCACACTTGTGCTTCAAAGTAGCACCATGATCTTCATGATAGAGAGTCTCCTATGTTGTCACTTTCATATGCTAGTGGGAATTTTTCATTATAGAACTTGGCTTGTATATTCCAACGATGGGCTTCCTCAAATTGCCCTAGGTCTTCATGAGCAAGCAAGTTGGATGCACACCAACTTAGTTTTCTTTTGAGCTTTCATAAACTTATAGCTCTAGTGCATCCGTTGCATGGCAATCCCTACTCACTCACATTGATATCTATTGATGGGCATCTCCATAGCCCGTTAATGTGCCTAGTTGATGTGAGACTATATCCCTCTTTTTGTCTTCTTCACAACCACCATATTCTATTCCACTTATAGTGCTATGTCCATGGCTCACACTCATGTATTGCGTGAAAGTTGAAAAGGTTTGAGAACACCAAAAGTATGAAACAATTGCTTGGCTTGTCATCGGGGGTGTGCATGATTTGAATACTTTGTGTGATGAAGATGGAGCATAGCCAGACTATATGGTTTTGTAGGGATAAACTTTCTTTGGCCATGTTATTTTGAGAAGACATAATTGCCTTGTTAGTATGCTTGAAGTATTATTGTTTTTATGTCAATACTAAACTTTTGTTTTGAATCTTATAGATCTGAACATTCATGCCACAATAAAGAAAATTACATGGATAAATATGTTAGGTAGCAGTCCACATCAAAAATTCTGTTTTTATCATTTACCTACTCGAGGACGAGCAGGAATTAAGCTTGGGGATGCTTGATACGTCTCCAACGTATCTATAATTTTTTATTGTTCCATGCTATTATATCATCGGGTTTGGATGTTTTATATGCACTACTGGAATCCACTTCTTTGCCGTCTGCTAGCGGACGGCAAAGAAAGGCTTTGCCATCAGCCACCAGAAAACTGACGGCAAAGAGGCAGCGGACGGCAACGGATGGCTTTGCCATCAGCATATCTTTGCTGTCCGCTAGCTGACGGCAAAGAGGGTGGGTGGCGGGCGTACGAGGGCGACCTAACGGCCATCTTCTTTGCCGTATGCTGGCTGACGGCAAAACATCTTTGCCATCCGTCAGCAGACGGCAAAGAAGATGGCCGTTAGTTCGTCCGTTTCCCCCCGGCCCCACCCCACTAGGTACGCTCTTTGCCGTCTGCTGGCCGACGGCAAAGAGCTGTGACCTAGCAGATAAGGGGCCGCGCCCGCGCCCGATCTGTACATTCCCTCTCTCTCCCTGCCCGAGCCGCCCCGACCCCTCACCCCTGCCGCCGCCCGGCCGCGCCGCCGCCCGCCCCGCCCAGCCGAGCCGCCGCCGCCGGCCGCGCCGCCCTGCCCGCCCGGCCGCGCCTGAGCCGCGCCCGCCCCGCGCCACCCACGTCGTCGGCCGCCCCGCCCCGCCCGTCCCGAGCCGTCGCCGCCCAGACGAGCCGCCGCCGCCTCTACGCCCCTCCCTCCCTCCCTCCGCCTGCCTACGCCTCCCCCATCGCCTATTCTCCGTCCTTCCTACCAGACCTCCCATCCTATCCGCTTTCCCGCACCGCACCACCCGGCCACACCGCCCGGCCCTGCCCCGCCACCGCCCCACCCCTCATCGTGGTGAGTTTTTTTCCTGTTTTTTTAGATTTAGTTTATATTTGTTTAGTTTAGGTTAGTTTAGTTTATTTAGGTTAGTTTAGGTTAATTTAGTTTATTTTAGGTTACATTTAGTTTATAGTTTTGTTTAGGTTTTTTTCCTGTTTTTAAGAATAATCAAGAAAGATGAAAAAAAAGAAAAAGAAGAAGAGGAAGAAGAAGAAGAAAAAAGAACAATAAGTAGTAGTAAAAGAAGAAGAAGATGAAAAAAAGAAGTAGAAGTTGAAGATGAAAAAAAGAAGTAGGAAAAGAGGGCGCCCGGGGACGAGCGGGTTAGGGGGTTCCTCGGTGTCGATGGAACCCTAAATAGCAAGTATCGTCGGTGCGAGGTACATGTGGCCGTCGGTGTCGAAAACTACATCCACGTCCCACAAGTGACGCCGATGTCCGGCGTCCCAAAGCAACTGTTCTCAGCGTCGATGGCGGTCGAACACCATTGCGAATTTGTCTGGCAGCCTCTGCAATGACGATTAAAAGGCAAGTGTTGAAACTTGAAACACCCAACTGACTCAAGTCGGTTTGGTTGTTTGAAATTTCAAAACTTGGCTTTAATCCTCATCGCAGAGGCTGCCAGACAAATTCGCCAAGGTGTTCGACCGTCATCGGCCACCAGAACTATTGTTACAGGACGCCGGGCGCCAGCTTCACTTGTGGGATGTGGATCTAGTGTTCAACGCCGACCGCCTCATGTAACTTGCACCGATGGTAGTTGCTATTTAGTTTACCCGGGGATGAGTGGGTTAGGGGGTCGTTGTCGATGGAACCCTAAATAGCAAGTATCGTCGGTGCGAGATACATGTGGCCGTCGGTGTCGAACACTACATCCACGTTTATGAAGTGACGCCACGTGTTAGACCACCTCCCCCCAATGAAAAGGATTATGAACCTCACATTAACCAAGACACATATGATGAAGGAGAATTCTTCCAAGAAACACGTCTTTCCAAAAAACGTTTCAAGAACCGCTCTACTCCACCCCAGAACATTGAAGTAGACAACGATAGTGAATCCGACTTCACCCCTGAGCTGGAACAAGAAGAGCCGGAAGAAGAAGAAGTTACTGCTGCAGAAGACCTGTCAATGCTTGAACGATTACGTAAAGGTGGCCTTCCACATGATGATGCATTTATTAATGATGATGATGAGCACGTCATTACCGATAGTGATGATGATGATGCTTTTATTAATGATGATGACGAGCACGTCATTACCGATAATGATTATTAGGTATTCAAATTTTTATGTTGTACTTGATTTATATAGTTATTTGTATGATTGTATGATTTATATAGTTGGTATTTATAATTTTCTTACTTTGTATGATTGTTTCTTATACATAGTGCCATGGTCTTGATTTCCGTCCCGGTCGGCCCTCGCCCGCTTTATGATTCGGATGTGGTAAATTCTCTTTCATAACTATTTGTTGCATTTCACATTTATGCAAATTATGGCCATCAAGTTGACATAGAGATATTTTAATCTAGGAGGTATGTGAACCGGAATTTGAAACGGACCCTCTTGTCGAGAAGTTAAATTTAGTTGAAAAAGAAAATGAGTATTTGAAAGAAAAAATTAAAAGAATTGAAGAAGAGAAGATGACATTGGAGTTGTATGTTGCCGATGCCATCGATGATCACAAGATGAAGATGAATGCAATGCGCTTGAAGATGGATGCAATGCGCCTGAAGCTTAAGAAGATTAGAAAATATGCTATTGATAATGAGGCTTGGTATCATTATGCCATTGGATCAATTGTTACCTTAGTTGCGATCTTCATCACATTTGTTGTGATGAGGGTAAGTTTTCTCTAGTGTTTTGCTTTACAAATGGATACTTAGCTTATTTTCCTCCTAAATGGCATAATTACCTAAGTTAGATAAAAAATAAGCTATACTTAGCTTATTCAGTTCATTTATGACATACTTAGCATACTTAGGTAAAAAATGGCATGATAATCTTTGTTAGCTCCAAAATGATATAGACTTAGCTTATTTTCCTCGAAAATGACATAATAACCTTACTAAGCTCCAAAATGACCTATTTACCTACCTTAGCTCTAAAATGACCTACACTTAGCATTTTTACCAAGCTTAGCAATAAAATGACATTTTTACCTACCTTAGTTAGAAGAAGAAGAAGATAAAGAAGAGGAGAGGAGAAAAAGAAAGAGAAGAAAAAAAATCTTCTTCTTCTTCTTCTAACTAGTCTTCTTCTTCTTCTTCTTCTTCTTCTTCTAACTTTCATCTTTCCGAATTTGCAGATTTGCTTTACATGAGGAAGCTTGGATTCATGGAGTGTACTATTCTTGTGGTGCTTCCTTGTTGTTTATGAAAACTTGTTTGGATATGTATGTCTATATGGATATGTTGTTGGAAACTTGTTTCTGGTTATGTATATATGGATATGTTGGACTTTGTTGAACTATGTTGTTGGATTGGATGAAATATGTTGTTGGACATGCTGTTGGATATGTTGGATATGTATGCATGTATATCTGTGTTTGAAACCATGTCTAATTAATGGGATTTAAATAAAAACAGGGGATATATAGCCTCTTTGCCGTCCGCTAGCGGACGGCAAAGAGGACACATGGCAGTCACCTGTGCAAACTGGGAACACTGGCTGCCTATTTGGTCATTTTGCCGTCTGCTGGCGGACGGCAAAGTGACCATCTATGCCGTCTGCCAGCAGACGGCAATGATTCAAACCTCTTTGCCGTCTGCTCGCAGACGGCATATCTGGACACGTGGCAGCTTCCCAGTGCTGCCTAGCTGGGCTCTTTGCCGTCCGCCAGCGGATGGCAAAGATCTTTGACTCTTTGCCGTCCGCTGGCGGACGGCAAAGAGCGCCGTTAACCCCCTAACGGCTCTCACGCCACCGCACTGCCGTCAGCTGTCTTTGCCGTTTGCTGGCCTTGGATGGCGGACGGCGTAATCCTTTGCCATTCGTTTCTAAGAAGCGGACGGCAAAGAAGGCCTTTGCTGGCAGGCTTTCATCCGGACAGTTTGCCGTCCGTGATCTATGCCTTTGCCGTCCGCCATGGCGGACGGCAAAGAAACTGATTCCAGTAGTGATGCATTAATATGCTATTTTATATTATTTTTGGGACTGACTTATTAACCTAGAGCCCAGTGCCAGTTTCTATTTTTTCCTTGTTTTTGAGCTTCGCAGAAAAGGAATACCAAACGGAGTCCAAACGGAATAAAACCTTCGCGATGATTTTTCTTGGACCAGAAGACACCCAGGAGACTTGGAGTGCAAGTCAGAAGAGCCACGAGGCGGCCACAAGGGGGGAGGGCGCGCCCGGGGTGGTAGGGCGCGCCCCCTGCCTTGTGGGCCCCTCGATGACCCCCTGACCTAGATCTTCCTCCTATATATTCACATATATTCCCAAACCACCAGAAGCATCCACGAAAACACTTTTCCACCGCCGCAACCTTCTGTTCCCGTGAGATCCCATCTTGGGGCCTTTTCCGGCATCCTGCCGGAGGGGGATTCGATCACGGAGGGCTTATACATCAACTCTATTGCCCTTCCGATGAATCGTGAGTAGTTTACCTCAGACCTACGTGTCCATAGCTAGTAGCTAGATGGCTTCTTCTCTCTCTTTGATTCTCAATACAACGTTCTCCTTGATGTTCTTCGAGATCTATCCGATGTAATCTTCTTTTGTGGTGTGTTTGTTGTGATCCGATGAATTTGGATTTATTATCAGCTTATCTATGAATATTATTTGAATCTTCTCTAAATTCTTTTATGCATGATTTGATATCCTTGTAATTCTCTTCGAACTATCGGTTTGGTTTGACCAACTAGATTGTTTTTCTTGCAATGGGAGAAGTGCTTGGCTTTGGGTTCAATCTTGCGGTCTCCTCTCCCAGTGACAGGAGGGGCAGCGAGGCACGTATTGTATTGTTTCCATCGAGGATAAAAAGATGGGGTTTACATCATATTGCTTGAGTTTATTCCTCTACATCATGTCATCTTACATAAAGCGTTACTCTGTTCTTCATGGACTTAATACTCTAGATGCAGGCTGGAGTCGGTCGATGTGTGGAGTAATTGTAGTAGATGCAGGCAGGAGTCGGTCTACTTGACACGGATGTGATGCCTATATTTCATAATCAATGCCTTGGATATTGTCATAACTTTGCGCTTTTCTATCAATTGCTCGACAGTAATTTGTTCACCCACCGTATTATTTGCTATCTTGAGAGAAGCCTCTAGTGAAACCTATGGCCCCCGGGTCTATTTTCCATCATATTACTTTTCGATCTACTATTTTGCAATCTTTTATTTTCAGATCTATAAACCAAAAACCCTAAAAATATTTACTTTATCTTTTGTTTAGTTTTATCTTTCTCTATCAGATCTCACTTTTGCAAGTGACCGTGAATGGACTGACAACCCCTTTATCGCATTGGGTGCAAGTGTTTGATTGTTTGTGCAGGTATTGGTGATTTGTGCATTGTCTCCTACTGGATTGATACCTTTTTTCTATAACTGAGGGAAATACTTATCTCTACTTTGCTGCATCACCCTTTCCTCTTCAAGGGAAAAACGAACGCAAGCTCAAGAAGTAGTAGTTAGCACCTTTAGGATCGACAAAACCTTCTGGTTGCATCATATACAACTCTTCTTTAAGAAATCCATTAAGGAATGCAGTTTTGACGTCCATTTGCCAGATTTCATAATTATAAAATGCGGCAATTGCTAACATGAATCGGACAGACTTAAGCATCGCTATGGGTGAGAAAGTCTCATCGTAGTCAACTCCTTGAACTTGTCAAAAACCTTTCGCGACAAGTCTAGCTTTGTAGGCAGTAACATTACCATCAGCATCAGTCTTCTTCTTGAAGATCCATTTATTCTCAATGGCTTGCCAACCATCGGGCAAGTCCACCAAAGTCCACACTTTGTTCTCATACATGGATCCTATCTCAGATTTCATGTCCTCAAGAAATTTATCGGAATCTGGGCTCATCATAGCTTCTTCATAGTTCGTAGGTTCTCCTTGGTCAAATAACATGACTTCAAGAAAAGGATTACCATACCATTCTGGTGTGGATCATGCTCTGGTCGACCTACGAGGTTCAGTAGCAACTTGATCTGAAGTTTCATGATCATTATCATTTGCTTCCTCTCTAGTTGGTGTAGGCATCACGGGAACGGATTTCCCTGATGTGCTATTTTCCAATTCGAGAGAAGGTACAATTACCTTATCAAGTTCTACTGTCCTCCCACTCACTTCTTTCAAGAGAAACTCCTTCTCTAGAAAGGTTCCATTCTTGGCAACAAAGATCTTGCCTTCGGATCTGTGGTAGAAGGTGTAGCTAATTGTTTCCTTAGGGTATCCTATGAAGACACACTTCTCCGATTTGGGTTCGAGCTTATCAGGCTGAAGCCTTTTGACATAAGTGTCGCAACCCCAAACTTTAAGAAATGACAGCTTAGGTTTCTTGCCAAACCACAGTTCATACGGTGTCGTCTCAATGGATTTAGACGGTGCCCTATTTAACGTGAATGCGGCTGTCTCTAATGCATAACCCCAAAATGATAGTGGTAAATCGTTAAGAGACATCATAGATTTTACCATATCTAATAAAGTACGGTTATGACGTTCGGACACACCATTACGCTGTGGTGTTCCAGGTGGCGTGAGTTGTGAAACAATTCCACATTGTTTTAAATGAAGGCCAAACTCCTAACTCAAATATTCGCCTCCGTGATTAGATCGTAGAAACTTTATTTTCTTGTTACGATGATTCTCCACTTCACTCTGAAATTCTTTGAACTTTTCAAATGTTTCAGACTTGTGTTTTATCAAGTAGATATACCCATACCTACTCAAATCATCTGTGAAGGTAAGAAAATAACGATACCCACCACTTGCTTCAACACTCATCGGACCGCATACATCGGTATGTATTATTTCCAATAAGTCATTAGCTTGCTCCATTGTTCCGGAGAATGGAGTTTTAGTCATCTCGCCCATGAGGCATGGTTCGCAAGTATCAAATGATTCATAATAAAGTGATTCCAAAAGTCCATCTGCATGGAGTTTCTTCATGCGCTTTACACCAATATGACCTAAATGGCAGTGCCACAAGTATGTTGCACTATCATTATCAACTTTGCATCTTTTGGCACCAATATTATGAATATGTGTATCACTACGATCGAGATTCAACAAGAATAGAACACTCATCAAGGGTCAATGACCATAAAAGATATTACTCATATAAATAGAATAACCATTATTCTCTGATTTAAATGAATAACTATCTCGCAATAAACAAGATCCAAATATAATGTTCATGCTCAACGCGGGCACCAAATAACAATTATTGAGGTCTAAAATTAATCCCGAAGGTAGATGTAGAGGTAGCGTAACGATGGCGATCACGTCGACCTTGGAACCATTTCAGACGCGCATCGTCACCTCGTCCTTAGCCAATCTTCGTTTATTCCGCGGCTCCTGTTTGGAGTTACAAATATGAGCAACCGAACCAGTATCAAATACCCAGGCGCTGCTACGAGCATTAGTAAGGTACACATCAATAACATGTATATCAAATATACCTTTGTTCACTTTGCCATCCTTCTTATCCGCCAAGTATTTGGGGCAGTTCCGCTTCCAATGACCATTCCCTTTGCGGTAGAAGCACTCAGTTTCAGGCTTGGGTCTAGCTTTGGGCTTCTTCCTGGGAGTGGCAACTTGCTTGCCATTCTTCTTGAAGTTCCCTTTTCTTTCCCTTGCCCTTTTTCTTGTTAACCATCAACACTTGATGCTCCTTCTTGATTTCTACCTCCGCGGCCTTAAGCATTGCGAAGAGCTCAGGAATCGTTTTATTCATCCCTTGCATATTATAGTTCATCACGAAGCCTTTGTAGCTTGGTGGCAGTGATTGAAGAACTCTGTCAATAATACTATCAATTGGAAGATCAACTCCCAGCTGAGTCAAGTGGTTATGATACCTAGACTTTTGAGTATGTGTTTGATACGTCTCCAACGTATCTATAATTTTTTATTGTTCCATGCTATTATATTATCTGTTTTGGATGTTTTGTATGCATTAATATGCTATTTTATATTGTTTTTGGGACTAACCTATTAACCTAGAGCCCAGTGCCAGTTTCTGTTTTTTCCTTGTTTTTGAGTTTCGCAGAAAAGGAATACCAAACGGAGTCCAAACGGAATAAAACTTTTGCGATGATTTTTCTTGGACCAGAAGGAAACCAGGAGACTTGGAGATGAAGTCGGAGGAGCCACGAGGTGGCCACAAGGACGGAGGGCGCGCCCAGGGGGGTAGGGCATGCCCCCCACCCTTGTGGGCCCCTCGTGCACTTCTTGACCTAATTCTTTCGCCTATATATTCCCAAATATCCCTAAACCAATAGAGGCATCCACGAAAAGACTTTTCCACCGCCGCAACCTTCTGAACCCGTGAGATCCCATCTAGGGACCTTTTCTGGCACCTTGCTAGAGGGGGATTCGATCATGGAGGGCTTCTACATCAACACCATTGCCCTTCCGATGAAGCGTGAGTAGTTTACCACAGACCTACGGGTCCATAGCTAGTAGCTAGATGGCTTCTTTTCTCTCTTTGATTCTCAATACCATGTTCTCCTCGATGTTCTTGGAGATCTATTCGATGTAATAATTTTTTGCGGTATGTTTGCCGAGATCCGATGAATTGTGTATTTATGATCAGTTTATCTATGAATATTATTTGAATCTTCTCTGAATTCTTATATGCATGATTTGATATCTTTGTAATTCTCTTCGAACTATCGGTTTGGTTAGGCCAACTAGATTGGTTTTTCTTGCAATGGGAGAAGTGCTTAGCTTTGGGTTCAATCTTGCGGTGTCCTTTCCCAGTGACAGTAGGGGCAGCAAGGCACGTATTGTATTGTTGCCATCGAGGATAAAAAGATGGGGTTTTCATCATATTGCTTGAGTTAATTCCTCTACATCATGTCATCTTACTTAATGCATTACTCTGTTCTTTATGAACTTAATACTCTAGATGCATGCTGGATGGCGGTCGATGTGTGGAGTAATAGTAGTAGATCCAGGCAGGAGTCGGTCTACTTGACACGGACGTGATGCCTATATTTCATAATCATTGCCTTGGATATCGTCATAACTTTGCGCTTTTCTATCAATTGCTCGGCAGTAATTTGTTCACCCACCGTATTATTTTCTATCTTGAGAGAAGCCTCTAGTGAAACCTATGGCCCCCAGGTCTATTTTCCATCATATTAGTTTCCGATCTACTATTTTGCAATCTTTTACTTTCCGATCTATAAAACAAAAATACCAAAAATATTTACTTTATCGTTTATCTATCTCTATCAGATCTCACTTTTGCAAATAACTATGAAGCGATTGACAACCCCTTTATCGCGTTGGGTGCAAGTTGTTTGATTGTTTGTGCAGTATTCAGTGATTTGTGCGTTGTCTCCTACTGGATTGATACCCTGGTTCTCAAACTGATGGAAATACTTATCTCTACTTTGCTGCATCACCCTTTCCACTTTAAGGGAAAAACCAACACAAGCTCAAGAAGTAGCAGTGTTCACTGACAGAACTGTTCTCCTCCATCTTGCAGCTATAGAACTTGTTGGAGACTTCATACCTCTCAACCCGGGCATTTGCTTGAAATATTAACTTCAACTCTTGGAACATATCATATGCTCCATGATGTTCAAAACGTCTTTGAAGTCCCGGTTCTAAGCCGCAAAGCATGGCACACTGAACTATCGAGTAGTCATCAGATCGAGCTTGCCAGACGTACATAACACCTGCTTCAGCTCCTACAGCAGGCTTGTCACCTAGCGGTGCATCAAGGACATAATTCTTCTGTGCAGCAATGAGGATAATCCTCAATTTACGGACTCAGTCCATGTAGTTGCTACCATCATCTTTCAACCTAGCTTTCTTTAGGAACGCATTGAAATTCAGGGGAACGGTAGATCGGGCCATTGATCTACAACATAGATATGAAAACTATAAGACTAAGCTCATGATAAATTAAGTTCAATTAATCAAATTACTAATGAACTCCCACTTAAATAAACATCCCTCAAGTTATCTAAGTGATACGTGATCCAAATCAACTAACCCATGTCCGATCATCACGTGAGATGGGGTAGTCATCAATGGTGAACATCTCTATGTTGATCATATCTACTATATGGCTCACGTTTGACCTTTCGGTCTCCAGTGTTCTGAGACCATGTCTGTATATGCTAGGCTCGTCAAGTTTAACCCAAGTATTCTGCAGGTGCAAAATTGGCTTACACCCGTTGTATGTGAACGTAGAGTCTATCACACCCGATCATCACGAGGTGCTTCAAAATGATGAACTTTGGCAATGGTGCATACTTGGGGAGAACACTTTTATCTTGAAATTTAGTGAAGGGATGATCTTATAATGCTTCCGCCGTTCTAAGCAAAATAAGATGCACAAAGGATAAACCTCACATGCAATCAAAATATGTGACATGGTATGGCCATCATCATCTTGTGCTTTTGATCTCCATCTCCAAAGCATCGTCATCATCTCCATCGTCACCGGCTCGACACCTTGATCTCCATCGTTGCGTCAGGGTCATCTCGTCAACTATTGCTTCTACAACTATCGCTAACGCATAGTGATAAAGTAAAGCAATTACATGGCGCTTGCACTTCATACAATAAAGAGACAACCCTAAGGCTCCTGCCGGTTGTCGATATTACAAAACATGATCATCTCATACATCAATATATATCATATCATATCATATCTTGACCATATCACATCACAACATGCCCTGAAAAAACAAGTTAGACGTCCTCTACTTTGTTGTTGCAAGTTTTACGTGGCTGCTACAGTCTTCTAACAAGAACCGTTCTCACCTATGCAAAAACCACAACGGTGATTCATCAAGTTTGATGTTTTAACCTTCTTCAAGGACCGTCCGCAGTCAAATTCGATTCAACTAAAGTAGGAGAAACAGACACCCGCTAGCCACCCTTATGCAAAACTAGTTGCATGTCTGTCGGTGGAATCGGTCTCATGTGCGTGGACCTGTAAGGTTGGTCCGGGCGGCTTCATCCCACAATACCACCGAATCAAAATAAGACGTTGGTGGTAAGCATTATGACTATCACCACCCACAACTCTTTGTGTTCTACTCGTGCATACCATCTACGCATAGACCTGGCTCGGATGCCACTGTTGGGAAATGTTGCATGGAAAACAAAAAAATTCTACGCACATGCAAGATCTATCCATGGAGATGTATAGCAACGAAAGGGGAGAGTGTGTCTACGTACCCTCATAGACCATAAGCGGAAGCATTTAATAACGCGGTTGATGTAGTCGAACTTCTTCGCGCTCTAACCGATCGAGTACCGAACATACGGCACCTCCATGTTCAGCACACATTCAGCTCGGTGATGTCCTCCGCCTTCTTGATCCAGCAAGATGGCGAGGTAGTGGATGAATTCTGGCAGCACGACGGTGTGGTGACGGTGATGGTGAAGCTATCTCCGCAGGGCTTCGCCAAAGCACTACGATAATATGACTGGGGGTGTAAACGGTGGAGGGGGGGCGCTGCACACGGCTAAGCAATTGTTTTGGGTGTGCTAGGCGTCCCCCTCCCACATATATATAGGTGGGAGGGAGAGGGGAGAGGCCAAGGGGTGCCCCATGTAGGTCCGAATCCTACTTGGGCTCCTGCCCTTGGCCGCGCCCCCTGCCATATTTGTCGGAGGGGGGAAGGAAAGGGGGAAGAGGGAAGGAAGGGGCAGGCTGAATCCCCCCTTTCCTTTCCCCCACTTGGGCAGCTGCCATGGGGGGTGCGCCAGCCCCTTGTTGGCGGGTGTGCTCCCCTCTTGTGGCCCAATAGGCCCACTATCCTCCCGGGGGTGTCTGGTACCCCCTCCGGTACTCTCTTGACTATCCGGTACACTCCGAAACACTTCTGGTGTCCGAATACCATCATCCTATATATCAATATTTACCTCTCGACCATTTTGAGACTCCTCGTCATGTCTGTGATCTCATCCAGGACTCCGACCAACATTTGGTCACCAAATCATATAACTCATATAACACTATATCGTCAATGAACTATAAGCGTGCGGACCGTACGGGTTCGAGAACTATGTAGACATGACCAAGACACCTCTCCGGTCAATAACCAATAGCTGAACCTGGATGCCCATATTGGTTCCTATATATTCTACGAAGATCTTTATCGGTCGAACCGTTATGAAAACATACGCAATTCCCTTTGTCCATCGGTATGTTACTTGCCCGAGATTCGATCGTCAGTATCTTCATACCTAGTTCAATCTTGTTACCGGCAAGTCTCTTTACCGGTCATTTTCTGGTTTCGGTCTAGCGCCTTGTTAATCATAGCAAGGGTTGCCGATCCTTGGTTTCCACAGGACGAGCTGAACACGGGGTGCGGTACCGAATCCTTGAGGGAATCCGGATCGTCACTGGTTATCAAGGGCGGGCCTTGATTTTTGTGTGTGGTTTCCACGCCAGGGTTCGAGATCGAGCTGCTTTGGGCCGAGGCTGACCCTTGGCTATCGGCTGCCGCTTTGTCGTAAGGGCTCAAGGCCAGAGGAGTGTTGTGAGGGAGCGGTCCGGCCAAGATTGACTCCTGGCTTCCGCCTCCTGATTCGGCTGAAGGTGGAGTCTAACCGCCGCTTGCAGCGGAGCCCTCCTGGCCCGAAACTATTCGGGGGGTGAGGGCCGACCCGTAGATCGGATCGGAGGGGGACTCCAGAGCGGTCATGGCGAGGCCTGATACGTCCATTTTGCATCATATTTTCCTACTGTTATTTATGATGTTTTTATGCATAATAATGCTTTTTGGAGTAATTCTAATGCCTTTTCTCTCATAATATGCAAGGTACACACAAAGAGGGAGAATTCTGGCAGCTGGAAATCTGGACCTGAAAAAGCTATGTCAGGCTACCTATTCTGCACAACTCCAAATGAGCTGAAACTTTACGGGGATTTTTTATGGAATAAATGAGAAATATTGGAGCCAATAAGTACCAGAGGGGGCCCACCAGGTGGGGACAGTCAACCTGGGCGCGCCAGGGAGCCCAGGCGCGCCCTGGTGAGTTGTGCTCCCCTCGGCCCACCTCCGGTGCCCATCTTCTGGTATATAAGTCATTTTGACCTAGAAAAAATCAAGAGAGGACTTTCGGGACGGAGCGCCACCGTCTCGAGGCGGAACTTGGGCAGGAGCACTTTTGCCCTCCGGTGGAGCGATTCCGTCGGGGGAACTTCCCTCCCGGAGGGGGAAATCATCGTCATCATCGTCACCAACAACTCTCCCATCTTGGGGAGGGCAATCTCCATCAACATCTTCAGCAGCACCATCTCCTCTCAAACCCTAGTTCATCTCTTGTGTTCAATCTTTGTACCGGAACAGTAGACTGGTTCTTGTGGGTGACTAGTAGTGTTGATTACATCTTGTAGTTGATTACTATATGGTTTATTTGGTGGAAGATTATATGTTCAGATCCAATATGCTATTTAATACCCCTTTGATCTTGAGCATGATTATTATACGTGAGTAGTTACTTATGTGTAACACCCCTGTGTAATAAGCACTGTGATCATCTGTTAATTATGCCAAGTCATCTCCATTTGCAATGCTTGACCATAATGTTTAAACACCCCATTTCAATTCTCTCTCTGCAATAAATTCAAATTTAAAGTGCAAATTCAAGTTGCCCAAAAGTTGCAGGAAAAATGTTCATCATCTTGCAAATATTCCATAACATTTACTTGTTAAGGAATACAACATCACTCTTATGCAAATATGAACAGTAGCAAATAAAGCAGAGCAACTCCTGCATATTTAAATGCCAAATCATTTATGAAAAATCCAAATGTAATCATATTTTACACAAACCAATTTCTGGTGTTAGCTAATAATACTCTACAATTATTGGGCTAAGTCACATATTTTGCAAAAGTCATCTGGTGGCTTAGGAATTTGCAAAACAGGAAGGAAAACAGAAAGCAGAGACAGAAAATAAGAAATAAAAAAAGGGCCTAGCGACTACTGTACACTTAGGCCTGGTGCTACAGTAACCGGCCTAGCCATCTAAGGGCCTTCCCCTTTCTCACGTACAGAGGAGGAGGCAGTGGCAATGGCGTGTCGTTCATCCACGCGCCCTGGCCGCTCCTGTCGCCGTGTCGACCATCCGACGGAACCCCGAGATGCATAAGAACCTCCCTGTCGCGGTAGACAAACCCTAATCCCCATTATCCCCCACGTTCACTCTCTGTTTCGATTTAGAACGCGCCCAAGTTTCACCGTGGCTGCACCGTCGTCGTTCGCGTGGCCACCGGCCTCCCCAGCGCTCGGGAGGATGTCCAGGAGTTCCGTCGTCATCGACTCCTTCGCCTAC
Source organism: Thinopyrum elongatum (assembly GCA_011799875.1). Taxonomy (NCBI): domain Eukaryota; kingdom Viridiplantae; phylum Streptophyta; class Magnoliopsida; order Poales; family Poaceae; genus Thinopyrum; species Thinopyrum elongatum. The sequence goes on along the minus strand of CM022298.1, from coordinate 109,378,448 downwards.
CTCCGCTGAATCGAGTTAGGAGGCCCTGTACACTCGGCATCGAGCACATCTTCGTCGGTACATCACCGGCGCTCGACGTCGTTTGCCGCTTCTCCGGTCCACCCCGGCATTCACCGAGCCCACCACCGGACCCGCAGTGAGCTCCACTGCCGATTCCCCCTCTTTCCCCTTCCGATCTGTGTCATTTACGTCGTTGTTCATCGTCGTGGCCGGAGCTTAGTCTATGCGTACTTCGCCCACGGCCTCTGCTGCCGCTGCTGTTCGCTGCTCTACCTAGTGCTGCTGCCCTTGCTGGTCGCCTGCAGCTGCTGCTAAGCACTGCTGCTACGGCTGATGCCGGCCATGGCCGTGCGTGTTTGCGTGCTGTGTGTGTGTGTGTGTGTGCGTGTGTGTGTTGCTGTGTCGTGTGCGTGCTGTGTGTGTGTGCATGAGTGTGTGTGGCCGGCTGGGCCACTGCCCAGTGGGGCCGGCCTAGAAAAAAAATGAAAATGAAAATAATAAATAATAAAAATGATTACTGTTTTAATTAATTAGTTAATTAGTCAGTTAGTTAGATAGTTAATTATTTAGTTAATTAGTTAATTTAGTTAATTAATCTAATTAACTACTGACAGGTGGACCCACTGTCAGCCACATGGGCAAAATGCTGGGTACACTTCTGTGTACGCATAGCATTTTGCTATTTAATTATTTTCGGATTAAATTAATTCCAGAAAAATGCTAAAACCTTTGACAAATCATAGACAAATAACCGTAGCTCGGATCGAAAAACTTTCTACATGAAAGTTGCTCAGAACGACGAGACGAAGCTGACTGTGCCGTCTGTTTCCGTGTCGAGACCCTCTACGAAGGTGAACATGCAACTTTTAGCCTGTTTCCGGTAGATGAATAGTGCTTAACCACTGGTTAACAATTCCAACTTTAACCCTAAAAATAACTATTATGCCTTAGACATGCTTTTAGGCAGCCCTGCACCGCATGTTAGCGTAGCCTGCTCTGTGTTGCTTTGTCTGCCTTGTATTTATACTGTTTCCTCCCCCTCTTCTCTCTCGATAGAGCTTGGTACCGACGCAGCTCCGGTGATTGGCTACACTTCTGACGACTTTGCCTTTGCGGCTGAGCAACCAGGCAAGCCCCCCCTCCCCTTTGATCATCCCGATATCGCCTATTATATTTTCTCATGCTTGCATTAGATTTTGCTACTGTAATTGATTGCTCCTATTCTGTTGCATAGCCTGTTTTTGTAACTACTGTTGATACCTGCCTGATATCCAAACTGCTTAGTATAGGCTGGTTAGTGACCCATCAGAGACCCCACTTTGACCCAACTGCCCCACTGGATAATCAGAAGACGCGATCAACGGGATAGAAGACCAGGCCCCGGCACCGCACTTCACCCCCTTAGTTGTACGACACTACTGGGTTACTATCGAGTGTCGAGGGTGATACCTCGTTAGCACTTCTAATGTTAACCTTGTAGGTTAGTTCATCGGTTATGGTCATCGAGGGTGATTCCTCCTTCTTCACTCCCAATAACGACATTGTCGTGCAACTCCTCAAGAGTGGACCTCGAGGGTGATTCCTCCTTCGTTCACCTTGACAATAACATCAGGTGGAATTCCATCGAGGGTGATTCCTCAGGGTTCCCCTTGGTGTTAGACACACAGTTACTATGGTTACTATGACTTTACAACTGATACTTGGAAAGGCGGGACGACCCTGAGGGGTACCCGCGAATGATGGGATGTCGGGCTGACTTGGAGGTTACCCGTGAGATAACTACAAGGCACGGCCGGGCATTCTTAGCCCTTGCAGCAGGTCCTCGAGACGGGGCGACGAGGTCACATCAATCGTGAGTCTCTGCTCGTTTCCGCAAGCCCCTAGTCCGCTAACGATTTGGATACTTGATCCGAGCAGGCCTACGACCTGATAGCACTAACCATCACGTGGGAATAGTTATGGGCACTCTGCATCGTAGCATCAGCCAAAAGCCCTGTCAGACGTCCAGTTCAGCATTGCGGCACGGTCGGATCATGTCGGCCTTCCGAGGCAACGCTGGTATCCACCCTGCTCGCAACGACCCGGAGTGCACAGGGCGATGGCCCAAGACCCCTGAGCGCTTAGGAGGTAGACTGGCGGGGACCTCTCTACTGATCTCTAGGTAGGGTTGCGGTGTGTCGTTTGGCCGAGGCCGGGCATGACCCAGAAAAGTGTGTTCGGCCGGAGTTAAGCGAGCGTGGTGGGTAAGTTGGTGCACCCTTGCAGGGAAGAAAACATCTATCGATAGCCGGTCCAACGGTAAAGGACACTCGGAGTTGTATCCCGATCAATACAACTAGAACTTGTGATGATAACTGGATATCTGGCTCCGGGATCACTTTCTCGCAGGGAGTCGAGGAAGGATCTCTGGGCGAGACTGTTGCTTGCTACAACGACTACTACATTATACTATGCTATTCTGTACTCTTCTAAATGCTGCAAGACGCTCGAAGATGCTTGAAGATGCTAGTCTTCAATAGGACTAGGCTTTCCCCTCCATTCTGGCATTTCTGCAGCCCAGTCCACAGATACAGCCTTTCTTTGATAATTTTGCATATGCAGTGTAGAACCTTGCTTGCTGAGTACTTCGGAGTACTCACGGTTGCTTTGCTTTCTTTTTCTCCCCATATCAGTTTGTCGTGACAAGATGACGGAGCCCCTGAGTCAGCTGCCCCGCCGACGACTAGTACTACCACCTCGAGGATGGCTTCTTCTACGAGTTGGCTGACGACCAGGAGTAGGTTCGGAGGGTCCCAGGCAGGAGGCCTGCGCCTTTCGATCGTAGTGTTTTCTTTTGCCACGCCTTTTAAAGGCCTTTCTGTCTTTCTTTTATATCTGTACTCAGATATCTGATGCTTCCGCTGATGCTTGTTTGGCATCAAGCTTATGTATTCGAGCCCTTGAGGCCCTGGCTTGTAATATAATGCTTGTATGCCTTTATTTATGTTTTAGAGTTGTGTTGTGATATCTTCAAGTGAGTCCTTAGGCTTGATCATGTGCATTTGCGTGTATGATTAGTGCACGATCGAGCCAGGGGCGTCACAGGTTGGTATCAGAGCCGACTGCCTGTAGGAGTCCCCCTTTCCAACTCCTTGGCCGAAGTTGAGTCTACAAAACCAAAACTATTTTACTAACTTGGCTGTGTGGCTTACGGGCCCACGTCGCCGAATGAGTGGTATTAGGATCTTTTACTCCTCGACCTTTACTCTGGGACTCTGCTCTCTCTTCTATTCGGGTTAAAATTTTTACTAACTCCAACATTAGGTTCTCGTGATCACATCCACCCGGAGTTCTAAAATTATTCCCCCTTGCTTCAAGATTGTTTGCTAGGTTCTGCTTACAGGATCCTCTTATCGAGGGTACCCTGTGTTGTCACTTGCAGAATCCTCGCTCCAGCAGTTTTCTCCGACGTGATGTAGCCTTTGCTATGTCTCGTTGTGTACTTCCTTACCGCGTGCATTCACGCCGCCTAGTTGTCTAGCCTTCCCCTTTCAGCTGTCATAATGCCGGTTTGTAACCGAGACTATGTGTGGATTTGAATGTCTGGTGTGACTATGATGAAGTATCTATTGCACTTCCTTCTGTTGTGCGTGTTACTTCATGAATGATTCCATACACCTGCAGTTCTTCTTACTAAACTGCCCCTGTTGATTGGCAGGATGGCTGATGACCCTCCACCTCCACCCTATATTACCGCAATGATGCAGCAATTTGAATTGAACCGCCAGCTCAACGAGAGTCTGGTAAAACGTTTGGAACGCAACGATGCTCGTCAGGAGCCTGGACCGATCTCGCTGTCAGAATTTGTGCGCCTCAATCCATCTGTTTTCTGTAACTCCACCAATCCTATTGATGCTGATGATTATCTTCATGACATCCTGTTTGAGATGGAGTCAGCTAATGTGGCCCCTGACAGTTACATCACCTTTGCGACATTTCACTTGAAAGGTCCCGCTGCTCAATGGTGGGAAAGCCATAAGGATATGTTACCTGCAGAGACTGTAACCACTTGGCATGAATTTCAGTCAGCTTTTCATGCACGGTACATTCCTCCAGGTCTGATCGACCAGAAGAAGCAGGAGTTCCGCAAACTCTCACAGGGCACAAATACTGTGGATGAATACCAGAGGAAATTTCTTGAATTATCCCGCTATGCTAGAGATGATGTCGACACTGACGCTCGTAAGCAGGAGAAATTCTATGAAGGACTGCGTTCCGATATACAGCTCGCACTTCTTGTCCTTGATTGTGAGGACTTTGCGACGCTTGTCAGTCAAGCCTACCGAGTTGAAACTGGTCTGGCTAAATACCAGGAGTCGCTCAAATGCACTCGTGATGTTGGCTCATCCTCGGGTCAACCTGTTCAAAAACGTCGAGTCTGGATCCCGCACAATGTTTATCACCGACCTGCTCCAACACCAAGGCCATCATATGTTGCACCTCGTATGCCTTCACCACCGAGACAGCTAACAGTTCAGGGTAGACAGCCTAATGCTATGGCAACTCCTCAGGTTGGACCATGTCCTCCTGTTGGTCGTAAGAAGAGCTGTCGAAACCGCCGATTCAGGAACCGTAATATTACACCGGCTGCTATTGTAATTGGCCATGTCAATCATGTCGATGCTGAAAAGGCCCTGAAGGAACCAACAATTGTGATGGGTACCCTTCCTGTTAATTCAGTGCCAGCTTCTGTTCTCTTTGATTCAGGAGCATCGCATGCTTTCGTGTCACAACAATTTGCTCAGTTTCATGGGCTAGGCATGGAAGAATTACCCACTCCTCTAGCGGTTCAATCTCCGGGGTCCAAGTGGCAAACCTCAATGGTAAGCCACCACAACCACATCGAGATTGGAGGTCTACTTTTTTCGACTTCCCTCGTTGTGCTCGGACCATCCAACATTGATATCATTCTTGGTATGGAATGGTTGACAGCGCATAAGGCTCTGATTGATTGTGCCACTAAGATAGTCCAGCTTACTCACCCTTCTGGCCAGGCAGTCAAGTACTTAGCTCGAACAGTTCAGAATGCCGAGAACCAGATATATGTTCTGAATGCATTGAATGCTTCACCTCTTGAAGGCATCGAGAACATTCTAGTTGTTCGTGATTTTCAAGATGTCTTTCCAGAAGAACTTCCAGGAATTCCCCCTGCTAGAGCTGTCGAGTTTGTCATCGACTTGAAACCAGGCACAACTCCTATTGCGAAGCGTCCTTATAAGATGCCTCCTTACCACCTTCTTGAACTTAAGGAAGAGATCGATAAGTCACTTAAGAAGGGTTTCATCCGCCCCAGTTCATCTGCTTGGGGAGCACCTTCCCTCTTTGTCAAGAAGGATGGTACGAATCGGTTGGTTCAAGATTATCGACCAATCAACCAAGCAACAATTCAAAACAAGTATCCGCTTCCCAGAATCAATGATCTGTATGATCAACTTGCCGGTTCCTCAGTATTCTCTAAGCTTGATTTGAGATTGGGATACCACCAGATCCGAGTTCGTGAAGAGGATATTCCGAAGACAGCATTCGTTACTCGCTATGGTTCTTATGAGTACACTGTCATGTCATTTGGCTTAACAAAAGCTCCAACAACCTTCTCCCGGTTAATGAATTACATCTTCATGGATTATCTCGACAAATTCGTCGTGGTATATCTGGATGATATTCTGGTTTATTCGAAGAATGAAGCAGAACATGCCAAACATCTTCGGCTTGTACTGGAGAAGCTGCGTGAACACCAACTGTATGCCAAGTATTCGAAATGTGAGTTCTGGCTTTCTGAAGTAACCTACCTTGGACATGTAATCTCCAAGGATGGCATAGCTGTTAACCCAGAATGAGTTCAGGCTATTCTGGACTGGAATCCTCCGAAGAATGTCAAGCAAGTAAGAAGTTTTCTCGGCCTTGCAAGCTATTGCCGTCGCTTTGTTGAGAATTTCTCAAAGATTGCTAAGCCTTTGACTGATTTGCTTCACAAGGGCGTTAAGTTTGAATGGACAGCAAAATGTCAGGAAAGTTTTCAAACACTCAAAGACAAACTGACATCTGCCCCAGTACTTGCTCCTCCAGATTCTTGCAAAGACTTCGTGATTTATTGTGATGCCTCCCGTGAAGGATTAGGCTGTGTCCTAATGCAAGAGCGTAAAGTGATTGCCTATGGCTCTCGTCAGTTGCGCCCGCATGAAGAGAATTATCCGGTACATGATCTAGAACTAGCTGCTGTCATCTATGCACTGTAGTTGTGGCGACATTACCTCCTCGGTAATCATTGCGAGATATACACGGATCATAAAAGTCTGAAGTACTTGTTCACTCAGCCATCTCTAAACCTCCGTCAGCAAAGATGGATGGAGACCATTGCGGACTATGATTTGGGTATTTCTTATACCCCTGGAAAGGCTAATGTAATGGCTAATGCGTTGAGCCATAAATCCTATTGATGTGAACTTGAAGTCCAGCTAGAGCAACCACTTCTGTATGAAGAGCTTCAAAAGCTAAATATCGAGATAGTTCCTCAAGAATACATAAAAACCTTGGTTGTTGAACCAGACCTTGAGAAGGCCGTTAAGAGGGCACAAGCTAAAGATGTTGAAGTTGATTTGATGAAGAAAGATCTTTACCTTGAAAAGTACAGGGATTTCTCGCTGTCTGAAGATGGAACCTTGTATTTCAGAGACCGCATTATCGTACCTCACTTCGAGCTTATGATTGACAAGGTCATGAAGGAGGCACATGATACTCCACTGTCTATTCATCCGGGTAGCACCAAGATGTATCGTGATCTCCGTCAAAGGTATTGGTGGTCTAAAATGAAGCAAGACATTGCTCGATATGTTGCTGAATGTGATGTGTGTAGTCGTGTTAAAGCAGAACATCAGAAGCCTGTTGGAATTCTACAACCACTACCTATTCCTTTATGGAAATGGGATAAAGTGCAAATGGATTTCATTATTGGCCTTCCCAAGTCACAGAAGGGTCACGATGCTATTCTTGTAGTCGTCGACCAACTCTCTAAGGTTGCACACTTTCTGCCTGTCAAGGAGACTATCACTGCTAGTCAGTTAGCAGAGTTGTATATCTCCAGAATTGTATCACTTCACGGTATTCCGAAGGAGATCAGTTCGGACCGTGGCGGTCTTTTCACCTCAAAGTTCTGGGAAAGTTTCCAACAAGCTATGGGAACTCATATCACGTGGAGTTCAGCATATCACCCCCAGTCCCAAGGCCAAGTCGAACGAGTAAGTCAAGTACTTGAAGACATGCTGCTAGCTTGTGTTATTTCTTTCGGTAAGAAGTGGGAAGAGTCCCTCCCTTACACTGAATTCTCTTATAACAACAGCTATCAAGCCAGCTTGAAAATGGCCCCCTTCGAAGTTCTATATGGATGTAAGTGTCGAACCCCTCTGAATTGGTCAGAAGCTGGGGAACGACCGCTCGTGGGACCAGACATTATTCAACATGCCGAAGAACAAGTCCGTATTGTCTGAGAAAATCTCAAAGCGGCTCAGGACCGCCAAAAGACCTACTATGATCGCAAACGATGGGGTTTGACTTATCAAGTTGGTGATCAAGCTTATCTGCGTGTCACACCTATGAAGGGCACTCATCATTTAGGAATCAAGGGCAAGTTAGCTCCACGCTACATTGGTCCTTTCTGCATTGTTGCTAGACGTGGTCAGGTGGCATACAAATTGGAGTTGCCGCCACAATTCTCTCATATCCACGACGTCTTCCATGTGTCGCAACTTCGTAAATGCTTCAAGGAGTCTCCGCACCGAGCAGTGGATCATGAGATGCTCGAATTGCAAGATGACCTATCTTAGAAGGAGCATCCAATCCGTATTCGCGATGAAGCTGAACATCGGACCCGTCAGAAGGTTACCAAGTTCCTCAAAGTGCAGTGGTCAAATCATACAGAAGATGAAGCCACTTGGGAACGCGAGGATAACCTCCATGCTGAATACCCCGATCTTTTCCCCTCTACTTCTTAATTCTCGGGACGAGAATTTCTTTTAGAGGAGAAGAATTTGTAACACCCCTGTGTAATAAGCACTGTGATCATCTGTTAATTATGCCAAGTCATCTCCAATTGCAATGCTTGATCATAATGTTTAAACACCCCATTTCAATTCTCTCTCTGCAATCAATTCAAATTTAAAGTGCAAATTCAAGTTGCCCAAAAGTTGCGGGAAAAATGTTCATCATCTTGCAAATATTCCATAACATTTACTTGTTAAGGAATACAACATCACTCTTATGCAAATATGAACAGTAGCAAATAAAGCAGAGCAACTCCTGCATATTTAAATGCCAAATCATTTATGAAATCCAAATGTAATCATATTTTACCCAAACTAATTTCTGGTGTTAGCTAATAATACTTTACAATTATTGGGCTAAGTCACATATTTTGCAAAAGTCATTTGGTGGCTTAGGAATTTGCAAAACAGGAAGGAAAACAGAAAACAGAGACAGAAAATAAGAAATAAAAAAAAGGGCCTAGCGACTACTGTACACTTAGGCCTGGTGCTACAGTAACAGGCCTAGCCCATCTAAGGTCCTTCCCCTTTCTCACTTACAGAGGAGGAGGCAGTGGCAATGGTGTGTCGTTCATCCACGCGCCCTGGCCGCTCCTGTCGCCGTGTTGACCATCCGACGGAACCCCGAGATGCATAAGAACCTCCCCGTCACGGTAGACAAACCCTAATCCCCATTCTCACCCTCGTTCACTCTCTGTTTCGATTTAGAACGCGCTCGAGTTTCACCATTGCTGCGCCGTCGTCGTTCGCGTGGCCACCGGCCTCCCCGGTGCTCAGGAGGATGTCCAGGAGTTCCGTCGTCGTCGACTCCTTCGCCTACCTCCGCTGAATCGAGTTAGGAGGCTCTGTACTCTAGGAATCGAGCACATCTTCGTCGGTACATCACCGGCGTTCGACGTCGTTTGCCGCTTCTCCGGTCCACCCCGGCCTTCACCGAGCCCACCACCGGACCCGCAGTGAGCTCCACTGCCGATTCCCCCCCTTTCCCCTTCCGATCTGTGTCGTTTACGCCGTTGTTCATCGTCGTGGCCGGAGCTTAGTCTCTGCGTACTTCGCCCGCGGCCTCTGCTGCTGCTCGCTGTCGCTGCTGTTCGCTGCTCTGCCTGCTGCTCTGCCTAGTGATGCTGCCCTTGCTGGTCGCCTGCTGCTGCTACTAAGCGCTGCTGCTACGGCTGATGCCGGCCATGGCCGTGCGTGTGGGCGTGCTGTGTTTGTGTGTGTGCGTGTGTGTGTTGATGTGTGGTGTGCGTGCTGTGTGTGTGTGCATGAGTGTGTGTGGCCGGCTGGTCCATTGCCCAGTGGGGCCGGCCTAGAAAAAAAATGAAAATAATAAAGAATAAAAATGATTACTATTTTAATTAATTAGTTAATTAGTTAGTTAGTTAGATAGTTAATTATTTAGTTAATTAGTAAATTTAGTTAATTAACCTAATTAACTACTGACAGGTGGACCCACTGTCAGCCACATGGGCAAAATGCTAGGTACATTTCTGTGTACCCATAGCATTTTGCTATTTAATTATTTTCGGATTAAATTAATTTCAAAAAAATGCTAAAACCTTTGACAAATCATAGACAAATAACCGTAGCTCGGATCGAAAAACTTTCTACATGAAAGTTGCTCAGAACGACGAGACGAAGCTGACTGTGCCGTCTGTTTTCGTGTCGAGACCATCTACGGAGGTGAACCCACAACTTTTAGCGTGTTTTCGGTAGATGAATAGTGCTTAACCACCGGTTAATAATTCCAACTTTAACCCTAAAAATAACTATTACGCCTTAGACACGCTTTTAGGCAGCCCTGCACCGCACGTTAGCGTAGCCTGCTCTGTGTTGCTTTGTCTGCCTTGTATTTATACTGTTTCCTCCCCCTCTTCTCTCTCGATAGAGCCCGGTACCGACGCAGCTCCGGTGATTGGCTACACTTCTGACGACTCTGCCTATGCCGCCGAGCAACCAGGCAAGCCCCCCCCCCCTTTGATCATCCCGATATCGCCTATTATATTTTCTCATGCTTGCATTAGATTTTGCTACTGTAATTGATTGCTCCTATTCTGTTGCATAGCCTGTTTTTGTAACTACTGTTGATACCTGCCTGATATCCAAACTGCTTAGTATAGGCTGGTTAGTGACCCATCAGAGACCCCACTTTGACCCAACTGCCCCACTGGATAATCAGAAGACCCGATCAACGGGATCGAAGACCAGGCCCCGGCACCGCACTTCACCCCCTTAGTTGTACGACACTACTGGGTTACTATCGAGTGCCGAGGGTGAAACCTCGTCAGCACTTCTGCTGTTAACCTTGTAGGTTAGTTCTTCGGTTATGGTCATCGACGGTGATTCCTCCTTCTCCACTCCCGATAACGACACTGTCGTGCAACTCCTCAAGAGTGGACCTCGAGGGTGATTCCTCCTTCGTTCACCTTGACGATAACATCAGGTGGAATTCCATCGAGGGTGATTTCTCAGGGTTCCCCTTGGTGTTAGACACACAGTTACTATGGTTACTGTGACTTTACAACTGATACTTGGAAAGACGGGATGACCCTGAGGGGTACCCGCGAATGATGGGATGTCGGGCTGACTTTGAGGTTACCCGTGAGATAACTACGAGGCGCGGCCGGGCATTCTTAGCCCTTGCAGCAGGTCCTCGAGACGGGGCGATGGGGTCACATCAATCGTGAGTCTCTGCTCGTTTCCGCAAGCCCCTAGTCCTCTAACGATTTGGATATTTGATCCGAGCAGGCCTACGGCCTGATACCACTAACCATCACGTGGGAATAGTTATGGGCACTCTACATCGTATCATCAGCTGAAAGCTCTGTCAGATGTCCAGTTCAGCATTGCGGCACGGTCGGATCGTGTCGGCCTTCCGAGGCGATGCTGGTATCCACCCTGCTCGCAACGACCCGGAGTGCACAGGGCGATGGCCCAAGACCCCTGAGTGCTTAGGAGGTAGACCGGCGGGGACCTCTCTACTAAGCTCTTGGTAGGGTTGCGGTGTGTCGTTTGGCCGAGGGCGGGCATGACCCAGAAAAGTGTGTCCGGGCGGAGTTAAGCGAGTGTGGTGGGTAAGTTGGTGCACCCATGCAGGGAAGAAAACATCTATCGATAGCCGGTCCTACAGTAAAGGACACTCGGAGTTGTATCCCGATCAATACAACTAGAACTTGTGATGATAACTGGATATGTGGCTCTGGGATCGCTTTCTCGCAGGGAGTCGAGGAAGGATCTGTGGGCGAGACTGTTGCTTGCTACAACCACTACTACATTATACTATGCTATTCTGTACTCTTCTAAATGCTGCAAGACGCTCAAAGATGCTTGAAGATGCTAGTCTTCGATAGGACTAGGCTTTCCCCTCCATTCTGGCATTTCTGCAGCCCAGTCCACAGATACAGCCTTTCTTTGATAATTTTGCATATGTAGTGTAGATCCTTGCTTGCTGAGTACTTCGGAGTACTCACGGTTGCTTTGCTTTCTTTTTCTCCCCATATCAGTTTGTCGTGACCAGATGACGGAGCCCCTGAGTCAGCTGCCCCGCCGACGACTACTACTACCACCTCGAGGATAGCTTCTTCTACGAGTTGGCTGACGACCAGGAGTAGGTTCGGAGGGTCCCAGGCAGGAGGCCTGCGCCTTTCGATCGTAGTGTTTTCTTTTGCCATGCCTTTTTAAGGCCTTTCTGTCTTTCTATTATATCTGTACTCAGATATCTGACGCTTCCGCTGATGCTTGTTTGGCATCAAGCTTATGTATTCGAGCCCTCGAGGCCCTGGCTTGTAATATAAAGCTTGGATGCCTTTATTTATGTTTTAGAGTTGTGTTGTGATATCTTCAAGTGAGTCCTTAGGCTTGATCATGTGCATTTGCATGTATGATTAGTGCACGATCGAGCCAGGGGCGTCACATTATGTTCTTGAGGTCACAGGAGAAATCATGTTGCAAGTAATCATGTGAACTTGATATGTGTTCGATATTTTAATAGTATGTGTGTTGTGATTCCCTTAGTGGTGTCATGTGAACGTCGACTACATGACACTTCACCATATTTGGGCCTAAGGGAATGCATTGTGGAGTAGTTATTAGATGATGGGTTGCGAGAGTGACAGAAGCTTAAACCCTACTTTATGCGTTATTCCGTAAGGGACCGATTGGATCCAAAAGCTTAATGCTATGGTTAGAATTTATTCTTAATACTTTTCTCATAGTTGCGGATGCTTGCGAGGGGGTTAATCATAAGTAGGAGGTTTGTTCAAGTAAGAACAGCACCTAAGCACCGGTCCACCCACATATCAAATTATCAAAGTAGCAAACACGAATCAAACCAACATGATGAAAGTGACTAGATGAAATTCCCGTGTACCCTCAAGAACGGTTTGCTTATTATAGTAGACCGTTTTGGCCTGTCCTTTGCCTCAAAAGCATTGGGCTACCTTGCTGCACTTTTGTTACTACTATTGTTACTTGCTCATTACAAATTATCTGGCCATCAAACTACTCTGCTACTTACAATTTCAGTACTTGCAGACATTACCTTGCTGAAAACCGCTTGTCATTTCCTTCTGCTCCTCATTGGGTTCGACCTCTTACTTATCGAAAAGGCTACAATTGATCCCATATACTTGTGGGTCATCAAGGCTATTTTTTGGCGCCATTTCCGGGGAGTGAAGCGCTTTTGGTAAGTGGAAATTGGTAAGGAAAAATTATTACTACGTGCTGAAATTTATTGTCACTTGTTACTATGGAAAACAATCCTTTGAGGGGTTTGTTCAGGGTATCTTCACCTCGACCGGAACCACAATTAGTTACCCCTCAACCTACTGCACCTACTTAAAATATTGAATATGAAATTCCTTCGGGTATGATAGAACAACTGCTAGCTAATCCTTATGCAGGAGATGGAACCGAACATCCTGATATGCACTTGATATATGTGGAAGAAATTTGTGGATTGTTTAAGCTTGCAGGTTTACCCGGGGATGAAGTTAATAAGAAGGTTTTCCCTTTATCTTTGAAGGGAAAGGCATTGGCATGGTATAGGCTATGCGATGATATTGGAATTGGAATCGATTGAAATTGGAGTTTCACCAAAAAAATTATCCTATGCATCTAGTTCATCGTGACCGGAATTACATATATAATTTTTGGCCTCGTGAAGGAGAAATTATCGCTCTAGCTTGGGGGAGGCTTAAGTCAATGTTATATTCATGCCCCAATCATGAGCTCTCAAGAGAAATTATTATTCAGAATTTTTATGCTCGGCTTTCTCGTGATGATCAATCCATGCTTGATACTTCTTGTACTGGTTCCTTTATGAAGAAGACCATTAAATTCAGGTGGGATCTTTTGGAAAGAATTAAATGAAACTCTAAAGATTGGGAACTCGACGAAGGTAAAGAGTCAGGTATTAAGCTTAAGTATGATTGTGTTAAATCTTTTATGAATACCGATGCTTTTCAAAAGTTTAGCACTAAATATGGACTTGACTCTGAGATAGTAGCCTCCTTTTGTGAATCATTTGCTACTCATGTTGATCTCCCCAAGGAGAAGTGGTTCAAATATCACCCACCTATTAGAGAGGAAATTAAAGAACCGGTACCAGCTAAATAGGAAACTATTATTTATAATGTTGATCCAGTTGTTCCTACTGCTTATATTTAGAAACCACCTTTCCCTGTTAGGATAAAGGAACATGCTAAAGTTTCAACTGTGGTCAACAAAAGTTATATTAGAACACCTAAACCTGATGAACAAATCAAAGTAGAACCTAGTGTTGCTATGGTTAAGGATCTCCTGGAAGAAAACATAGATGGGCATGTTATTTACTTCTGTAATGAAGCTACTAGAATTGTCAAACCTGATAAGTCAGATATTCGTAGACCCGTTGTTGGCATGCCCGTTGTCTCAGTTAAAATAGGAGATCACTGTTATCATGGTTTATGCGACATAGGTGCTAGTGTGAGTGCTATTCCCTTTACCTTATATCAAGAAATTATGAATGACATAGTACCCGCTAAGATAGAAGACATAGATGTTACTATTAAACTTGCTAATAGAGACACCATATCACCAATTGGGATTGTTAGAGATGTTGAAGTCTTGTGTGGGAAAATAAAATACCCTACTGATTTTCTTGTTCTTGGTTCCCCACAAGATGATTTTTGTCCCATTATCTTTGGTAGACCTTTCTTGAACACCGTTAATGCTAAAATGGATTGTAAGAAACAAACTGTCGGTGTCAGTTTTGGTGATGAGTCTCATGAGTTTAACTTTTCCAAGTTTAGTAGAAAACCTCATAAAAAAGAATTGACTAGTAAGGATGAAATAATTGGTCTTGCTTCTATTGTTGTGCCTCCTACTGATCCTTTAGAACAATATCTGCTAGACCATGAAAATGATTTACATATGCATGAAAGAAATGAAATACATAAGATTTTCTTTGAACAACGTCCTCTGCTTAAACACAATTTGCCTATTGAAACTCTAGGAGGTCCTCCTCCACCTAAAGGTGATCCTGTGTTTGAATTAAAACAATTGCCAGACACTTTGAAATATGCTTAAGTTGATGAGAAAAAGATATATCCTGTTATTATTAGTGCTAACCTTTCAGAACATGAAGAAGAAAGACTATTAAAAGTTCTAAGGAAGCACCGAGCTGCTATTGGATATACTCTTGATGATCTTAAAGTCATTAGTCCCACTCTATGCCAGCACAAAATTAATATGGAACCTGATGCTAAACCCGTTGTTGATCACCAACGTCGGTTAAATCCGAAGATGAAAGAAGTGGTAAGAACGGAAATATTAAAACTTCTAGAAGCAGGTATAATCTATCCTATAGCTGATAGTAGGTGGGTAAGTCCTGTTCATTGTGTCCCTAAGAAGGGAGGAATTACTGTTGTTCATAATGATGAAAATGAACTCATCCCACAAAGAATTGTTACAGGCTATAGAATGGTAATTGATTTTAGAAAATTAAACAAAGCAACTAGAAAAGATCATTACCCTTTGCCTTTTATTGATCAAATGCTAGAAAGATTGTCAAAGCACACACATTTTTGTTTCCTTGATGGATATTCTGGTTTTTCACAAATACCTGTTTCTCAACCTGATCAAGAAAAGACCACTTTCACTTGTCCCTTTGGAACTTATGCTTATAGACGTATGCCTTTAGGTTTATGCAATGCACCTGCTACCTTTCAAAGATAAATGACTGCTATATTCTCTGACTTTTGTGAAAAGATTGTTGGGGTTTTCATGGATGACTTTTCTGTTTATGGGAAGTCTTTTGATGATTGTTTAAGCAATCTTGATCGAGTTTTGCAGAGATGTGAGCAAACAAATCTTGTCTTGAATTGGGAGAAGTGCCACTTTATGGTTAATGAAGGTATTGTTTTGGGCCATAAAATTTCAGAAAGAGGTATTGAGGTGGACAAAGCTAAGGTTGATGGAATTTAGAAAATGCCATGTCCTAAAGATATCAAAGGTATTCGTAGTTTCCTTGGTCATGCTAGTTTCTATAGGAGATTTATCATAGACTTTTCTAAAATTTCTAGGCCTCTTACAAATCTTTTGCAAAAGGACACTCCTTTTGTTTTTTATGATGATTGTTTAGAAGCCTTCGAAACACTCAAGAAAGCCTTAATTACTGCACCTATTATTCAACCACCTGATTGGAACTTGCCTTTTGAAATTATGTGTGATGCTAGTGATTATGCTGTTGGTGCTATTCTAGGACAAAGAGTTGATAAGAAAGTAAATGTTATCCATTATGCTAGTAAAACTCTAGACAGTGCCCAACGAAATTATGCTACTACTGAAAAATAATTCTTAGCAGTTGTGTTTGCTTGTGATAAATTTAGATCCTACATTGTTGATTCTAAAGTGACTGTTCACACCGATCATGCTGCTATAAAATATCTTATGGAAAAGAAAGATGCTAAACCTAGACTCATTAGGTGGGTTCTCTTGCTACAAGAATTTGATTTGCATATTACTGATAGAAAAGGAGCAGAGAATCCCGTAGCTGATAACATGTCTAGGCTTGAAATTGTCCTTAATGACCCACTACCTATTGATGATAGCTTTCCTGATGAGCAGTTAGCTACAATAAATGTTTCTAATAACACTCCTTGGTATGCTGATTATGCTAATTACATTGTTGCTAAATATTTACCACCTAGCTTTACATACCAACAAAAGAAAAAATTCTTCTATGATTTAAGACATTACTTCTGGGATGACCCACATCTTTATAAAGAAGGAGTAGATGGTATTATTAAATGTTGTGTACCTAAGCATGAACAGGGACAAATCCTACGGAAATGTCACTCCGAAGCTTATGGAGGACATCATGCGGGAGACAGAACTGCTCATAAGGTAATGCAATCTGGTTTTTATTGGCCTACTCTCTTCAAGGATGCTCGTAAGTTCGTCTTATCTTGTGATGAATGTCAAAGAATAGGTAATATCGGTAAGCGTCAAGAAATGCCTATGAATTATTCTCTTGCTATTTAACCATTTGATGTTTGTGGATTTGATTTCATGGGACCTTTTCCTTCCTCTAATGGGTATACTCATATTTTGGTTGCTGTTGATTATGTTACTAAGTGGGTAGAAGCTATTCCAACCAGTAGTGCTGATCACAACACCTCTATTAAAATGCTTAAGGAAGTTATTTTCCCAAGGTTTGGAGTCCCTAGATATTTAATGACTGATGGTGGTTCACACTTTATTCATGGTGCTTTCCGTAAACTGCTTGCCAAGTATGATGTTAACCATAGAATTGCATCACCCTATCATCCTTAGTCTAGTGGTCAAGTTGAACTTAGCAATAGAGAAATAAAATTAATTTTGCAAAAGTATGTCAATAGGTCCCGGAAGAATTGGTCTAAGAAATTAGATGATGCACTTTGGGCTTATAGAACAGCATATAAAAATCCTATGGGTATGTCTCCTTATAAAATGGTTTATGGAAAAGCTTGTCATTTGCCTCTTGAGTTAGAACATAAAGCATATTGGGCAATTAAAGAACTCAACTATGATTTCAAACTTGCCGGTGAAAAGAGGTTATTTGATATTAGCTCATTAGATGAATGGAGAACCCAAGCTTATGAAAATGCCAAGTTATTTAAAGAAAAAGTTAAAAGATGGCATGATAAAAGAATCCAAAAGCATGAGTTCAAAGTTGGAGAATATGTTCTTTTGTACTACTCTCGTTTTAGATTCTTTGCAGGAAAAATCCTCTCCAAATGGGAAGGTCCCTATGTTATCGAGGAGGTTTATCGGTCTAGGGCTATCAAAAAAATAATGCCGCAGGAACTAACCCGAAGGCTGTTAATGGGCAACGAATAAAACATTATATCTCAGGTACGCCCATTAATGTTGAAAGTAATATTATCCAAACTATGACACCGAAAGAACACATAAAAGAGTCCTTCCGGAACACTCCAGAATCGTGAAAAAAGAGGAGGTACGTGATACGGTAAGTAAACGGACTCCGAAAAATCCGCAAAAATTGTTTTTGTCAGTTTTGGAATATTTAGAAAATTAGGAATATAAGAAGCAACCAGGAAGGCACACCTGGTGGCCACAAGACACCAGGGCGCGCCTGGCTTGCCAGGCGCGCCAAGGTGGGTTGTGCCCACCTCGGGTACCTTCCGGACTCCGTTTTTCTTCCGTTTGCTTGTTTCCCAAGATAAAAAAATCTTTATATACCCCCGAACCTATTGAGCTCCATATCGCGGAGAAATCTCCTATTTTCTTTTCCTTGTTGTTTTCTGACAAATCTAATCCACCATGGCCGCCTCAAGCTCCTCCAAGGAGAAGTTCTTCGAGAATGTCATCAACCCATATCTACGGGAGGTGATGCAGCACCCTTAAGCTATCCAGATGCGTGAGGGGGTGCTCCACATCCGCGATGTGCAAGGACCCAAGGGGACTGGATCCGTGGAGGTTAGGCTTGAAGCTGTGGAGCAGGACATTTTCCGGTGCAAGGGGATGGTGGAACATGGACTCAATGCCAATCACCTCATGATCGCGGACTACACCCGTGATCTCAAGGTGGAGGGCAAGTCCATAAAGGACATCGTCTTCTCCTTCAACGAGCAAATCAACTTCTTCCAGAGCCAGATCTACGACCTCCAAAACCAAGTCTTTGAATATGAGGCAAGGTTTAAAGGTATGAGTTTGGCTACCAGTTGCAGGACCCGTGAGACTCACTCCTCCTCTTATAATGGTGAGCCCCTGCCATGGAAACCCGAGGACAAGATCGCTTCTACTTCATCACCACCACCACCTCCTTCTTCATCACCAAAAGAAAATTGAGTATCGGGTATGGGCACTCCCCTTGGCTTCCGCCAAGCTTGGGGGAGGTGCCTCGGTATCGTATCACCCCCACTATCTTTTGCCTTTACTTTTCTTAGTTCGATCCATGGTTATCTTTTGCTTTAGATGAATAAAAGTTTAGTTCGATCCTTTCTTTTTGAGAGCTTGCTTAGTAATCCATCCTTGTAATCGTGTGCGAGATATATAATAAATTTTAGTTTGAGTTTTTACTTTCTTTACTTTCATGTTTCAATAAAGAAAAAGGAAATAAATGAAAAGATCATATGTTAATCCTATGGTAGGTGATAACACCACATAAGGAAAAGTATAAGTAGAAAATTTTAATAGAGATTGACAAACATAGCATTAGTCAATGATGCAACTCATGAAAGAATTAATAAGGGAAGAGAAGATTCACATATAAATACACTATCATGGAAATCTTTTGTGATTGTGAGCCCCCATCAAAATAGTATATGCCAAAATTGTGGACGTTGGACAAGGAAGACAACCTAATGATTTATGTTTGCTCATATTCACATAGAAGTTATATTGTCATAGATCCTTCAACATGTGGTGCTTGCCCCCCATCTTTGCTAGCCAAAAATTCCGCACTAAGTAGAGATACTACTTGTGCATCCAGAAAACCCTTAAACCCAAATCTTATTTTCGAGAGTCCACCATATCTACCTATGGATTGAGTAAGATCCTTCAAGTAAGTTGTCATCGGTGCAATAAGGCAATAAAAATTGCTTTTAAAAGTGTGAGATCATTTAGTGGAAGAGAAAATTGAGCGTTGTACGAACTTGTGATGGTGAAGAATAAAAGCGACAGACTGCATAATAAAGGTTGCCATCAGAAGGGGCAATATAACGTGACGTTCTTTTGCATTAAGGGGTTGAGCATACAAACAAATAAGCGCATGGCAACCTCTGCTTCCCTCTGTGAAGGGCCTATCTTTTACTTTTATGTATTTACTTTTTTGCAAGAGTCAAAGTTCTTCTCTGTTTTCCTTTTATTTTTCTCCTTTGGCAAGCATCATGTGGTGAGGAAAGATCTAGGCACATATGTCCAGTTGAATATGGGCAGCATGAGTTATTATTGTTGACATCACCCTTGAGGTGAATACGTTGGGAGGCGAAACTATAAGCCCCTATCTTTCTATGTGTCCGGTTGAAACATTTTGCTCATGTGTATGCGGTGAGTGTTAGCAATCATAGAAGACTATATGATGGTTGAGTATGTGGACTTTCCTAAAGGCTCCGATACGCGACCCTTCCTGAAAAGATGATGAATTGTAGTTGCAAAGTTGACTGAGAACATAGTTTGTTGGTTTCTAATAGAGTTTATGCTTTACACTTTGATTGTGTGATGAATTGTTACTTATTCATCAGAAGTCTATGATAAAAGTTCTATGATAAAAGTTTTATGTTAAAGTTTGTTGCTGTTATAATAAAATTACATGATGCTTCTACGTCCGTATTTTGTTTTTATCGACACCTCTCCTGTCAGGACCCCGATTCTAAGTCACACCGATCTAGCCTGTAACACATCATATCACTTTGTGGCCTCACGCACGGTATTCCCACGGGTGTCGCCTTACCATGGCCCGAGATCGTTTGCGCCTTTTGGCTCACGTATATGATAGTGTTGCTAGCATCCATATGACAGAGAACCCGGGCCGACATGGCTAGTCGTGAACCCAAAGCGGCGCTAACTTACGGGGACAGGCATACATGAATCAACATCGAGCATGTCGGTCAGCAGCGTGTGAATCCGGGCTGTAGCACTGGGCTAGCAGGACTCCGGGAACCCGGGCTGTAGCAGGCTAGGCAGGACTCCGGATATCACCGCGTGACATTTCCCCGAAGGGATAGACACAGGAACGAAGTGAAACACATGCCGGCCAGTCTAAGTGTTCCGGAGCAGCAGTGCTAGGCTAGCAGGACTCCGGTAAACCGGGCTGTAGCGGACTACCAAGGCTCAGTGGAGACACCAGACTACATTTCCCCATAAGAGAGGCTGCCAAGGATAAACAACTAGATAGTCGGATCCCACACATACCAAGCATTTCAATCATACACACAATATGCTCGATATGTGTAAATACAACATGGCATCACAACAAAACTCTACAACTCAAAGTACTTTATTTAAAAGGCTCTGGGGAGCCATACATAACATGTTCATACAGATAGGGGTCACACGACCCGACACTCAAGTCATACAAACATACAAGCACATGCGGAAGCAACTAGTCTGAGTACAGACACTAGAAAGAAAGAAGGCTTGACGAAGCCTGTCTATCTACATAGGCCCTTCACAAGCTCAGGTCACCACCTAGGTGGCAAGTCACTCGTCAACGTCGAGATCTACATAGAACCCTTCGGAGGGGGCGGTGTTCTCGTCTGCAATAATTATTAAAGCAACATGAGTACAAAGGTACTCAGCAAGTCTTACAACAGATCCTAATATACATGCGCATTCTCAAGAAGGGTGGTGGAGTTATTGCAGCAAGCCAGCTTTGACTCTTGGCTACGCTATCCTACGAGACATCACTTGTGAAATTAGTTTTCGCACACGAGTCCACTAATCACCATCACAATACTCCACCGTGGATCCTCCCTCGTAATCCTACGAGAGGGCCATCCGCGGTACTCACACTTATCTTGAGTCTTTTAGTAGTAACCATTAACTTGTCTATGAACTGCATAAGTGACCAAGTAGTCCTTTACCGTGGACGCGGCTATTCGAACAGTTTTATACCCTGCAGGGGTGTACTTCTTCACACATGCTTTCACCACTTATCGCCGCTACACGACATGTACCCGGCAACCTTCAAGCGGAAGCCCAGCGAGGGTGTCGGCCATGACCTGACTAAACACACGAGTCTCTAGTCCAGGTTTATCGCCTATTCGGGTTCCATCCGCAAGGAAATCCGGCCGGGGTGTCCTCAACGGCCCCAAACGATGTGTGCAGGGTTCCCGAGACACCAAACGGGCGACCCGGTACACCGTGCCACGTGCCTACCGCATCACAGCCCACCCCTAAGGTCAGCGCTGCGCACGGCCTCCAGCAACTACAAACACCAGAAACTACTTGCAACTCCTGGACAGAGGACGGGGTGGTTAATAAGTCGAGAGAGTCAATTAAGGATCCCAATGTGTGGTAGTAGCTGAATCTTAAATCACGCATACAGATCTCAGTTCTTAAGGACGGCCTCAATGAAACAACCCACCATGTACTCCTACATGGCCTCTCATCGATACCTTTACCAAAACATGTTCAACACTTCACCCTCATTACCGACACAACCATCCACTCTAGTTCATCACCTTGATGAGCCAGACCTGACACAACTCTAAGCATAGCAGGCATAGCAGGGTAGGAAACACAGACATGGCTCAATCAACTCCTACACATGCTAGTGGGTTTCATCTAGTTACTGTGGCAATGACAGGTCATGCAGAGGATATGGGTTCAACTACGGCAACACACAGCAGTTTGAAACGCGTTGTCTTAATGCAGTAAACGAGAGCAGAAGCGAGAAGATGGGTTTGTATCGAAATGATCAATGGGGTTGCTTGCCTGACAGAGTGGTAGTGGAATACTGCCCTTCAGTTGGATACTCGTGAATATCCTCGGAGGCAGAACCTACCACGAAGAACACATCGAAACACAATCATCAAATGGCAATATGCAACAATATGATGCATGCTATGACATGGCAAAATGAGTGTGTTTTGGCTAATGCATCTTAGAACAGGTTGGTTTGAGTTCATTTGAATCAAGGATTCAAATGCAAACCCAAAATAAGAGGTCATATTAGTGCATTAACTTGTTTCATCTAATCAGCAAGGTTAAAGTGTTCTGACATGCATGAAACCAGTACAGATGGAAAGATTGGATTTTTCTGATCCAAAATCATATATAATTTGTTTGATTTGGAGCTACGGTTGAATTACTATGAATTTTTGAAGTTTGTAGTATTTTCTGGAATTTCCTGAATAAAAATAAATCCAAAAAAATACTTATTGCGTCAGCATTACGTCAGGGTGATGTCAGCAGTCAACGGGGTCGGTCCAGGTCAAACCTGGCCAGTGGGTCCCGCGTGTCAGTGTCATTAGTCTAACTAATTTTTAGTTAGTCCTAATCCTAAGTTAATTAGCAGGCGGGTCCCACCTGTCATAGACCCAGGGGGGTCAAACTGGGTCAGCGGGGTCAAACCCGCCGGCGTTTAGCCGCCGGCGAGGCCAGACGCGGCGGGGCAGTGCGGGATTCATGCTCCGGCGACCAAAACGACGGCGGAGCACATCTACGTGATGCGGGGAGTGAGCCGCGTCGAGTGGTGGCAGTGGGTGGAGCTGGGGTGGCCGGAAACGACGCCGGCGACGAGCTGTGCGGCTGCCGGAGTTCGGGCGAGCTCGGGCTCTTCGCTAGGGGGCACGGCGAGGTGCGTGGAGTGGTTCTGTGTACTCCTGCGAGTGCGGCGAAGACGATGGCGTGCTCGGAATCGAGCCAACGTGGCTGTGGCCACGACGGCGATGTGCAGAGGCGGCGGCGGGTGCGGCCGAGCTCGGTGCAGTCGATGCAGGGCTCGAGAGCGAGAACGGAAAAGATGGGGAGGTAGCTGAGCTCACGGCGGTCAAGACGGAGCAGTCGGCGAGGTCGGGGACGAGCCGGAGCAAGCGGGGCGGCGGAATGGATCTCCGACGACGGGCGTTGAAGACAAGGGCGGTGCGGTGGCTTCAGGGCAAACGAGCGCTCGGGGCTCGGTCTGCTCGACGGAGAGGACGGTGGCGGAGCTGCTGGACAGGGTGGGGCAACGAGGAGGCGACGGTGGCCGCGGTTACGTCGGCGGTGCGGCTACGGCTGCGTCGGCCATGGTGGGGAGAGAGCGAGAGAGAGGCGCAGGGGGGAGAATGAGGTGTCCAGGGGTCGAGGCGACGACATGGAGGACGTCCAGGCGTCCAGCAGCTCGAGCGGCAAGCAGCTGGCGCCGTGGCGAGCTCGCGCACGCCGGCGTCACCTCCCTGCCTGCCTGGCGGGGACGAAGCAGCTGGCTGGCACGGGCCAGCACAGTGATGGGCCGCCAGGTGGGCCGGCTGGTGGCTTTGCCAGGTAAGTTTGTTTTCACTTTTATTTTCGGTTTTCTATATTTCTGCAAGTTTGTGGCTTTTCTAAAAATATCTAGGCACTTTCAGAAATCACCAAACTGCTCATGCCCACTGTATAGAGTATATCCAACATGGAACATTTCAGTTTGGGATTATTTGGACATTTTAAATATTTACTAGCATTTAAATGCCCAAATGCAAGTTACATATGATTTAATTCAATGACCTTATGATGACCTAGAAAAATGTGAACCAGTTTTGGCAGAGGTTCTAACCCAAGACAAAAATGATGGACATTTTAGAAGGGCATTTCAGGTTCATTGAAAAAGATTTTAGTAAACCCTAGTTGTTTCCAGGGGGGTACTGGGGGTTCTATCATCCCCATTTCAAGTTTCTGGAAAAGTTTAAACATGATGCAACACTCTAATGCATGAACTAGCTAGGGTGTGACAACTCACCCCCACTCAAAAGAATCTCGTCCCGAGATTTAGGATCCTCCGGGAAGAAGGTGGGGTACTCAAGTCGAAGACGATCCTCCCTTTCCCAAGTAGCTTCTTTCTCAGAATGGTGTGACCATTGAACCTTGAGAAACTTGATATTCTGGCGTCGAGTGGTACGTTCGGCTTGGTCAAGGATACGAACGGGATATTCTCGATATGTGAGATTATCTTGGAGATCAAGCGTTTCGTGGTCCACTTCACGGATAGGATCCGAGAAGCAACGCCTGAGTTGAGAAACGTGGAAGACATCATGAACTCTAGAGAGATGCGGAGGTAGTTCCAATTGGTAGGCAACTTCTCCTCGTTTGGCAAGAATGCGAAAGGGTCCAATGTAACGAGGAGCCAATTTACCCTTGATACCGAATCGATGGGTTCCCTTCAGAGGAGTAACCCGAAGGTAAGCCTTCTCGCCAACTTCATAAGTCATGAGCTTATGTTTGCGGTCATATTGGCTCTTTTGACGAGATTGGGCTGTTTTCAATTTCTCACGAATAATGCGAACCTGCTTTTCTGCTTCCTGAATCATATCCGGGCCAAAGAGTTGTCTTTCCCCGGTTTCTGACCAGTTAAGAGGCGTTCGGCATTTTCGTCCATAGTGAACTTCGAAAGGGGCTTTGCCCAAACTAGCTTCATAACTATTGTTATAAGCGAATTCGGTGAATGGAAGACATTTCTCCCAATCCATACCGAAAGAGATGACAGAAGCTCGGAGCATATCTTCCAGAATTTGATTGACTCGTTCTACTTGACCACTTGATTGAGGGTGGAAGGCGGTGCTAAAGGAGAGACGAGTTCCCATAACATTTTGGAAACTTTCCCAAAATCGAGAGGTGAAAAGACTTCCACGGTCTGAGTTAATCTCCAATGGAACACCATGAAGAGACACTATTCGGGAGATGTACAAGTCAGCTAGCTGGCTAGCGGTTATACTCTCACGAACAGGTAGGAAGTGGGCTACTTTGGAAAGACGATCGACAACGACGAAGATAGCATTATTCCCTCTCTTGGTCCTGGGAAACCCGGTAATGAAATCCATACCGATTTTATCCCATTTCCAATCAGGAATAACCAAAGGTTGAAGGGTGCCAGCAGGCCGTTGATGCTCTGCTTTAACACGACGACATATGTCGCAATTAGCAATGTATTGAGCGATTTCTCTCTTCATCCTAGTCCACCAAAACCTCTGGCGTAGGTCTTGATACATTTTAGTACTACCGGGATGAATGGTGAGAGGGGATTCATGAGCTTCCTTAAGGATCAATTGCCGTAGCTGTTGTTTCTTGGGAACCACTAGGCGGTTCTCGAAGAAGACAACACCTCGCTCATCCATGGAGAAACACTTAGCAGCTCCGCTAGCAATGTTCTCCTTGATCCGAGATATTCCTCTATCATACTGCTGAGCGGTTATGATTTGATCCGTAAGGTTAGGTTTCGCCACTAGGGTGGATAGGAATCCTCGAGGAACAAAGTGAAGGTTAAGCTTACGGAATTCCTCATGGAGAAGTGGTTGACTTTGTTGTAACATCAAGTTGTTACAATAATATTTACGACTTAGTGCATCAGCCATGACATTGGCTTTGCCCGGGGTGTAAGTTATTCCTAAGTCATAATCCGTAATCAACTCGACCCAACGTCTTTGCCTGAGATTCAAATCCGGTTGGGTGAAGATATATTTCAGACTTTGGTGATCGGTGTAAATTTCGCAACGATTACCGAGAAGGTAATGTTGCCATGTTTTGAGTTCATGGACCACAGCTGCAAGCTCTAAATCATGTGTGGGATAGTTATCCTCATGTGGACGCAACTGTCGAGAAGCGTAGGGAATCACATGACGATCTTGCATGAGTATGCAACCTAGTCCTTGTCGCGAGGCGTCGCAATAGATAACAAAGTCCTTAGAAAAATCTGGTGGCACAAGTACGGGAGCAGATGTCAGGCGTCTTTTCAATTCCTGAAAGCTGAACTCACACTGTCGGGTCCACTCAAACTTTTTATCTTTCTTGAGAAGTTCAGTTAGAGGTTTAGCAACCTTGGAGAAATTCTCGACGAAGCGGCGACAGTAGCTGGCTAAGCCAAGGAAACTCCGAACTTGCTTGACTGTTTCAGGTGGAGTCCAATCAAGGACGGCTTGAACTCGCTCGGGATTGACAGCAATACCCTTACCAGAGATTACGTGGCCTAGATAGGTCACTTCTGGCAACCAAAATTCACACTTGGAGAATTTGGCATAAAGGTGATGCTCTCGTAGTTTCATCAATACTTTCCTTAGATGCTCGGCATGTTCTTCCTCATTCTTGGAGTAGATGAGTATATCATCGAGGTATACCACGACGAATTTATCCAAATACTCCATGAAGATCGAGTTCATTAACCGAGAGAAGGTGGCTGGAGCATTGGTTAAACCGAAGGACATGACGGTGTACTCGTATTGGCCATAATGAGTAACAAAGGCCGTCTTAGGAATGTCCCCATTCTTGATTTTGATTTGATGGTAGCCCAACCTCAAATCCATTTTGGAAAACACTGAGGACCCTGCGAGCTGATCATACAGATCGTTGATCCTAGGGAGCGGATACTTGTTCTTGATAGTGACCAATTGACAGGTCGGTAATCTACAACCATCCGATCCGTTCCATCCTTCTTCTTGACGAAGAGGACGGGGCAAGCCCATGGAGAAGAACTAGGATGGATGAAACCCTTTTTCAAGGACTCATCGAGTTGTTTCTTAAGCTCGGCTAGTTCTAGGGGTGCCATCTTATAGGGTCTTCTAGAGATTGGGACGGTTCCTGGAACAAGGTCTATCACGAACTCGACATCCCTGTCAGGTGGAGCACCTGGCAGTTCTTCTGGAAAAACATCCGGGAAGTCACGGACTACCGGAATATCTTCAAGGTCTGGAAGAGGGTTGGCATTTAGGGAGTAGAGCTGACGCTTAGACACTCGGGTCAAAACATTGACTGTCTTGCCCGATGGATGGGTGAGTTGAACAGTTCTAGTAGAGCAATCTATCTTAGCATAATGGGCTGACATCCAATCCATACCCAAGATGATGTTTATGTCCGAGGACTTGAGAGCTATCAGTGATGCAAGGAAGACCAATCTATCAACAAGAATTTCATTTCCATGGCTTACTTGAGAGGTTTGCCATTTAGAACCAGGGGTTTGAATTACCATGGAGGTGGGCATGTCACAAAATGTGGTGTTGTGCAATCGAGCATAGCTCTCAGAGATAAAAGAATGAGATGCTCCAGTATCAAATAGAACAGTTGCCGGATGGCAGTTAACAAGGAGCATACCAAGGACGACGTTGGGATCCTCATGAGTTTCTTCAGCTGAAACATAGTTGACATGGCCATGTGCAGTGGTGGCTGGCTTACCGTAATATGTCTTTCCCGCTGGCTTGTCACGACCAACGGACTTTCCGGGCTGATTGGGGTGGTTGTTTTGGAGACACTCGCGTATGTAATGACCCGTCTCTCCACACTTGAAGCATGTCACAACATTGGGGCATGGAGCAGCATTAGCAGCGGGGCCACCATAGGCCTTGGGCGGTGCAAACTGCTGATTGGGGCGAGGCGCATCAAAGGATGGCCTCGGAGTGAACCTGGGTGGCAGGGCTGTGTTTGGAATCCACACCCGGCGCTTCTGATGTCCAGTACCGGATGAAGAACCAAAGTCACGGGAGTGCTTGCGTGAGGCGTCATAGTCAGTCTGACCTGTCTCAGAACTGATGGCCTTATTCACTAACTTCTGAAAAGAGGTGCACTCATGCAGACGAAGATCACGACGAAGCTCGGGGCTAAGTCCCTTGCGGAACCTTGCCTGCTTCTTGGCGTCGGTGGATACCTCTTCAGGAGCATAACGTGCTAGATTTCCAAACTCACGGCTGTATGCATCCACGGTCAGTCTACCTTGGGTGAAATTGCAGAACTCCTCCCTCTTACGATCCATGAGACCTTCCGGGATGTGATGCTCACGGAAAGCCTCACTAAAATCAGCCCAAGTGGTAATCTGGCCAGCCGGGCGCATGGCCTCATAGTTTTCCCACCAAAGGCTAGCAGGGCCTTCGAGGTGATAGGCAGCGTAGATAACCTTATCAGCTTCGGCTACGTTGGCAGAACGTAGCTTATTGGTGATGCTGCGAAGCCAATCATCCGCATCGAGGGGCTCGACGGAATGATGGAATGTCGGTGGGTACAACTTGATAAAGTCATTGATTGACACCAATTCGTTCCTCTGATGACGTGCAGTATTCTCCTCAATGCGGGCTAGCAAGCGGTTGGTCTCACGCTTGTTTCTTTCTGCCTCCAGCATAACTTCGGCCAGAGAAGGCGGGTGAGGCAGATTCCCATCCCTAGCTGCACTGGCTTCACCCTGCTCTGGGACAGCAGGGTTGTTGCGGGTATTAACCATCCTAGGAGAGACAAGACAACGGCTTAGACAAGGATGGCAAAATGTTGGCAAGGAGCGCAGAATGTAATGGACGACATGAAATGCTGAGATGTTCATTTGCACGACATGGTAATATAGAAACTGCCATATGTATACCATCGGTCATACACACCGTACATAGTTTAGTACAAGCCCAGGCTAAAGTACAACTACGGTGAAAGACATTACATCTCATCGGAGGCATTCCAAGCTCCTAGACATTATTTTTCTACACCTCCGGAACGTGATACACACCAAGTCGTATCCCACAAGTCACGCAGTACTGTGGAGGATACAACTGTTACAATACTAGTGAAGCTACTACCAACTCAGACGTCTCCGTAGTAATCTTCATAGAGATTACCACCATGTCCTGGGAGCTGAACATGATCATCTGGAAACAGTCGGTCCTGTGGAGCTTGCGGTCCAAAAGGACTCGGATGTGGCCTTGGTCCAACAAACGGTGGCAGACGGGGTCCACGGGGAGGAGTGATGCCTCCTACATCACGCCAGTCCATACAATCTGGCAGACCAGACCGCACGGGGTACAAGTCCCTCATGTCCATATACCCGGCCTGCACGGCGGGTGCAAACCGTGTCAGAGTGGCCCAGTGATCCGAACGAGTGTTGAAGAGCTCCATTCGCAAGGCACGATTCTCACGGTCCTTGTCCTCAAGCAACTCGGTGGTGGTGCGGAGTAGTGAATCCTCATGGGTAGAGTCAGTGTAAAGGGCCTGATAGTACCCTTGTGCCCCAGGGAGTGATGCTGGCATATAGCGGAAATCAGTGTTCCGAAGCAAGGCAAGTCTGGCTCGCATGACAGTCATCATCGAGTAAGCAGCGTCTTGCATGGACATCTCGATGGTAACCCCAAGTCCAAAAGAGCAGTGGAGGGGTTCAGTAGCTCCAGGATAGGAAGGGTATATCCTGACTGTGCAAAGGTATTGACTTTGATTAAAGTCTCGAAACTGATCCTCGACGGTATACTCAGGATACCATCGATAGCCTGTCTCGATCATCACTCGGACCAGCATGGCCGTGTGACCAGGTACATCGAGGCACCGAGTCAGACGAACCACTTGATTCTGGGTGCGAGTGGCCATCTGAAAGCATGAAATAATGCAAAGGCATTAGAATTTTCTAGGAGAAATCGGACAGCATAACGGCTGTAAATGCTCAGAAAAAGATTTGAGACATTCACAACAGTTTGCAAGCCACTCAACAACATCATATCAAGGTTCTGGTTCAACTGACAACATACTAGAAGTAGTAGAAACTAAACTGAGGCTTGTATCCAATAATCCTATAAGTTACTACGGATTAGTAACACATGAACCTGATAGAGAAAAGAGAGCCTAGTCCTTAACCCACGTAGAAAGAGAAGAGGATGACTCAGATCAGAGGGCATAAGGTAAAGGAGTAAAAAGAGCCTTACGTCCCTCCCACAATCAATTCCCCTACATATAAATAAAGCATTTCTAGACTCGACATCGACCAGTTTGGCTCAACGAACCTACAGGCAATCCGGCTCTGATACCAACGCTGTCAGGACCTCGATTCTAAGTCACACCGATCTAGCCTGTAACACCTCATATCACTTTGCGGCCTCACGCACGGTATTCCCACGGGTGTCGCCTTACCATGGCCCGGGACCGTTTGCGCCTTTTGGCTCACGTATATGATAGTGTTGCTAGCATCCATATGACAGAGAACCCGGGCCGACATGGCTAGTCGTGAACCCAAAGCGGCGCTAACTTACGGGGACAGGCATACAAGAATCAACATCGAGCATGTCGGTCAGCAGCCTGTGAATCCAGGATGTAGCACTGGGCTAGCAGGACTCCGGGAACCCGGGCTGTAGCAGGCTAGGCAGGACTCCGGATATCACCGCGTGACATTTCCCCGAAGGGACAGACACAGGAACGAAGTGAAACACATGTCGGCCAGTCTAAGTGTTCCGGAGCAGCAGTGCTGGGCTAGCAGGACTCCGGTAAACCGGGCTGTAGCGGACTACCAAGGCTCAGTGGAGACACCAGACTACATTTCCCCATAAGAGAGGCTGCCAAGGATAAACAACTAGATAGTCGGATCCCACACATACCAAGCATTTCAATCATACACACAATATGCTCGATATGTGCAAATACAACATGGCATCACAACAAAACTCTACAACTCAAAGTACTTTATTTAAAAGGCTCTAGGGAGCCATACATAACATGTTCATACAGATAGGGGTCACACGACCCGACACTCAAGTCATACAAACATACAAGCACATGCGGAAGCAACTAGTCTGAGTACAGACACTAGAAAGAAAGAAGGCTTGACGAAGCCTGTCTATCTACATAGGCCCTTCACAAGCTCAGGTCACCACCTGGGTGGCAAGTCACTCGTCAACGTCGAGATCTACATAGAACCCTTCGGAGGGGGCGGTGTTCTCGTCTGCAATAATTATTAAAGCAACATGAGTACAAAGGTACTCAGCAAGTCTTACAACAGATCCTAATATACATGCGCATTCTCAAGAACGGTGGTGGAGTTATTGCAGCAAGCCAGCTTTGACTCTTGGCTACGCTATCCTACGAGACATCACTTGTGAAATTAGTTTTCGCACACGAGTCCACTAATCACCTTCACAATACTCCACCGTGGATCCTCCCTCGTAATCCTACGAGAGGGCCATCCGCGGTACTCACACTTATCTTGAGTCTTTTAGTAGTAACCATTAACTTGTCTATGAACTGCATAAGTGACCAAGTAGTCCTTTACCGTGGACGCGGCTATTCGAATAGTTTTATACCCTGCAGGGGTGTACTTCTTCACACACGCTTTCACCACTTATCGCCGCTACACGACATGTACCCGGCAACCTTCAAGCGGAAGCCCAGCGAGGGTGTCGGCCACGACCTGACTAAACACACGAGTCTCTAGTCCAGGTTTATCGCCTATTCGGGTTCCATCCGCAAGGAAATCCGGCCGGGGTGTCCTCAACGGCCCCAAACGATGTGTGCAGGGTTCCCGAGACACCAAACGGGCGACCCGGTACACCGTGCCACGTGCCTACCGCATCACAGCCCACCCCTAAGGTTAGCGCTGCGCACGGCCTCCAGCAACTACAAACACCAGAAACTACTTGCAACTCCTGGACAGAGGACGGGGTGGTTAATAAGTCGAGAGAGTCAATTAAGGATCCCAATGTGTGGTAGTAGCTGAATCTTAAATCACGCATACAGATCTCAGTTCTTAAGGACGGCCTCAATGAAACAACCCACCATGTACTCCTACATGGCCTCTCATCGATACCTTTAGCAAAACATGTTCAACACTTCACCCTCATTACCGACACAACCATTCACTCTAGTTCATCACCCTGATGAGCCAGACCTGACACAACTCTAAGCATAGCAGGCATAGCATGGTAGGAAACACAGACATGGCTCAATCAACTCCTACACATGCTAGTGGGTTTCATCTAGTTACTGTGGCAATGACACGTCATGCAGAGGATATGGGTTCAACTACCGCAACACACAGCAGTTTGAAACGCGTTGTCTTAATGCAGTAAACGAGAGCAGAAGCGAGAAGATGGGTTTGTATCGAAATGATCAATGGGGTTGCTTGCCTGACAGAGTGGTAGTGGAATACTGCCCTTCAGTTGGATACTCGTGAATATCCTCGGAGGCAGAACCTACCACGAAGAACACATCGAAACACAATCATCACATGGCAATATGCAACAATATGATGCATGCTATGACATGGCAAAATGAGTGTGTTTTGGCTAATGCATCTTAGAACAGGTTGGTTTGAGTTCATTTGAATCAAGGATTCAAATGCAAACCCAAAATAAGAGGTCATATTAGTGCATTAACTTGTTTCATCTAATCAGCAAGGTTAAAGTGTTCTGACATGCATGAAACCAGTACAGATGGAAAGATTGGATTTTTCTGATCCAAATTCATATATAATTTGTTTGATTTGGAGCTACGGTTGAATTACTATGAATTTTTGAAGTTTGTAGTATTTTCTGGAATTTCCTGAATAAAAATAAATCCAGAAAAATACTTATTGCGTCAGCATTGCGTCAGGGTGATGTCAGCAGTCAACGGGGTCGGTCCAGGATCAAACCTGGCCAGTGGGTCCCGCGTGTCAGTGTCATTAGTCTAACTAATTTTTAGTTAGTCCTAATCCTTAGTTAATTAGCAGGCGGGTCCCACCTGTCATAGACCCAGGGGGGTCAAACTGGGTCAGCGGGGTCAAACCCACTGGCGTTTAGCCGCCGGCGAGGCCAGACGCGGTGGGGCAGTGCGGGATTCGTGTTCCGGCGACCAAAACGACGGCGGAGCACATCTACGTGATGCGGGGAGTGAGCCGTGTCGAGTGGTGGCAGTGGGTGGAGCTGGGGTGGACGGAAACGACGCCGGCGACGAGCTGTGCGGCTGCCGGAGTTCGGGCGAGCTCGGGCTCGTCGCTAGGGGGCATGGCGAGGTGCGTGGAGTAGTTCTGTGGACTCCTGCGAGTGCGGCGAAGACGATGGCGTGCTCGGAATCGAGCCAAGGTGGCTGTGGCCACGACGGCGACGTGCAGAGGCAGGGGCGGGTGCGGCCGAGCTCGGTGCAGTCGATGCAGGGCTCGAGAGCGAGAAGGGAAAAGATGGGGAGGTAGCTGAGCTCACGGCGGTCAAGACGGAGCAGTCGGCGAGGTCGGGGACGAGCCGGAGCAAGCGGGGCGGCGGAATGGATCTCCGACGATGGGCGTTGAAGACAAGGGCGGTGCGGTGGCTTCAGGGCAAACGAGCACTCGGGGCTCGGTCTGCTCGACGGAGAGGACGGTGGCGGAGCTGCTGGACAGGGTGGGGCGACGAGGAGGCGACGGTGTCCGCGGTTACGTCGGCGGTGCGGCTACGGCTGCGTCGGCCATGGTGGGGAGAGAGCGAGAGAGAGGCGCAGGGGGGAGAATGAGGTGTCCAGGGGTCGAGGCGACGACATGGAGGACGTCCAGGCGTCCAGCAGCTCGAGCGGCAAGCAGCTGTCGCCGTGGCGAGCTCGCGCACGCCGGCGTCACCTCCCTGCCTGCCTGGCGGGGACGAAGCAACTGGCTGGCACGGGCCAGCACAGTGATGGGCCGCCAGGTGGGCCGGCTGGTGGCTTTGCCAGGTAAGTTTGTTTTCACTTTTTTTTTTCTGTTTTCTATATTTCTGCAAGTTTGTGGCTTTTCTAAAAATATCTAGGCACTTTCAGAAATCACCAAACTGCTCATGCCCACTGTATAGAGTATATCCAACATGGAACATTTCAGTTTGGGATTATTTGGACATTTTAAATATTTACTAGCATTTAAATGCCCAAATGCAAGTTACATATGATTTAATTCAATGACCTTATGATGACCTAGAAAAATGTGAACCAGTTTTGGCAGAGGTTCTAACCCAAGACAAAAATGATGGACATTTTAGAAGGGCATTTCAGGTTCATTGAAAAAGATTTTAGTAAACCCTTGTTGTTTCCAGGGGGGTGCTGGGGGTTCTATCATCCCCATTTCAAGTTTCTGGAAAAGTTTAAACATGATGCAACACTCTAATGCATGAACTAGCTAGGGTGTGACATCTCCCTCTAAGCATGTGGACATGTTTTTCGATTTCGGTTTTCGCTTGAGGACAAGCGAGGTCTAAGTTTGGGGAAGTTGATACGTCCATTTTGCATCATATTTTCCTACTGTTATTTATGATGTTTTTATGCATAATAATGCTTTTTGGAGTAATTCTAATGCCTTTTCTCTCATAATATGCAAGGTACACACAAAGAGGGAGAATTCCGGCAGCTGGAAATCTGGACCTGAAAAAGCTACGTCAGGCTACCTATTCTACACAACTCCAAATGAGCTGAATTTTTATGGGGATTTTTTATGGAATAAATGAGAAATATTGGAGCCAATAAGTACCAGAGGGGGCCCACCAGGTGGGCACAACCCACCTGGGTGTGCCAGGGAGCCCAGGCGCGCCCTGGTGGGTTGTGCTCCCCTCGGCCCACCTCTGGTGCCCATCTTCTGGTATATAAGTCATTTTGACCTAGAAAAAATCAAGAGAGGACTTTCAGGATGAAGCGCCGCCGTCTCGAGGCGGAACTTGGGCAGGAGCACTTTTGCCCTCCGGTGGAGCGATTCTATCAGGGAACTTCCCTCCCGGAGGGGGAAATCATCATCATCATCATCACCAACAACTCTCCCATCTTGGGGAAGGCAATCTCCATCAACATCTTCAACAGCACCATCTCCTCTCAAACC
Organism: Thinopyrum elongatum; assembly: GCA_011799875.1. NCBI lineage: Eukaryota > Viridiplantae > Streptophyta > Magnoliopsida > Poales > Poaceae > Thinopyrum > Thinopyrum elongatum. The sequence goes on along the minus strand of CM022298.1, from coordinate 109,343,708 downwards.
CTAGTTCATCTCTTGTGTTCAATATTTTTACCGGAACTATAGATTGGTGCTTGTGGGTGACTAGTAGTGTTGTTTACATCTTGTAGTTGATTACTATATGGTTTATTTGGTCGAAGATTTTATGTTCAGATCCAATATGCTATTTAATACCCCTCTGATCTTGAGCATGATTATTATTTGTGAGTAGTTACTTATGTTCTTGAGGTCACGGGAGAAATCATTTTGCAAGTAATCATGTGAACTTGATATGTGTTCGATATTTTGATAGTATGTGTGTTGTGATTCCCTTAGTGGAGTCATGTGAACGTCGTCTACATGACACTTCACCATATTTGGGCCTATGGGAATGCATTGTGGAGTGGTTATTAGATGATGGGTTGCGAGAGTGACAGAAGATTAAACCCTAGTTTATGCGCTATTCCGTAAGGGACCGATTGGATCCAAAAGTTTAATGCTATGGTTTGAATTTATTCTTAATACTTTTCTCGTAGTTACGGATGCTTGCGAGGGGGTTAATCATAAGTAGGAGGTTTGTTCAAGTAAGAACAGCACCTAAGCACCGGTCCACCCACATATCAAATTATCAAAGTAGCGAACACGAATCAAACCAACATGATGAAAGTGACTAGATGAAATTCCCGTGTACCCTCAAGAACACTTTGCTTATTATAAGAGACTGTTTGGGTATGTCCTTTGCCTCAAAAGGATTGGGCTACCTTGCTGCACTTTTGTTACTACTATTGTTACTTGCTCGTTACAAATTATCTGGCTATCAAACTACTCTACTACTTACAATTTCAGTACTTGCAGGCATTACCTTGCTGAAAACCGCTTGTCATTTCCTTCTGCTCCTCGTTTGGTTCGACAATCTTACTTATCAAAAAGGCTACAATAGATCCCATATACTTGTGGATTATCAAGGCTTGCGAGGGTGCGGAAAGGGGTAGTGAATCCGGCGAAGACTAGATCACCCCGCGTGTCCGCAATGTATTCCAGATTACCGAATTGAATTCGGTGTTCGGGAGCGAAGTTGTCAATCTGATCCAAACGACCAGTCGGGTCGGCGTGCAGTACGATGCTGCCGAACGCGAAGAGTTGTCCGGGGACGAAGAAGTCCCTGGATCCGATGCCTTCTCCTCTGATCAGGCGAGCCATCGATCCTTTGGGCGACCCCATAGCAAAAGCACCAATGTCGGTGTCAAAACCGGCAGACCTCGGGGTAGGCGGTCCCGAGCTGTGGATCTAAGGTCGATGGGGAACAAGGGACGATGAACATGATGTTTACCCAGGTTCAGGCCCTCTCGAAGAGGTAATACCCTACGTCCTGCTTGATTGTGTTGGATGTATTGTATGGTTACAGAGTAGATCTACCTCGAGATCAGCATGAGCTAAACCCTAAGGTGATGAGGTGATGAATATAGCTCTAGCCCTAAAGACTACAAACCTCGGTTTATATAGACACCGGTAGGGTTAGGGTTACCGAAGATAGATTATAATAAGGGATAAAGGGATCCTGTCTATCCTTGACTTGGAGGGCACACCACGGCTAAATAGATCTCCCGTCTACGGCTCCACCAGTCCGGCCCATACTCAATGGGCCATCGCCCCGAGGACCCCTTAGTCCATGACTCCCTTAGTAGCCCCCGAACTTGCCTCCAACGCCAAGGCTTGTATCCGGCATCCGCTCACTCCACACTGTTCGGCTTGCGAGGTGAGTTCTTCAGTATGCTTTGTTCATGTTCGGAGCCAAGTGATGTTCGGAATCTGAAACGCTTGTTTTACTTAACAACGAAGGCAATAATAAAAAACTGTTCAAGTGTAAACAATGCCTTCATTTGACAACTTTTTCTCTTTCAACGAAGAGTCGCCTCCGGCCATAACGCCGAGCGGTTGGTATTACTCGGGGTGTGGTTCGAGGCCCACCCACGCTTGACACGTCTCATCGAGGTGGGGATCATGCTCCGCCTTTCAAGGGATATGATCAATGATTGCAATTATCCACCCCGCACATAATGTTGCGAGCGTATCGGGAAGTGGAGAAGCCAACGGCGTGATAAAAGGAACTCGTGGCTTATCAACAGCCTATAAAGGGGGAGCTGCAACAGTCTGCATCCCACACCTTCTTCCATCTTCCGCTCACATAGATCTTCAGAGCTCCATTGCCCCTCTTCCTTGCTCCCACCTCGTCGCCTTCAGCCATGGCCGGATCCAGTGCCAACGGGAAGTAGGAGGCCTCCGTTGTCACCGATGGCGACATCGTGAAGTTGAAGGAGGCTGGTTTGTCGGTCAACATTGCCCATCGGGCCCCCAAAGAGGGCCAGATCATCCCTACGCCCGAGCCAGGTGAAAGGGTCGTATTCCTCACTCATTTTCCTAGGGGGCTAGGATTTCCCCTGCACCCCTTTGTGCGGGGGCTAATGTTCTTCTACGGGCTGGATTTTCACGATCTAGCCCCCAACTCCCTTCTCCACATCTCGTCCTTTATTATCTTCTGCGAAGCCTTCCTCCGAGTCTAGCCACACTTTGGCTTGTGGCTAAAGGTGTTCAACATCAAGCCCAAGGTAGTTGGCGGCGAGCAGGCGGACTGTGGCGGGGCCATGATCAGCAAACTGACGCGGGTCCAGTGGCCAAAGGGCCACTTTGTCGATACCGTCAGAATGTGGCAAAAGGAATGGTTCTATATCACTGAGCCACGGGGAGCCGGCTGGGCGGTACCTCTCGCATTCAGATCCGGATCCCCTACCAGGCTGGCCTCATGGATCAACAAGAGCCTGGATTGGGGATCCGCTGACGATTTGAAGGTGCTGCAGAAGTGCGTCATCAGCGTCATGGAGACCAGCGCGAAGATGGTCGACGTGATTCAGGTCATGCTCCATCGTCGATTCCTCCCCTGCCAGGAGAGGGCCAAGCCAATGTGGGAGTATGACCCCGAAGATCCGGCCACCATGCAGCACCTCTTCGGCATGACCCACAAGAAAGTGTGGAGTCTGCTATTCAAACCACAGAAGGAGTGGCCTGTCGAGGGGGAGGACATCGGCATCGATGCCGCGATCCCTCCGAGGAAGGTGAGCGACACTTGTCTTATCATAAATCTGAATATTAGCACCATACGATTTGATCCGAACCTCTTTATGTGGATTTTGCAGGGCTGGATTGCCAAGGCCGAGAAGATCAACGGCCCAGCGCCGCTGCCATAAGGGCCCCGATTCAAGCAGCTTGAGAAGTTGTTGGTCGTGGTGCCTTACAAGGCGCCCGACAAGAAGGGCAAGAAGACGGAGCTGCCGGAGTCCAGAGAGGGCCTCCATCGCAAAGCCCGTCCAGACAGCAGGTCCGGAGACACCGCGGCCCAGTCCGCACAGGAGGGGGATGAGGACGAGGAGGAAAGCGCCTCCTCACACTCTAAGAAGAGGGCGGCGTCCAGCGACGTCGAGGAGGTTCAACCTCCTCAGGCCTAGAAGAGACAGTGCCGGCCCAAGCTGGTCCTGCCCGACAGCTCGGACTCCGACGAGGAGTTTCGGAGAAGGAACCAAGGTCAAGCCCCAAGCGGCCATGTACGTATTGCAACATTTTCAATTGCTTTATGCTTTTAGTAGTCCCTAGTAGAACGTAGATTGATAGTTTTTCTGGTGGTGCAGCCCTCCGTGTGGCCACCCCGCCGAGCAGACCTCTTCAGGGACGTCCCTGCCCACCGAACTGGCAGATAGTGGCTCGCGTTCTGCACCTCCTTTGATCCCCGAAGAAGTTGGGGAGGTGGTGTCACGAAAGACCCCTCCTCCTCCGAACGCAGGGGAGGAGGTCAATGCCACCATGGCCGATGTAGCACCCCTGTGTAACTACCATTGTGATCAGCTGCTAATATTGCCAAGTCATATCATTTGCACTGCTTAGTCATAGTGGTTAACCAAAATAATTCAAACCCTATTCTGGAAATCAACTCAAATTCAAAAGGGCAAAATCAACTTGCTCAAACACTCTGGAAAAAATGTTCACTAAATAGCAAATATTCCAGAAACACTCATAAAAATATGAACAATGGAATTGGAACTAGTTAAATGGTTCAAACCACATGAAACAGCACCAAAACAGAATTATTTAATCTAATTAAATTCATTTCAAATTCAAATGAAATCCAAACCTGCTCAAACTAGTTTTTGGTAACAGGAATTATTGCATATAAATATTTGGGCCAAGTCCCACATATTACAAAAGTGCATCAGTGGCCTAACTATTTTCCAAAACAGCAAAGAAATAAAAAGAAGAAGCAAAAAAGGAAAATAAAGAAAAAGGGTTTAGCAGCCGCACTGGACTGGACCTAAGTGCACAGTGCACGGCCCAGCCCAGCCGGCCTCTTTCTCCCTCCTCTCGCTCTCTCTCTCTCTCTCTCTCTCTCTCTCTCCGGTGTCGACTGCGTGAGCCGACACGCCGCCGATGCCGCACGCGTCGGGCATCCGGCGAGCCACGAGGTGGATAAGTATCACCTTGGCCCTCCCCTCGAAACCTAGACCACGCATTCCACTCCCCTCGCTCGCTCTCTTCTCCCTCCCGCACGGACGCCCGAAGCCACCGCCATGGCCGAGCTCGCCGGCGTGGCCACAGGCCTCCTCGACGCCTGAGACCGAGCCCGTTCGCTCCGCCTGCCTCCTCTCCTTCCTCTCTGACTGCTGGTTCGAGCTCTGCGCCGCCGCATCAAGCGAATCAAGCCCATCTTCATCTTCTGTCGCCGGAGCTCCGCCGGCAAATGTCGTCGATCTGCAGCTCCTAAGCTTTCGCCGGGCCTACGTGTGCCTCCACGGTGAGCGCGCGCACCTTTCCCCTCTCTCTCCCGAGCTATTACGCCACCGTAGCCACCCCCACCTGCGCCGCCCAAGAGTACTACCGCCGCGGAGCTCGCCGCCGAGGAGTTAGCCCCTGTCATGGCCGCCCGAGCACGGGAACGTGCTCAGCTTCACCCCGCGGTTGGAACGCGCCCCCCACGCCTTTTGATGTGCCCTCTAACTCCATTTCCAGCCACGGCCGAACGCCGGCGTCCGTCGCATTGCTCGCCGCCGCAGATTCGCGCCGTCTCCGGCCGAGCCAGTGCCACCACTCGACGTGGCTCAGAGCGCCCGTTCGAACGCCGCAAACCCCGCGCGAATTGGTGCCCCCTAGAGGAAATCCGAACCTCTCCGGCGAGGTAGCCGCCGCGAGGGGCTCGCCGAAGCCATTCCGACACCGGCGCCGATGTGGCGACGATGTGGCCGTGCCTGGGTCACTGGCCACTAGGTCCCACGGGTCCAGTGGACCAGTTGACCAGGTCAACCACACTGACGTGGCCACCACAGCCACTGCCAGGAGGGCCCCACTTCAATTAACTAATTAAAATAAATAGATAATTAGATAAATAATTAGTTTAGTTAATTAAGTGGCTAAACCCTCACTGACAGACTGGGCCCACCTCCCTAATTAACCCTGTTAAATATTTAATCAACTGTTAGCCATAACAGAGGCTGACATGTGGGTCCCACTGGACCCACATGTCAGGTTTGACCCTGGTCAGCCGCTGTTGACTGCTGACATCACAGTGACATCATGCTGACGTCATATATCATTTTCTGTTAAATAAAAATAATTCCAGAAAATCATTTAAACTTCGAAAATTCATAACTTTTAAACCGTAGCTCAGATCGAAAAACTTAAAACATGAAAGTTGCTCAGAACGACGAGATGAATTTGATTGTGTCATCTGTTTCGATGCCGGAACCTCCTACGTAGGAGAACCCGTAACTTTTCATCCGTATCCGGTAGATGAATAGTGCATAACCACCGGATAATAAATCCAACTTTAATCCAAAAATAACCAAAATGACTTAGATGCATATTTAGGCAACCCTACACTGCATCCTAGAATAGCATGCCCCGTGTTGCATTTGATTGCATTGTATTTACTTGTTTCCTCCCCCTCTTCTCTCTCGGTAGACCCCGACGTCGACGTAGCTCCTGAGGCAGACGCCGCTCCGGAGTACGACTACGTCCCCGACGACCCTGCCCTTGCCGTCGAGCAGACAAGCAAGCACCCCCATTTTGAGCATTCCGATATCGCCCACTCTCTTCTCTCTTATGCTTGCATTAGAAGTTACTGCTGCTACTGTTGTCCTATATCTGCTCCATAGCCTGTTTACTTGTAACCTACTGTTGATACTCATCTGTTATCCTAAACTGTTTAGAATAGGTTGGGTAGAGCCCTATCAGAGACCCACTTGTCCCGACTGTCCCGCTGGACTCTCAGAAGACCCGAGCAACGGGATCGAAGATCAGACCCTGGCACCGCACGTCACTTCCCCCTTAAAATTGCTCGACACTACTGGGTTAATATCGAGTGCCGAGGGTGATACCTCGTCAGCACTTCTGATGATAACCTTGTAGGTTAGTTAACCGGTCGTGGTAAGCGAGGGTGAATCCTCCTACACCACCCCCGATACCGACGCCGTCGTGCAACACCTCAAGTGTGGACCTCGAGGGTGATTCCTCCTTCGTTCACCTTGACGATAAGATCAAGTGGGATTCCATCGAGGGTGATTCCTCAGGCTTCCCCTTGGTGTCGGACACACGGTTACTTTGGATACTATGACTGAACATTGAAACATGATACTAAAGACGGGTCGGCCCTGAGGGGTACCCGCGCGAGCATGAATGCGGAGTGATGTGGAGTCGGGTTTACCTGAGAGGTGCCCGCGAGATAACTACGAGGCGTGTCTGGGCATTCTTAGCCCTTGCCGCAAGTCCTCGAGACGGGGCGACGGGGTCACATCGATCGTGAGTCTCTGCTCGTTACCGCGTGCTCCTAATCCACTAACGGCTTGGATATTTGATCCGAGGGGCCTCTGGCCTGATAGCACTAACCATCACGCGGGCATAGTACGGGTGTTCTGTGTCGTATACTTCAGTCGAAGCTTAATAGACGTCAGCGACTGAGCGGCGCGCGCTGGATTGGACTGGTTACGCAACCGTGCTTGTATTAAGGGGTTGCTAGGTCTGCTTCCGGCCACCCACGCAACGTGCAGGAGTTCCCGGGGCGAAGGCCCAAGACCCCTGGGGGCATAGGTTTAGTCCGGCGTGCTGACCTCTCTATTAAGTATTCGGTCGGGTTGCGGCGTGTTGCTTAGCCGAGGCCGGGCATGACCCAGAAAAGTGTGTCCGGCCGGAGTTAAGCGAGCGTGGTGGGTAAGTTGGTGCACCCCTGCAGGGAGGACCTAATCTATCGATAGCCTGTCCTACAGTAATGGACACTCGGAGTTGTATCCCGATCGGTACAACTAGAACTGAGATGAGAACTGGATAGTATGGCTCTGGGATTGCTTTCTCGCAGGGAGTCGAGAAAGGATCTCAGGCTGAGGTTGATGATACTACTACTACTTTACACTATGATATTATGCACTCTTCTAATGCTGCAAGACTGCTGAAGATGTTGAAGATGCTAGTCTTCGATAGGACTAGGCTTTCCCCCTCTATTCTGGCATTTCTGCAACCCAGTCCACAAATACAGCCTCCTTTTGACAATGTTGCATATGTAGTGTAGATCCTTGCTTGCTGAGTACTTCGGATGAGTACTCACGTTTGCTTTATTTTCTTTTTCTCCCCGTATCCTATTGACGCCGCCAGATGACGGAGCCCCTGTGTTAGCTGCCCCAGTCGACGACCACTACTAATACCCGCCCGGCGAGTACTACTACTACAAGGAGCCGACTGACGACCAGGACTAGGATCGGAGGGTCCATGGCAGGAGGCCTACGCCTTTCGATCCTAGCATTTATTTTGCCCCGCCTCTATGAAGGCTTATCTCTGTTCCGTAATATATCTGTACCCAGATATCTGATGCTTTCGCTGATGCTTGCATGCCATCGAGCTATGTATTCGAGCCCTCGAGGCCCTGGCTTGTAATATAACGCTTGTATGACTTTATTTATGTTTTAGAGTTGTGTTGTGATATCTTCAAGTGAGTCCTTAGGCTTTATCGTGTGCAATTGCGTGTATGGTTAGTGCACGATTAAGCCGGGGTCGTCACAGCCGAGGCCGACGCCTCGGTCATTGAAGACCAGGGGGATGCATCCCTCCTGGCTACCGCAGGGAGGAGATCCGGATCATCCGAACCCCTGCCGAATTCGGCTCCCGAGCCCCCATGGGAGCCGATACCTCCTTTCGATGGGGAAGGTGTTGGGGGCCCGACGCCCACGCTGAACACCTCCACTCGGGAGGCGGTGGGCTGGCCGGATGCACTGGCGGAATTGGTGAACAATTCTGCCATCGTCGACGAGCACCGCACTCTTATGAGTGCAGTTATACAGGGTGTTCGGTCCATTCATTCCGGACCGAACGACGCTGTTCAAGGCCTACTAATAGGCTTTGAGGTAAGTCAAGTAATGTTCTTTCCTCATAAATTGAATTTAATCCATAGTTTAAGTATGTCATATCTATAATAGCCCCCGAGACTCTGCAAGGTTTGCGAGGAAAACCTGCGGAGGATCTCGTTCTACAGCCCATTATCTGAAAAGGTGTGAATTTTTTAATGTCACAGGCGTCTTCTTTGGCCGCAACTACTAATGATGCGGCACTGGAGGAGATGGATCGGAAGCTCAAGCATTCCGATAAAGAGCTTGACCTTGTCAACAAACGGCTTGACGAGGCGCAAGGTAAGCCCTTTGATAGGGTGTACAACTGCTTGATGCCGGATATTGACGATCTGGACTATATGTTGATCTTTTATTGTTATTATCTTGCAGCTGCCGCCGCCGAATTCAAGGGCTAGAGAGAGGCTTTGAAGAAAGCCAAGGCCGAGGCGGCTGTCAAGATGACGGCTGCTGACAAGGCGGTGGCCGAGATCGAGCAGGCCAAGCTTGCTGGTGAGCAGCAAGAAGCTTGAAGCCATTGAGAAGGAACAGGGGGAGCGATCCTCCCAGCTGTCCAAGGCGGAGAAGGAGCTCCAGGATGCGAGGACTGAAGCTCGAGGTGTCCGGGAAGAGCTCCGCCAAGTCGGGCAAATTGCAAATGGTAAGAAATACTTACTGC